>SADC01000107.1:0-325094 GCA_004194705.1 Ditylenchus dipsaci
TATATATATATAATATATATATATATATATATATATATATATATATATATATATATATTATTATATATATAATAATATATTATATATATATATATATAATAATATATATATATATCAATGATCAACAGAATATATTTCAAGCTTTATTTCACATTAGATTATACAATCACTTGAAACACAGACAATAACTTACAACAGCTAGAATGGAATCACAGCAAAAATGGACTGAGTAATATAAATACATGCTACATCACACCCAGTATATAACAGGGTGTGTCAAACATTTCCGGTTTTGAAATGGTCGTAAGTTTTATTCTCGAAGTCGTTTTTTTAATTTCTGTTTTCACAGAATCGGTTTTTTTCTCACCGACAATTTTTTTTTCGGTATGTGATATCAAACACACGATTTTCGCTTGTCCCCCAATGCTTTGGATCTTGGTGTTTGGGTAGTTTCTGGATTGGCAATGGCA
The DNA here is from genome assembly GCA_004194705.1 of Ditylenchus dipsaci. NCBI lineage: Eukaryota > Metazoa > Nematoda > Chromadorea > Rhabditida > Anguinidae > Ditylenchus > Ditylenchus dipsaci. The sequence goes on from SADC01000107.1 coordinate 471, forward strand.
AACCACATGGAATACTAATTGAAAATCGTGTTTTTGACATTATATACCAAAAAAAATATTGTCGGTGAGAAAAATCGATCTGTGAAAACAGAATTTGGAAAGAGGGTCTAGGAAAAAGTTATGGCTGGAGTTTAGAATGTGACCTTTTTCTAAAAATGGTCAAAAAATCAGTTTTTTTATTTGTATAACATTGTAAAAAATGCTCAGCATTCATTTTTATTGTTGGGAAAGCTAATTTTTCGAAAAAAAAAAATTTTCAATCCACAGGGGGGTATCATGGTTTTTTAGTCAAAATTTGAAAAAATTTAAATTGGCGCCTTTGAATTTAAAGGGAATAAGAAATGAAAATTAACTTTCTGTAATTTAAAATAAAAAATGAATTTTGCAAGTTATTGTCTGAATTTTCAACTGCCTCACCATGTTTTTCAACTGGGCCGTGGCAAAAAAAAGACTATATGCATTTTTATGGTCAAGAGTACTTCTCGAATCATGTCTAAGGTAAGTGAGTGCGCGCATCTCTAACTCTCAAGCCCCCTGCGCCCCCTTCGGGGCGCAGGGGTTGGGGGCTTGAGTTTGGAGAATGCGCACACCCACATAACTTAGACACAAATCACTCGAAAGTGACTCTGGATGCATAAAAATGTATGCATACCAGAGTTTATTTATGCGGTAGGCCCCAGTATTCAAAAACTATGTTCACATCTTCTTGTTAGTGGCCCTTGCTGTGATTAGTGGCCCCCTTTTATTTCCTTCCCCTCCCTATACAGCCCTTAATCCCTTTTAAAATTCAAAAGGCGCCAATTCGAATTTTCGAAATTTTGACTAAAAAACATGATACCCCCTGTGATTTGAAAATTTTTTTCGAAAAATTAGCTTTCCCAACAATAAAAATGGAATGCTGAGCATTTTTTAACAATGTTATACAAATAAAAAAACTGATTTTGACCATTTTTAGAAAAAGGTCACATTCTAACTTTAGCCAAAGTTATGATAAAATCTCAAAGCCAGGGAATTTCTTGACACACTCTGTATATTGAAATGTCACCAAAGTAGAGCCAAAGTACAATAAAAAGAGGACAACAATTCAAGAAACCAAAAAACCTCTGACTAGCTTTTTGCAACCAATGGTTGAATTATATTAAGGATCAGCTGAGATACCAAGAATCAAACTACACAAACTAGAGCTCTTATAAAAACTATCTATTGAAACGCCAAGAAGTTTGAAGAGCCACCAACGTGCACTCCACGAAACAGGCTAAGAGCAAAAATAATACATACTGTGTCATTTTTGGAAATTTGTTTCAATGGATTCCGCAGACCCACTGATTTTCTTTAGCAATTTTTGGTCAAATGGATGTTTAGTTTGTGCAAAACTGCTGTTCTGCATTATTGGCTATACGGTCTTTCAAAGCAGTCAAAAATGGGCAATTTTGAAAAAGATTAAAAGATTTTTTTTTAATACTTTGTGTCTATCTGAAAGAGCACGTCCAGGACTACATTGGTGGACAAAAAAAGTTCATTTTGAACGATTTTTGACAATTTCCGGGTTGTTTCCATCTTACTAGCGGCTACAACCAAGTGAAGCGGCAAAGAGAAGCTGGCAAAAAGCTTTAAAGAGAGAAGAAAGATTAAAAGCAAGCCAGAATTTGAAAAAAATAGTTCTGCGTTACACGATTTTACATATGCCTCCGCCAGACTCCACCCAAACACTTCAACCGAAACAAATAGATTTAGTTTAAAAATATTTACTTATTTTCTAAAAAGTTTTTATGCTTAAAATAGTCGTCAGGAGTTTGTGCTCATTTTGGTAGTAAGAACTTTCAAGAAAAAAAAATGGGGAGATAAAATCAATGAAAGTGGATTTCTACCAAAATATACCGAAACACCACTTTCGTTGATTTTATCTTTCAACTTTTTATTTTTTTTCTTGAACTTCTTACTACCAAATAAGCACAAACATCTGGCGATTATTTTTAGCATAAAACTTTTCAGAAAAATAAATAAATATTTCTAACTAAATAAATTTCTGATTGTTTCGGTTGACGTGTTCCGGTGGAGTCTGTTAGAAGCAATAGAAAAACTTAACAACACCCAAGTAACATAAGAGACAACAACAACAACTAGAAAGCTTATCCAAACCAGCAAATGCAATTTTTTTGTGATATGTTGTATTTCTAGGTACTGCTCAAATAGTGATTTTAAACACTGGAAACAAATGACTTAAAAAATCATACAATAAATACAAAAAAATACCAGACAAGCTCAAGAATACAGCAAACCTAAAGTTTTGAACATGGTTAAACAGATTATTTTATGAGTTTTATTAGCTTACGAAAAAGTAGAAAAAGAATGACGTGGAGAAGGCCAATAGATGTTGTTTGAAACTGAAATAGTTTAGTCATTACAAAAGACGATTTTAGCCTGTACCGTATAACCTCTATTACAATAAATTTTACAATATTACAATATTAACTTTATTTTACAATATTACAATATCTTACAATATTACAATATTAACGTTTTTCAAATTTGCTTTGCTTTTTTAACCCCAATATTGTTTATTTTTCGAAACGGACGACCACTCATTTTGTAGAACTTCACAAACTCTACAAAATGAGTGGTCGTCCGTTTTAAAAAACAAACATATCGGGGTTAAAAAGCAAAGCAAATTTGAAAAAGTTAACTGTAGGGGTGCCCGTTTAATAGAGGTTATACGGTATTTATATTTACCAAGGACTACCTTGGACCAAATACTGAGCTACTTCGTTTTTTTCTGGTGTGTTTTGTTTCCACGAAATTTTCAGGGGTGTCGGGCAGTGTGCCAGCCGGTCGAGGAATATTTGCCTCTTCTTTGTATAACATCATGGTCACCTTTTTGTTTTGATCAATGTGGACTCCTAAATAAATGAAGCGTCTTGTTTGAACATTTGCCAGGCGATTCCTCTCTTCGTGTGTACTTCTGTAGTACATAGCTTCCTCGAGTGCTGTCTGTGCATTAGTTTTGCTTCCATACTTTTTCTCAACAGTGACTGTATTGCCATCCAATTCGAAGGTTAGGTCAGGCTTGAGCTGCTGTTTATTGGGGAGAGTAAACTCAATCTCATGACGCAAGTCCTTGATTTCGTACATACGAGAAGCCAGATAAGAAAAAACGCTGTGAGGGAAGGTCTCATTAAATTTTATCACTGGATTTGCTCTCATCAAGTTTTGGAAAGATTTTCTGAAAAACAAGTTTTTGTCGTAGGTTAGTTGAGACGAGAAAGGCGGTTTGTAACAATAGTTTTTAGATAGTTTTAGTTTTGTCACTAGCAGTCAATAGTGAACGGTCAACAGAATTTTATTTCTTGTTCAGATCTTTAGAAATACTGGTTTTACTAAATTTTGTGAGGGCTGGACGTATAGAAAGTATTAAGCTCGTTTGTAAAACACCAAAGTACCTAGGTAACCAAAATAGTTCTGATTTAAAATGCTGAATAAAAACCGTTGACATTAATTTGGTGAATTTTCTGTTGGCAGTACTGTGCTCAGGACACCTAGTTCCACAACTACACACCACTGTCAAAGTTTTTCTTCCAATTTTCGTTTAATTTCACTAGTCAGCAACTGCTAAATTTACCTTAGAGTCTCGAGTCTTGAACTTGGAACATCATCACGTGTCAAGTCATAGAGAGCGTCTGTCACTTTGTCGGCCAATTTGCTGTCAAAGGAATACACTCGAATATAGTAGTCAGTCATTAGGGTCATGAGGTACTGCCTGAATTTTTACTAGACAGTTGATATAAAAACTGAATTTTTATTTAAAAAGTATACCGGTGAGTTTTGAAAGAAACCCGCCAATTCAAATTTTCTTTTCGTATTTATTTTTCTCAAAACTGTTATGGGCGTTTTCCTTAAAATTAAAAGTTTGTTAGAACTTTTAACACGGAATTCGAAATGCCACGCATAAAGCTATCCTTAGAGCTAGAGAAACTGTGAATATTTGAATCGACGGGAGACACCAGTATCAGTGCCAATTACTGATTTCTTTTTTTATACATTTTACCTTTTCAAATTTTTTTCAAAAAATTCTATATTTCATTCTTGATGATCGCTTTTTTAATTTTGGAATGCCAAATCGTTATGATTTTGTAATAAAGGGTGATCTAGGCCAATTTGGATTTGTGTAATTTGTGAAATTCGTACCATTTGAGCCTGGATTATCCTGGCCTCAAAAAGGGAAAAAATCAGAATTTTCATAAAAATTTTTGAAAAAGAGGTTAATAATACTTTCCGCATAACGGTAAAAGTACGATTCGAGACAAATCTGATCCGACAAGCTTGATTCCATACAATTTTTTTAAACTATTGGAACTTTGAATTGAAACTCTAAAAATTTTTATGACAATTTTATAGAAAATACCACTCTAATACGAAAATATCAAAAAAATCAGAGCGAGTTGAAATATCCCTTAAAGTAGGTAAATGTTGAGCATTTTTTTCGTGGTCGAGTCAAAACAGCCATATCTCAACTCCCCGTAATTATTTTAACTTGATCTCAACGGGTTCGGATTCCAGAAAAAAAAATTTAGATTTTTGATCAAAAATTGTAAAAGCTAGAAAAAAAGTGTTTCGAATCGACCGTCTCAAATCAGATTTGTCTCAAATCGACCCTCGTCCAAGCATAACCTGTATTGATCCACAACCTTAAACTCCGATTACTTATATCCTAGCCCAGAGAAAATAATTTACCAAAGTTCTGCATTCCGAGTGAGAATTTCACTGAGAATTCTCATTGAAAAATCTCACTCACTCTTACTCAAAGGTTTTTTTTTCAGTTCTCACTCACATTCACAGACAGGGCCGCAATTTGGGGGGGGGGGGGGGGGGTCATAGGGGTAATTACCCCCCCCCTTAGGGTGGCCGAAGGCCACCCTAAGGGGGGGTATTCTCTAGAGGGACTGCTGTAACCAAGGTTTTGTGATTTTTTTTCACTATTTTGTAAAGTTTTCACTAAAAAAACACGTAATTTGCACATATTTTATTATATAAAAAAGTTGTAGGTAGATTAATTGGAATGTGTCAAAAATATAATTATAATTCAAAGTTACAAAAAATGAATTTGTGAAAAAGTTAATTAAGAACTTATTTGCTCACTACATTAAGAAGCACACCTGAAAGGGCCTTCAGTGTTTTGAAACAAATAAAAAATGTTTTGAGAAATTCAATGGCTGATGAACGTCTAAATCATCTAGCTCTTATTTTTGTTCACAAAGACATAAGTTTGCCAGCTCAAGATATAATTAACGAATATGCTAAGTTTAACCATCGTTTATGCTTTGCTTAAATCTGTTAAAAATAAATAATTGAAAAAATCTAATAAATATTGAAAAAAATTACAAAAAAAGATAAGAAAATACACAAAAATCTCATTTTAAAAATTACCCCCCCTTGACTTGAATCTATAGGGGTAATATCAAAGAAATTACCCCCCCCTTGAAAAAGTTGAAGTTGCGGCCCTGTTCACAGATCCAAAAGGGTCCGCAGCAAAACACTATAATTTAAATCGCTGTTTTTTGCGTTTCCTCAGCTCTTACGAATTCTATCGATTCCGCATTTTTAATTTTGGTTGAGCACCCAAAAATTTTGAGATCCACCTTTAAAAATTTTTGGGAGATGAACAAAAAATATCTACTGACCTTACTTCTTCGTTGGGGATTCGGAACACAGGATATTTTCCGGGAACCACAGAAACATATCCAGTATGGGCGAAGTATTTGAGCACTAAATGGATGGTGTCCTCTTTGAGTTTGATAGAGTCTCCTGTTCACACAACTGAAGCACAGTCTTGTAGTCGTCTAGTGTGAAGTCCAACTTTTTTGGGAAATTTACTTTGATATCTTGTCCAGCAATCAGTTTGTCCATCTCAAAAAGTTTCTTTTAGAATATTTATATGAAAAAAAGATTTTCACCTCATTGGCGATAGTAAGGTGTTTCAATAAATATTTGAGACGGTGCACTCCGGCACTCTCTCCCCAATATTGTTTCGGAACTGGCTAAGGGGTAGCTGTTTTGGCATACATACACAGATACTTGCTCAAAGTGAATGGGTTGAATAGCTGTACACTTGTGCTGCCATCATCAGTGTAACACGAGTATCCTAGATCATTAAAGATATTAATCCCAAAAAAAAACTTGAATTATTACCACTGTAATAGAGAGACACTATTTTTCTCCATCTATCATCCACAGCAATATTGTTGCGGCTCATGATCTCAGTGAAGCCGTCCAAATCTACAGTAGTGAACCCAAAATATGCTGCGAACGGGTTTGACTGCATGTTGCAGGGCTCAAAGCGTATGCCCGACAGAATGTTTTGTCCCACTCTATTGACTCCGGTCACAATAGCATGGGACATATTTTCATTGTCCTTGAACGTGGCTTGCATGAAGGCCCCAAAGAAAGTGCGAAGGTCATCAGTTCGTGCTGGTTGATTTCTAGTGGAGGATCGGAGCCAAGGAGCGATGACACTTTCAATCTGGTCTCCTAGGCTGACCAGTGGTTCTCTTCGTATTTGGGCTGATGCAAGAGAATCATATTCATCAAGCAGAATGAAACTTTTTTGATGCTCTATAAATAAAAGGCATTTCACTGACTATCCACTTATAGTTAAAGCTAATGTATAGGTTGAGAAAAAAGTTTTGCCGCAAAACGTGAGGATTTTTTTTTTAATTTTTAAGGCTCAACCACCTGACAATTTAGTCGTGACAAAAGTAAAAAGATGGCGTGTAATATCAGCTACATTTTAAGGCACTCACTTAGTTTCCCCTCATACCGTAATTCCTCTAATAAGCCGCCCCCCCCCCCTCTGGTTCAAAATCGTGTTCTTGGCATTGTGTTTTTGACCCATTTTTTGAAGACTCCTCTTTGGCAAGTCACCCTCAATTTGTAGCCAGTGAGATGAGCTACAAAATAGATGGTGACTTGCCTAACAGTGGTTTTCAAAACATAGGTCAAAAACACAATGCCAGAAACCCGTTTTTTGAATTTAGGGGGGGGCGGCTTATTAGAGGAATTACGGTATTCGGTCTTTTGGAAAAACTATTTACACAATTTAGTTTTTACATCAGAGTCATAATACCGAAAGATTTGTTCAGCCATGAACACATGTTTTCCATAAGCAATTTTTGAAAAAAGGTTTGAGAGTTTGCGACAACAACTTTTCTTCAACCTAATAGTACCAGATTGTTCCATAAATTGTCGCACTTACTATTTTCACGATTATTTACAACAGTCGACAATTCGAATGTGATATTTTGGAACTCTAATTCATAGCTAAATTTTATTCGCTACCAAATTGTCGACGACTGAGCCGAGAAAAATAGAAAAGACTTAAAAAAGCGGAGCAGTTTATGAGACAACCTGGTACACAACAGCTTACATTTGTTCACAAGTATCTTTGTCAAATTTTTAAGACCCTGGATCAGATCGTTCTCGTTCATTGGAGCTCGCTCATACATAACCTGAATGGAAAATTTATATTGAATGTGTTTTCTAATACGGTTAGTGGTTAAGAAAACACCAGTACTGTAACAGCACCAGGTGCCGCATCGGCACCTGGTGCTGATGGCACCGCACCGAACTTTTGCCAGTGCTGATGCCAGTGCGGGTTAATGGACGGGTCGGTAAAAATCATGGCACGTGAACAGGTCTGGTTTGGATAACATTAATTAGACAACCTGGTTCATGATAAAATGGTCATCCAATTCGTCTTCTGACGCTGTACCAGCCATCTTTTTTTCTTTCAGCTCATCTAAAAATTTAAAGTATTCATATGATGGATCACTGTGAATGATGTGGTTACCGAAAACATATTTGAAGTATTTGTATGTATTTCTTAGTGCTTCTTGAAATTGAGACAACAAATCTTCTTCGGGTCCGATAACATCTTTTAGTGTCATGTATATAACCGGGTGTTTTCCAAAATGTTGCTCGACTAAACTTAGTAAACAGCTAAGATAAAAATTATAAAATAAAATAACCAAAGTGCGGATACTGTTTGTAAATCCTTGTTTGATGGATCTCCGTGAACACTTTGTAAGCGCGTGAATTCTTGACGTTTTCACATGGCTTGTTGTCAGCTTTCAGTGGTATGCCGAAAAAACATCTGGTCATATGAAGTAAGGTTGTCTTCCCAAAAGCACGAGGCATTGTAACGACAATATTGGTTAGGTCGTGGTTGTAAAACTCCTCTAAAAACAGAGTCTTGTCCGCAATACACAGACCACCTTCGACTAATTCCTCATAGCTGTTTGCACCACGCTTGAATAATGGTTGTGATTTGTCCCTTTTAGAGATTTCTTTTATTGATGCGGTGGATTTCCTAGTCGGATCTCCGCGATCAAATGCGAATCTTGTGGATGCCTAGAAAAAGATCTGAATTAGACTCCTAATTTCCTTCTATTTAGCTATCAGCACATACCTGTGGGTCAGTTTCAGTGGCGGTTTCTAGAGAAGCAGTGGCACTAGTGCTGCATTCGCCAGTTTCTGCACCTCCAGTCTTGACATGTTGTGAGTTAATCACGACCGCTTCTGTTGGAATAGTAGCGCTGCTGAGTGGAGCGTTGAGCGCATGCAGCATTACATTACTGGGAGTCAACAGAGGTGCAGACGCAGCTGGTTGTGTAGGAAGAAGTAGTACTGGATGGTGGCTGCAACTGGCATATATGGATTTTTGTTCGGCATCCATGATTGATTGGATCACTTCCAAAGCTTGTACAGCGGACGGGCGCAAGCATGGGTCCACATCAATCATACTAATCAGAAGAAACTGCATCATGTGTTGAGCTGTAGTCACTATAATTCAATAAAATTATCTTTCATTCATTTAATTGTGTCTGTTATTACCATACCTGCACGCTGAGAAAATCGGCGCCCGGCGCCGACCCAGGCGCCGGCGTCACAATTAATTCGGCGCCGGGCGTCGGCGCCTGCGCCGACGCCTAAAAGAGGAAGGAAGGAGAAAGGAGGAAGGAGGAAAAAGAGCAAATACGGCGCCAGGATCATCAAGCCATTTTCAAGCCGGCATCAAGCCATTTTTGTAAATAAAATAATAGAATGTAACAAAGACTAATCTAACATTCTATGTTTTTAAATAGAAATTTTTGTATTAGGAATAGCAACAATTATGAGAAATTAAAAATTTATCACAATTATTACATGTGATAAACATAAAAAAAAATTAACTATAAGATTAAAAATAACTTGTCTGCAAAACATCTGAGAAAAATTTGAATTTACTAAAACATTGTCAAGACAGCTGAAATCTTAACAGTCAGGCGCCGGCGCCTGACTGTTAAGATTTTTTAGCCGGCGCCGGCGCCCGTGCAGGTATGGTTATTACCTGGTTCAAGACTGGTGACTATCACAGCTGTTTTTGACTTGAAATAATTTCGTAGAAACAACAACCAAGCGAATAGATATCGCTCTTTTCATTGTAGCCTAACCCACTCCACTGAAAATAAAATTTTAGGTTCTGTAATTTGTTTTTCTCCAATTGAGAGCTGTCCAAAAAAAAGCTTTCTGAGTCGTAATTTTTTATCAGAAATTTCGGCTGGACACATCTTTTAGATTAAGCAAAATGAAATATTATGCGTACAAATATTCAGCCATAACTTCTGAGAAAAAAAAACGGATCTGTAGAGCTATTTTTTGGCTTGTAGACAGCTCTACGAATCTTGGTTACACGCTGCCACACAGGCCCGACCTTAGAGTGGCTTATAAGTTATAACTAAGGGTTTTACATCACAGAAAATAAGCCGATCTCATCCAAAATCAATTGTAATCATGGTGGCGTATAGCCAAGGTTCGGCTGTATTCTTATTTTCCTGACTTATTTTCCGACTTACACATTCTGGTGCCATATAATGCGGAGTTCCAATTAGAGATGATACCGGACGGGACAATTCCCGACCGACCGGAGCATTTTTGGCCTTGTCCCGTCCGAGCGCCCCGCCCGGAATTTTTTTCTGACTGTCCCGTCCCGGTGTCCCGTCCCGAAAAATCCGCTGTCCCGTCGTCCCGTCCCGGAATTTTTTTCGTCAAATTCTGTCCCGTCCCGTCCCGAAAATTTTCAATGCATCAACTTATTGTTTTGAGGATGCAATTACATGTAAAAAATCGAATTAAGTAGGAGCGAAAAGCAGAAGTTGCTCTTTTCAGAAACCAACTCGATAATGTTACCAGTTGAATTTTAAAGTTACCAAGCTTGATCTTTTAGCAAATTTACCGGATGGCATTTCCAATGCTTGCAAAGCTTGCGCAGAAGTACTTGTCGGCCCCCGCAACTAGTGTCGCCAGTGAGTCGGTCTTTCCCCTCGCGCGAGATGTCTACGATTATCGGCGGACGAACTTGGACCCGGAGAAGGCCGAGATGTTGATGTTCCTCAATCGCAATTTGTTCATTAGGTAGAAATAGATCAAGTTGAAGTTGTTGGTTTTGTTTGATGATGGTTGTTTGAATATATAATTTACGGATCATAAAGTGCGATAACTTAGTCCCGAACGGAAAATTTTCAGTCCCGTCCAGTAGATTTCTATGTCCCGTGAGTCCCGCTCGAAATTTTCGTCTGCGTATCCCGTCCCGGTGTCCCGTCCCGGGAATTCGCTGTCCCGACGTCCCGTCCCGGAATTTTTTTTTGTCAAATTGTGTCCCGTCCCGTTCTGAAAATGTCTTTTCATCATCTCTACTAAAAACCGCTAAAAAATTTTTATGGACCTAAAACTTAAACTAAGTGTAATCCAGTATATTGGACCGAATGCTCCAAAGAAAAATTTTAAAAAATTTTAGCGGTTTTTTTTCAGTGGTCCAAAAACTTTACAGCTTTTTTCGGGAAATTTTGACCTTCTCGAGTATATAATGGACTTTCAGAAGGTTGGTAAAAAAACGTTTGATAGCCCATGCATTAGATTAATATCTTAGCTTTAAAATGGTGTGTTAAACGTTTGAGTCGGAGAAAACCGGAAGTACCGCTTCTCGATCCCAATGAAACCAAATCAGGGAGAAAATTGGCCGAAATTCGAAAATAAAATGTATGCAAATTTTCAATGGGCTGAAATTACACGGTTTGTAAGGAATTTTGCCAAACAAAAAACCTTATCGCAGCAGTTTTTCATGAGGAATCGAATGACTTTTCCAGAATTACAAAAAGTTAACCAGAAATGGGTCAACGGCAACTTTCTGGCACCATGTCAGAAATTTTGTCGAAAACAAGATTTTGAATTTAATTTTTTCGCGCCAGGACCCAAAGTTTTTTGCGACGACGCAGACCGAGGGTCAAGATCGTGTTTGATGCAAATTTTTAAGATGAGAAACATTAGTGAGAAACTTTTTTAAATTTTCGACAAAATGGATAAATTTCGCTATTTTAAATTTCAAATTTCCGCAAAATCGGCTTTTTGAGTATGTATGTTTTGGTATGGGTTAAAGTGGTTTCTAAGGCAGTTTTGCGTGCCAGGTACCGGGTCCATTGACCGGGTCTAAGTGACCCAAGGGCCGCGAAGCGTCCAGGTATCGGGTTCAAAATTATCATCAAAATATATAGTGCGGCAAGGGCCATACGGTATTTTAGTTTCAAACAATTTTCATACCATCATCCACTGCGCTAATCTGCTTTTTTGGCTGCTCAGTTCAAACTCAATATACAAAAAATTAATACTTCATACATCCAAGTGGCTAAAGTACACTTTCCCGGAAATCCGAAAACGCGGTTCAAAGCGCTCTCAAAAGTCTAGAGTTTTATAAATTTGCTCGCATTTTTAGTGCTGCAAAACTGATATGAAACACGTTTTCAGGTGTGGGAAGGCACCTTTTGAAAATATTTGGTTTCCCTCGGTCCCCGCTTAAAAACTTGTTTTCTACGCGTTAAAAAGTCTTTGGAGCCTTTTAAACCGACTTTTCGGATTTCCGGTAGAGTGTACTCTGCCCTCTGACTGATGTTTAACTAACTTTCTTTGGCAAGACCTTCTTGTCGATAAGGAATTCAATCAGTTCATTTATTAATTTCACTGCAGAGTCAGACTCGGAATTTAAAATCAGTACGGCGTCTGTGGGATATCATAGACGCTGCTTATGCCCGTGAATTGCTTTAGCACTCCTGCTCTTGCTTTTTTGTAGAGATCTTAACTAACGAAAAACATTAAAATTATCCAATATAAGAGCCATAATTTTTGGATCTCTTTTCTCACAGGTTGAAAGTAAAGTGTTGACGTAGACTTCATAAAATCTTGGGCCTTTCTAAAACTACAGCATTGATTTAGTTGACTTGGATGATTTGAAAAACCTGTTCGTGTATTCTCCTGGCTGACTGGCGGTCTTCTCGAAAAGGCGATATGCAGGAGTCCAAGCAGATCACTCCTATTTCAGCCAGGATCTTTGACACTTCAGCCGCTCTTCGGACATTCTCCGATCTGTCGTTCTTGTTGATCCCGAGGTTGTTGCATAGACCGTGCCGCAGATTGTTTTCATCTAAACTGTAGCAAGTGTATCCATGCTTCAAAAGTTCAGTTTAATTTTGAAGTATGTGACAACAGCTAAACTACCTGATTCAAAGTCTTCTCCAGGCCCGAAGCAATAGTACTCTTGCCAGCCCTGAGAGTCCAGTAAACTGAAAAATACGTAATGTTAGTTATACGGTAGTGTCCAAAGTAAGCATGGAAGGAAGAAAGTTACAAAAAACATTACCATAGAGCGCATTTCTTAAAGTTTCATCTTGCACCATCTCCGCATCTTGCACCGTCTGAGTCAATTGATCCTCCTTGAAAGTAACTTTCATAGTACTAGCAGAATCTAAAACTGAAATTTTATTTGAAGAGTACCGTAAATCTTCTAATTAAAGCCCATGGGCTTATATTAGAAGACGTGACCCCCAAACTCACTTGTGCAATGTGTTTTAAGCTATGAAAAATCAATCATTTTCAGGCATACAGCCACTCAAAATGTAGCTAAGGAAGAGGGCTATATTTGAGTGGTCGTAAGCCCGAGAATGTTGGGGTTTTCATGGCTAAAAACACAATGCCACAAATGAAAAATTTCCGGAAATCTTCTAATATAAGCACATGGGCTTTAATTAGAAGATTTACGGTATGTTATGTTTTTATATAAAAAGACGATAATGATGTTTGTTTCAACAAAAAATTACAAAATTATATTAAAATGTAAAAATTTAAATAATTCTGCTCAAGACAAATCTTGTCTAAGAAGGGAACCTCGCAAACTTGTTTTTCACTCGCAAATTAGAGTTTGGTCTCCTTGGATAGCCAGTATGTGACTTTCAATCAAATTCGTTGAGATCTCGTGCCCATAGGCTCAAAATTTGGGGGTTCCTGGGTCACAGATTCAAATACTACTGGGTGCACATCTTTTTTTTTACTCTAATTTTCAATTTTTCCTTGCTCCAATAATTTTTTTAGATAGCTAATAATCTGAGGATCATTTCGACACCCAAAATTTTCAAATTTCAAAATTCTTAAAATTTCAAAATTCACATGAATATAGAAACCCAAAATCATTATAAAGCACTAACCGATCACCTTGGGTGGTTCGAAGGTTGAAAATATTATATGGTGGTTTGGGTGGTTGAAGATAGGTTGGATGTTTTCTGTATGTTAAAGATGGTTTGTATGTTTTGCGAGAATTTTGGGTCGGTTAACTAAAAAAATGTTTCTCAATTGGGTCGTTTCCAACTGGCCTATCTCCTCACCCCAAATAGCATGTGTTCCTGGGTAGCAGAGGTCTTGCTCTGCCCTTGACAACGGGTTCTTTTTGGACTTATGAAACGGGTCAGGGATAAGGTGAATAGAGATTTTTTTCTATTTACTTAAACTAAAACTTAGGTAAAAGTAATAAAACTTTCAGTGGACAGTTAATACAGTTAATCATAAAAGTTATGAAAATTGTATTTTACAAGAGAATCTGAGTGAGTCATCTTACTGGGACACTTCTAGGCTAAATTTTTAACAGATAAGCCCTAACAAAATATATACAATACAAAAAAAGTTGGGCGAATTGGGTTAAGTCGCATATCCAACTAGCTGCTCTTTATAAGAGAGAGTGGTCTAGATTCTTTCAGAGTTGGCCCTTTATGGATAGTGACCATCGCTTGCTCCGAGTCTTTTAATTGTAAATCCCAGTTTTGTATGCAAAGCAAACGGTTTAATGTGTATGCACCGGAAGAGCTACTTCGGCCCTATTCCACAATGAGGGTTTTTTGCCTTGATCCCGCTGTTGTTTTTTATTGTGGTTTTTCAGGCTTAGGCAAAAGTAGGCCAGCGTATGTAAAGACAGACTAAAACATAAGTCTACAATATGTTTGAGTCCGTCCTAACATACGCTGGCCCAATCCTAAAATGTCCTGAAAAAACAACAGTAGTACCAAAACAAAACCCCTCCCCAATTGTAGACTAGAAAGTTTGGTTATATGAAATGTGGTCATCAAAAAGATAAGATGTTGTTGCGTCTTTGACGTAGGATGAGCTAATGGGCAATCTGATCAATGAGCCTGCCGTCCATTTCTGCTCCCTCTACTGCTTGCCGCAATTTCTCTTTACAGGCAAGCAGAGGAAGATCAAAACTTTATTGTAATGTGTTAAGCCACTGTCTGCATCTCTACCCCATAGCCGGTCACTGTAGGCCAAGGAGGCAGCTGCCTAGAGCCACAAGCATTCTCAGTCTGGACAGTCCTGATAGTTAAAAAAGAAGATGTCTATCAATTTTCTGTAAATGTAGAAAAAAAATAATAAAGCTTTTTGACTAATTATTTACTATCGATTATTTTATACAAGAGAATGACACCGACTTGTATAAAGACTTTTCGACATCAAAAAAAAACCCAACAAAAACAACTAAATTAAACAAATAAATCAGAAACAAAATTCAAATTTACACATTTTATTCGGCTCGCCTATAAAACGATAATTAGAGAAAACGTCAATCACTAATAGCGACAAAAGACAAAATAACAATTAAAGGACCATTGTCGTCTACGACGTCGCCCGCCAATTCAAAAAATTCTAATTATTGAACTTCTGTACGAGTTTTTCAGCCTGGTTTCTAACAAAACTTTACCTAAAATTAAGTTCTAGGTCTTGTTTTGTTAGAAACCAAGTTGAAGAATCCATACAGAAGTTCAATGATTAAGCAAAAA
The DNA here is from genome assembly GCA_004194705.1 of Ditylenchus dipsaci. Classification (NCBI taxonomy): domain Eukaryota; kingdom Metazoa; phylum Nematoda; class Chromadorea; order Rhabditida; family Anguinidae; genus Ditylenchus; species Ditylenchus dipsaci. The sequence goes on from SADC01000107.1 coordinate 15,650, forward strand.
ATTTTGAATTGGCGGGGGACAATTTGAAACAGCTGCCATTGCCCTTCAAGGGTTTGGCCAATTAGCGAAAAACGACAATCGCTAAAGCGTGTTTAAATGGTTTGGCACATCGTCTTTTTGCCAAAATACAGGGTGGGCCAAGAAATTCCCTATTTCCAAACGGTCATAACTTTTTGTCCTGACGTGATCTTGACAAACGGTTTTTTGCACTCGACTCAGCAGACCGTCGGATTCAATTTGACTACAAATGCTCTGAAAAAAAATTCTCGTCGTTTTTTGCCTTGGTACCCCCTGTTGTCAAAAATTCACTGATTTGTTAACTGCTTTTTCGATGTTGGAAAGAGATTATCACATTCATGATTCTAGCCAATCATGCCGTTTACTGCTGAAGAGAAAGCATTTTGCGTCGCCGAATTATAAAAGAAGCCAGACCGAGTTCCGTCCAGCGGAAGTTCCAAAATCAGTTTCATTCAGAAGCACACGGACGCACTCCAGTTCCAGATCCGAAAAGCATTAAAGAATGGCATAGCAAGTTCATGAGGACGGCAAGCGCAAATCGGAAGAAAGGACCAATCAAAGGTGGTTTTAATCCACATTTCAGCACTCGCGTATTGTCGTTGTCTGAAGAAATGCCGTCCAGATCGTCAATTCGTCGTCTTTTAAGGTTTTTCTGTTGTTGCTTTGCTTCATCAGCTTTACCAATTCTTGTCCAAATCATTAGGAAGCGAAGTGGCATCCTCACAAACTTCAGCTACGTCATCAGATCAATCCAAGGAACAACGACAATGAAGGAGCTCGAATTGTTCACGCTGCACACAGCTCGCCATCATGGAAGAGGACCGGCAGTTTTTGGCAATCTGATGTTGCTCGATTAAGCTCAATTTCACGTCAATGGAATCGTCAACCGTCAAGTGAGTTTCTAGTTTGTCTGTGATCACATGTGGACGTTATAAATTGCTAAATAAGGATTTTCGCTACTGGAGCGGTGACCATCCTCACTGGTCTGCCGAACAGCCTCTTCATTCGCCTTATGTTATAGTTTGAGCAGCGATCGAAAAACAAGGAATAGTAGGGCCCTTTTTCTTTGATGCGAACGTCAACGGTACCAACTACCTCTTCATGCTACAAGAACAGGTTTGAGAATCTGCAGTATAGGCTGGTTCATATTCAGGCTGTGCTGTGTTCAGGTTGTGCTTCTATGGCAGTGGAGTTACCGAATTTTGATGATGTGGTGTTTATGCAAGATGGTGCGCCACCGCATTGGGATCTCAGACTTCTTGCGTGGTTGTCGCTCCAATTTCCTGCCGTTGGATGGGCAGAGGTCAGAGAATTTTGATTTTTTATCATGTTTAGTGATGCTTTTAGGCTCTGTGTTTCTTCCGTGGCCACCATATTCGCCAGACTTCACGCCATGTGACTTTTTTCTTGAGGCTATATCAAAAGCAGGGTCTACCGGACGCCAATCGCCAATTTGGAGGAGCTTCGAAGAAGAATCGTTGCCAAGTTCGCCCAACTGCCTCAAGAAATGGTGGAAAGATCAATTGATTCTTACGAACGCCGTCTCCACTGGTGCATAGAGGTCAATGGAAGAAGTGTGGAGCAGAATTACGGGAATTGAATCTTATCATCTTCTTGTTGATATGCCATGTTCTTCGCTTCGAAAAAAGGTGTGTGCAGGAATGTGTATAGTGTGTTTGGTAGTGCACAGGTGTAATATAGGGCTTTGTTCAGATCGGGAAAGGGGGCAATTGTTGCCTTGGTCCCTAATGGTTTTTTTTCAAAAATTTCAAAATTCTTCAAAATTTGTTCTTACCATGCTACATTTTTTCTCGTTTTCGGAACAAAGTTTATTAAGACTAGACATGAATATTACACTTATACAAATTGTAAATGAGATACATTTGCTCAAGAAATCGCATACTGAGGCTCGGCAGTTTTGTCTAAACACGGCTTCTTCCACGTAGGACGCTGTATTCGCATTGCTGTTGCAAGAAGTCGTTTTATGTTGTGTTTCAATATGCATCACTGTCTTCGCATTTGTTTGTGTGCACTCGAAGAAGGACTTCATTTTCAATAACCGTCCTGCGAAAATGACTAGAGACGTTTAGTTTTAGTTGTCTAATATACCTGGCGAACTCCTTTTGTGACAGATCATGTAGTGCTTGTATCCTACATAGCGTCCGATTCTCTTGCTTAACTTCTTATACGCTGGCCATTCGTCCGAGATGATGGTTGTACCTAAAATGTTGTACCTCGCTTTTCAGTATAATGGTACCTGGAAGGATATGGTTCCTGATCATGTTCAGCAACGTCTCTTCTTACGATCTTGGACGCGGAATGCGAATGCACAACCACCATCGCTCGTTCACACCGCCATACACCCATTGAGACGCACCAAACCTTGAATGCCCACGATTGTATTCCTTCTGCAAAGGCTGGCTTCATCTATTTCGACATACCGTCCATCTCCCCCGAGCATGCGCTGATGTGACAATAGCTAAATTACAAGATTTTAGATTATTATTTATTCTTTTCGCTTACTTTTGGCACACTTCTTTGCAAAAGTTCAACCAATCGCACATGGTAGGGGCAGGCAACCGGGTTCTTTTACCATCTGCTTGTTGCTATAGTCATTCTTATGTTGAGAATTTACTAGCGTTTTCATCACTTGAAATGGTCAAATATTTCATTGAATGCCGAGCGTCATGACGGCATCTTATGATCATGTTGTAGCGCAGCACAAGAGCTACAAAACTTATCTTACAGAGTAATTTTTAAAAGCTGAGTGTCGATACATGGTCTTTTGGAAAAATCAATTTTTTAAAAATTACCAAAATCCCAGTCTTTTCCAATTTTTCGGATTTTTGAGCATTTTTTAAGAAAATATATTTTGAAAAAGCCATATATCAACATTCAGATTTTGAACAATTCTCGTGTAACATGGGTTTTGTAGCTCTTGAGCTGCGCTACAACATAATGATAAAAATGTTTTCGTGTTTAAATTCAATATAAGATTTGATCAATGAAAGTGATGAAAACGCTGGTGAAATTCTCAAAATGATTTCGCAAGTATTTGAAGCCAGACGGTGACCTATTCAAATATTCAAGCTAAGTTTTTATGCAATTGGAAAGTCGAGATTCAGGGCTACAAAATGGTATTAGAAGAAAAGAGATATCTGCTAACATTGATAAAATATAAGGCTTTGAAATCCGTCGGGAACTTTTGGACACCGGTTAGAAGTCAGGATTCCACAATGAGCACATTTTAAATTGGATTTTTTTACTACCTTCAAGTTCGCATGATTTATCTAATCCAAATTGAGTACAGGTGTCCCACAATTATTTTAAACTTTTTCGGCTTTGGTAATTTTTTTTAAACATTTTAATTAGAGGATCGTTTTCGCCTTTACCGATATAAGGATACGATATTTAGGCAAACTTCAGACCGATCGATATAACGATACGATATTTTTTTCGCCAACGCTATATCGCGATATTTTCCGATATTTTTTCAAAGCATTTATTCAACGCAATAAACATCACAATCAACAAACCAAGTACTCAAATTTAACAACGGAAAGTTTTTGTTTAAGAAGATAAAAATTTCAGCGTTTCCTGCCTTTAATCTTGACCTTCTGTAGTCGAAGACATTCCCGCAACGGAAAAAAGCTGCTCACTTGGTCGGCTTGTTGCGGGAGCGGAAAGAAAACGTTGCGAGATCCTGCAAAGATGGGTTACGTTTTTTTGTTTCAAAGAAAAAAGCAGCTAAAATCAGAAGTCAAAAATGAGAACTAACTTCCAGAAGTCCAAAGGATTCTCTTCTGAGTCGATGCACTTAAGCTTGTTTGTAAGATTTCATCTCGGCCATTGCTCTCGCTGGACTGCGTGATTCGGATCCTTCCTCTCCTTGAACAGATTGGCATGTTTGCTGAAGAAGGAATTTGTTCGTTTTGAAGGTGGAGAATGCACTTCTAAACAAACAGTAAGCTCTAGAATATTAAATCAATACAAACCTAAGTCGCTGGCTGGACTTCAGTTTTTCTCTCACATTCTTCTTGAATCCACGACGACACATAAATTGAATTGCAGCTGATTATTGGCCATCCTGTCCTTGAAAGCGTGGATCAAGAACGTAGCCAATCCATGAATCCTGAAATCGAAAGGATAAATGATCATTCATCAAGACTTTGAGCTTACTTCTGCTCCTGCAACATTAAGCTTGTCAAACAGCAAACCTATAATTGACACGCACATCGGCTGAAGCCCTGGTTCAACGAAATCTTGAACGTGATTAACGACCGCTCTGGCAATTGAAGGTTGAACGAAGATCGGCTTCATCTGCTCGGCACATCTGCTTGACGCTTCTCCCAACGGCTCAACCACTTTGGTCACCTTTTCCAGCAGACTCCACTCCTTTTCTGGTTGTTCCGATTGCGCTTGCTGTGTCGAGTCAAGTAAAGATCTCCGTCTGCTCTTCGCTCGAGTAGACGTTCCGCCATGTAAAAAGAAGAGTTCCATCGAGTCGTAACATCCTAAAAGTAAAACTTAAACAATTCTGCGCTTTTATATATATACCTGGAATAATTTTGTGCTTTGGCAAGCCAGTGCTTTCCTGCTCATCAATCAGGTGATCCTGGCAAGAGTAGAATGGGTGAAGCGTCGGATGAGCTTCCTACACGAGTCTAACATCGACTTTATTTCTGGAGCTTGAAAAGAGAGTTTTTTCACCACTAAGTTCAGCTTCTGCGCACCACAGTCGCCATCAAGGTACCGCCTCTTCGAATGCTTTAAGAACAATTACGACAGGCCACAATAAAGTAAAATCACCTTCTTCATTTCAAACCTTCGTCGCGCAGGATGATGTGTCTGCTGCTGCTTCTCAATCTGCCACTCTTCAAGCATCCGACTAACGATTTCACTGATTGATTCGAAATTATGACGAACGCGAAGGACGAATTTGTTCCACCCAGAGTCGATTCCAATGAGTGGTGAGGCTGAAATGATGCGAATACTTTCAAAATCTGAAGTATTTTCACCTGATGAAGCTTTCCATCGGTCTAGACCAGATGTACGAAGTGAAGGAAGGGCACGCAGGACTTAGTGATATATGAAGGTATTGGGGCGATAAGTTCAAAAAAATAGTAACTTTTGAAGGATAGACCTAAAAAAAATTTCAAATAAATTGAAGCTCTCTATATATTTAGCCAGCAGCAAATAATTTTTAATTTTTTTTGCGTTTTCTAAGCTACCACGGGCTCTACGCAAATTTAAAGAGATCAGCTAGAACACAATCTAAGTTTATCATATAACAATTAAAATTCACAGATGGGAATGTTACAGTGAAATCCGTAATTTATTCGTAATTTGGAGCTCGCATCTATCTTGTTGACGTTTTTGCTAATATTCAAGCGAATCTGAGCAACTCCGAAGTCCGAAAAAGTTATTTTCGATAGACAAGATGCAACTATAGTGTTTTTGCAAAAAAAACCCTAAAAACGTTGCCGAATTATGTTATAACAATTTTTAATATCTATTCGTAATACAATATATATCGTATAAATAAGTTACCATTCAAAGGGTGAGCAAAATTTTACCGTCAGCTTCAATAGATGATGGTGGTCAGACTGTGCACAGTGCTGCTTCAAAAAAGCTTGCACAAAACAAAACACACGAGTTAGCAGCTTGGAAACAGTCAAAATTTCTTGGGACAAATGCTTCAGCTGAACAATAATATCGCTGCAGACATTGAAGCAGAAATAACTCACGAAAAGGCAAAGGAAGGAAAGAAGCCGACAAATTGAATACCGTAGTACATGTGCTGGAGTAAAATAATGAGTCAGGCACAAAGGTAGTTAAAGGCAACTTACAGTCCAAAGCAAAAGGCTTTGGAGTTGCACCTGGGCCAACGCTGATTGGCCATCTAATTACAGCCATTGGTGACTTTTAGTATAGCCACAAATAGAAAACCGACCACTGAAAGAATTGGCGAAAGAACTGCTGCTTTGAACACAATTCATCAACATTACACAAAAAGCTTTACAGAATTAGAAAAGTTGAAAAAAGGATAGAAGAACTTTTGGCGAGCAAGGATGAGAAGAATACGCAAATTAGCAGATGTCAAAGATTTGAAGATTCAAGACTTTTTTGGGGAAGATCTATCTTTTGCACACGAGCAGAATCACGGAGCAGCAAATCCTGGACATGCTGAAGCCGGAGGAGACACAGAAGGAGACCAAAAAGAAGCCAGGATGGAAACCACAATATGGAGCAGCCACAGCAACCTGAGAATTTGGAGAAGCGGCTGAACCATCTGATATTCTGAGAGTAAAAATGGTCACAAAACCACACTAATTTTGGATACATTTTTTTGGTGCAGTTGAATTTTATGTAGGATGATATTTTTAATATATGGCAGCATTCTATAAAACTGGAAACTGTTTGGGTTGAATAAACTATTGTTTTTTTATTAAACTGTAGAAATTTTGCACTGAGTCGAAAGTAGGCGAAAGTCAGAAGGCGAAAGTCAGCACTGCCTGAGAACGTTTTATAGGCTGTATGATTTTTCGTAACGAGACAATTTCGTAACATCAAAATTTCGTAACGAATTTTTTTGTAAGAAGTTTTTCGTAACAGCGAATTTGGTAACAATCATTTTCGTAACTGCAAATTTTCGAAACAAATTTTTTTCGAAAATATTTTTTACTGTTAAAAGAGCGTATTTCAAATAGCGGGGGTTCACACTTATTCCGCCAAAACTGCTTTCCGCCAACTTGCTTTCCGCCAACTATTTTCCGCCAAACTGATTTCCGCCAAACTAATTTCCGCAAAGCTGATTTCCGCCAACTTTTTTTATTTATAATATATCGTCTAAGAATCAAGGTTTATTAATAGAAAGCTTCAAATGTTCATGCTAAATCGATACGATCTGAAACTAGCAAGTACTTTCTACGAACCTTGCAATTTCCTTCTATGAATGTCGAGCCTTCCATTAAGCTAGAATGAGGTTAATTAATGGTTTATTCAATGAGAATTCAAGGCTCATTCAGGGATCGTCAAGGATCATCAAGGTTTCTAACCTTGGACAAGATTTGAAACAAATATTCTCAAGGTTCGAAACTTGGAACTTTGGCAAACTCTGCGGTAACCTGGTCAAAAAATCGAAAATAAAACAATGAAGCCACACCCTACAAACCCTGCTTCCCAGCGAATTGAACCGAAACAGCTTTGTATCCCTATTCCAAAAAATTTTATTTTTTATACAAGTCAACTTCCATAGTACGTGTACACCTGAACACTCCAAATGGCCTCAAAATATTTCAGATCATTTATAATCCCAAGGAACACCCCAAACACCGAAAACCACTTCATGGTCTCTTAAACATAAGTAACCACCTTGGTTCTTACCTACAGGATCTAAATTTATGTCTGTCTTATGCAATACTATTATATATACGATTTTTACATAAGTTCGCGGAGTGCCTATAGATTAGTACCCATCCAGTCTAAGTGGATGTTCGCGTAGTTACCGAAACTCGAAAATTTACACTTTAAGCGTGGATACAGAAAATTAGCTGGCTTAAAAACCAAAACATTATTATCAGCTTCAGACAAAACAAAAAAATAGAAGTGACAACAGAATGCAAGTTGATCCTCGGAATCCTCATCATTTTCGGAGTGCAAAAGTACTTGTCACCAAAACCTGCATCACGTAGCCTTTGTTCCGCTTCTAACATACTCCCTGAAACACGCCAAGAATTTAGTTAATTAGTTATTTATTCACTAGGTCGACCTATAGTGAGCACAACACATTTCCGGAGTTACTATGTTCAGGATGTCTTCTTTTAGTAGGCAGCCGAATATCGTCCAGTAAGAACCCTATAAGTTTGCTCAGGACCTGGACCAAGGCGCTAGGAAACGCATCTCTAAGATCCTCCATGCAGATTCGGACGAGGAGAGTCTTCATTGTCCCAAACCATCGGTAAATAAGATCCTTAACAATTAATAAATCAGTCAAGAAAACAGTCAAAGTAAAAGAATAACATTTAAAATCCTGGCAAATGCTAGAGCCTTTTTCGAATTTGGCTGCGGCACTTTGCATAATGGGCATTCTTGACCAACAAGAAATATCTAAGACATTTACGGATAAACCAGCCTAAAATCAGCTATACAGATGACTGACTCACGCAAGAATAGACATTAGAAAAGTAACGAACAAGAGAGTTGCGAATCCACACAAAATCAGTTGGACGAATGGAGTGCTGATATACTGGTGCCCTGTCATGCTGGAATCGAGTAATTCAGGATGCTGTTCCTTCCACCGATGCTCAAATCAGGCTCGGCTATTGCTACAATAAAAAAGGTAAGCCTTAAATATGATAAAAATAAAATGAATGACTGACCTCGAAGAGCTTTTCGGAACATTGGAAGGTTGAACGGACCTTTGTCAGCTATCTGAGCAATGTTGTTTTCTATCTGCTCTGCTTCCTCTTGCTTTTTCTACTTCCTCTCGCGACGGATCTCAATTGAGCCATATTTGGAGGTTGCCTTCCCACTGCAAATTCGAACGGAACGCCAGTTTGAATATCTTAACAGAATTTGCACAATCTTTGCGCTTTCATAAACGGTTACACATCACTAGCATTTTTCCCTTGCTCGTTTTGCTGATCGATGCCATTTTCTATAAAAAATCAAATCAATATCGTCCTTGTCAACAAATCTTCAGCCATGAAAAAACAACAACATGAACAGGGGAATACACAGAGAAAAAAAGTGAAACAATACAGACCAAAATTTGACTAAAAGCCTCTTTTTAAAAAATTGGCGGAAATCAGCTTGCGGAAAACAGATTGGCGGAATCAGTTTGGCGGAAATAGTTGGCGGAAAGCAGTTGGCGGAAAGCAGTTTGGCGGAAATAAGTGTGAACCATAGCGGGTACCAGGACAATTCAAAAAGAATTATTTTAAAATACAATTTGTTGAGTAGTTTTTCGGCTATAAGTGGTCGAAAACATTTTGACTATATAGAACATCGGTGACCTAATAGAAAGCAAAAGTCCAGTTTCACGGGATAAAGTCATAGGTGCGACTAAAGCCGCAATGTTATATTTTTGCTTCAAATTTGAATTTATCAAATCGTTTCGAGACTGCTTTTAGCACACCTCTTCAAAAAAAGCTTTTTGCTATAACGATCAATTGTTCGTTTTGTGTTTTTGTCCGCGTTTACATGGCGCAGTGGGTAAAAGGTGTAAAGCTTGTTGTCAAAAGATTTTACCTAGAAATAAAGCTATTTTCTTCGATGTCACGAGTTTCAATTTTTTGTTTTTCAGATGTTTTCTGTCCGAAAGGAATTTTGAATTCGGCCAATAATTCAAAATTAAAGACGGTGAATATGGAAAATACTACGCTCAACATGAATCCGGTGTCAGAGGCGGGAAGCGGGAGTATACTCCGGTAGGGTCAAATATCCTAAAAATACAAATCAAAAAACATCACCAATCGATTTGATTATACCGTATTCTCTCTAATAGAACCACACTCTCTATTAGAGCACACTCTCTAATGAGAACCACACCCCTTAACACTCTCAAGCTGCGCCAACGGCCTTCTAACTCCGATGGATTCGTCGAAGCCTGGGAGAATCTCCTAAAAGAGCTCATCGTTGAGTCATTCAGATCGTGCGCAGTTCCCAATGCCACCGATAATATATGAGGACACCGCCATTCACTGCTTCAGGAAACTTGGGCCGGTTCGAGTGTCTAGCAAGGTGAAGCTCGCGAAAGATGAGAAGAAGTTGGCTGAGCAGATACAGAAATCGGTCTTGAGGAAGCGCAAAATAGTTAAAAATAAAGATATATCTCTAAAGTGATGATGAGTTTTGGGACCTTTTCTGCGTCTATGGGGGACGCCTATTTTCACTGTATATATATTTTTTTATTTATTAGGTCGATTAAGTTGAGTATGGTCCGGGGGTGACAATAATCACCTTGATCAACAAATTACTTATTAAACTATTCATATAAGTTATCGACATAACCATGATGCCATAAGAAACAAAAATAAATAAAAAAGTATAGTATAAATGAGCGCCCCCCTACACCAGAGCAGATTGAAACAAAGAATTTATGCGCGTACCTGCAATGCTTGAATATCTTAGAAGGTTGAAAAAATAGAACACACTCTCTATTAGAACCACACCCCAAGGGGGGGTTGAAAATAGAACCACATGTGGTTCTATTAGAGAGAATACGGTAAATACATTTCAAACTCAATTTTTATTTTCAATTCCTCTGGAGCCGAGAGTTGACTGTATGGACAGCTTTTAAACGTCTTTTTCCTGGTCCACCCTTCTGTTTTTTCTCGTATAAATGCCTTTAGTCCGTCCTGTTGTTTTTTAAGTGATCTTGGTCGAGGTGATCATGTTAACCAAATCACCACCATCACTTGATCACATATTTATGTATTTATTCTAATAGAAGGCTATGCCTTCTATTTTCAACTCAACAACAATTTTGACTTTGTGTTAAAATGCGATAAACTTGGTTTGCCCCCTAATTTTGACCCTAAGGGGTGGCCTTCTATTAGAGACTGACCTTCTATCAGAATAAATATGGTAAGATAATATACAGAGGCGACCAATTCACTTTTCAAGAAAATACAACATGGGACCGATGCAAAATGTGGCACCCTAAAAGTCAATAGGGCCGTAATGTATTGTTGAATGTATTTTTCACTGTATTGGATAGTTGACTGTAGCACATTTGTAAATAGCGGGGAACATTGAACCGATTTCTCATTAACCAGCGTCTCTTTGAAAGTGCCCCATAGGTATGGGGCACAAAGGCGGCATCCTTTTGATGACTGGAATTGGAGCCATGTACTACTGCGTCAATTTACTGTTGGTCAACCCTAAGTTTTTCTCGCCATGAAATAAATACACACATGAAAGATATCTTGTATTATATATTGTACAATAATTTTTAAGTCACGGCTTTACAGTCACCTACCGTAACTCACCGGAATTTCAAGTCACGGGTCAATAGCAACACTGACACATGAATAAAATCGCATTTTAGTTCAAAAAAAGTAAACACTTCGGAAAGAGTATAGAAACCCACCTCCAGCCAGGGCATGCGGTAGCCCCAGTATTGAAAACTGTTCAACGTCTACTTGTTAATGAACCCTCTATATTAGTGGCCTCTTTTATTACCTTACTCTCCCAATACAGCTTTATTCCCCTTAAAAATGTTTTGGTGCAATTTGAAAAAATGAGTTTTTTACAAATTTTTATGTTAGTGGGCCAAGACAAACCAAATTTGTTTTCAACTTTTCAGAAACCAAAGTGTTTTCGCACCCTTTCAGGGACCTTTCTCGGTTTGAGAGGGGGGGCACATATTTTTGGCTCTAATTTTTTAAATATTTTCATAGTAATCAATGTTACTATGATCACCTTAGCGCAGCGAATCTGCGCGAAATAAGTGTCGCTGAGCCGTCAAATTTTTTCGAGCCTTTGGCTCGGCTCGAAGTTCGAGTTCAAAAAAAATCGAACTTTCGAATCGAAAGTTCGATTTCGAACCTTCTGGTCGACAACCTAATGATTACCATTATCACCCTAAAAAAAATTAAAAAATTAGAGCCAAAATGCTGCCATCACCAGTAATCATTATTTTAAATCCTTTGCAGTTATGCTTCGACAGTCTGGTCCAAAATATTGCATGGAATACCGATTTTGCAGGTCGTTTTCAGAATTCAAAATTTTGTTCTCTCTTGAATTTTCGCTTCTACTGTTTCTCGCTCTTTTCTCTTGAAAAAGCGAAACTCGATTAATGACAAGCTTTTTCAAAATTCCTGTTTTAAACTAAGTTTTTACTTTTTTCAATAGAAAAAATTTTGAATCTCAAACAAGCGATCGTCAAAATCGTAATTTTTGCGACATTTGGGAGCAGACTGTCAAGACAAAAAATTTAAAATCTGGCTGATAAAAGAGTCGGATCTGACGGAAGATCGCAAGTACTTCTGTCCTTTAATGGAGTGTTCTTAAATCGAGAGTGGACTGTATGCTGAACACAAATCCGGTGTCAGGATTCGGTTTTTGCCTAGCAGGGTGTTATAAATTAAAATTCCGCGGAATTGTCTTCTGCAAAATTCTCGATATGCTGTAGGGCCGCAACTTCAACTTTTCAAGGGGGGGGTAATTTCTTTGATATTACCCCTATAGATTCAAGTCAAGGGGGGTAATTTTTAAAATGAGATTTTTGTGTATTTTCTTATCTTTTTTTGTAATTTTTTTCAATATTTATTAGATTTTTTCAATTATTTATTTTTAACAGATTTAAGCAAAGCATAAACGATGGTTAAACTTAGCATATTCGTTAATTATATCTGAGCTGGCAAAACTTATGTCTTTGTGAACAAAAAATAAGAGCTAGATGATTTAGACGTTCATCAGCCATTGAATTTCTCAAAACATTTTTTATTTGTTTTCAAACACTGAAGGCCCTTTCAGGTTGTGCTTCTTAATGTAGTGAGCAAATAAGTTCTTAATTAACTTTTTCACAAATTCATTTTTTGTAACTTTGAATTAAATTATATTTTTGACACATTCATTTAATCTACCTACAACTTTTATATAATAAATATGTGCAAATTACGTGTTTTTTAGTGAAACTTTACAAAATAGTGAAAAAAATCACAAAACCTTGGTTACAGCAGTCTCCCTCTAGAGAATACCCCCCCCTTAGGGTGGCCTTCGGCCACCCTAAGGGGGGGGTAATTACCCCTATGACCCCCCCCCCAAATTGCGGCCCTGTATGCTTTTATATGCTTTCTTCAAAAAATCCAAATACTGCAGTCAAGTCTCGTTAAGCTGACATCCCTCTCAAGTTCGTTCCCGCCTAGGGTCAGGGTTGTTAACCGTTAATGAAGATCTTCATTGAGGATGAAGATGAGGATGAAGATCTTCATTATTTTTCGATTTATTGAAGATTTAAGATTGAGGATGAAGGAGAAAATTTTTTTTATTGAGGATGAGGATGAAGGAGCAATTTTTTTTTTATTGAGGATTAAAGATTGAGATGAAGGAGCAATTTTTTTTTATGAGGATTGAAGATCTTCAATCTTCAGTGGAGATGATCACAAGTTTGAACTCCCAACTCCGACATGGAGTTTGGTCTGACCGCCATAAATCGATTTCAAATTCCCACGAAAATAATTCTCACTCACACACCTTTCGGCTCACTCAATTCTTTTACATCTTTTCCCTTGTTTCTCCAAACTTTCTCAACCAACCAACCAGCCAATCTTCAGACAAATGAACTCGCCAACAACAACACTGGAGTCGAAGGTGAAGCCGAAGATATCGAGTTGACGCCTATTTCTCAGTAACAAAAGGGTGCAACGCATGGCTTTCTGGGTTACACAACGCTCTAATGGTAGGAATTCTGGGGTTTTGTTGGTATTCTATCATGGATGGTCATTTAGATGCCGAACTCACCCGTCTGGCAATATCTCTACTGGCTACTCCTGCGACGTCTGGAGCTGTGGAAGGTGCGTTCTCTGTGCTCGGCTACAACACCAAGGATCCAAGATCAACACTGGGCGGGAGCATGCGAAGATGAAGGTGATGCTACCTACAACAGTGCGCTTATTGACATCTGACTCTTTTCTTCTTTGGTTGATTGGCATTTTGTTGAATAAAATTTATTGAAGTGAAGGTCTACATTATTTTTCGATTTTATTGAAGTTTGAAGATCGAGGATGAAGGAGCAAAAAATCTTGTATTGAGGATTGAGGATGAGGATGAAGGAGCAAAAATCTTGTATTGAGGATTGAAGATTGAGGATGAAGGAAATTTTTTTATTGAGGATGAAGGAGAAATTTTTTTTATTGAGGATTGAAGATGAAGGCTTCCAAAATTTTTGGCTTTAACAACCTGCCTAAGGTCCGACACTTTTTTACCTCAATTTTTAAGCTTTTTGCCAGTTGTTTTTTTTCGTCCGAAATGTCGTAAGGATTCTGATTTCACCCATCGTTTTCAAATTTTTATCAGTTATGCCGTAGAGACCCGCGGGTACGATAAACCGGCACCCGTTTTCAAAAAAAGGTGTCGGTTTATCATGTAACCACGGGTCTTTTCGTGAAACTATTGCCATTTACAATATCGATCACAAAATCAGAAACGGACTAGACTCGCAAACAAAAGTGTCGGACCCTAGGCGGGAAGAGAGCTTGAGGGCGGTGCGAGTTAAATGAGAGTGGACTGTACAAATCATAAACATCACAAATTAAAGTCATTATTTTCTAGCTGTACTTGAGAGTTACACAGCGGACATACTGGTTTCACTCTTAGCCATCCATCGATGCAATTTTTGTGGAATTCATGAGAACATGGAAGCTTTTTTAAGTTCTCAAAATATTCTGCTCATGGCAAACAATACATTCTTTCTTCAATTCCTCTTCAATGCCTTTCGGATTTTGCCGAAATAAGAAATTTTTTCTTAACAGTTCTAATTTTAATAAATACATTTTGAATTCCGAACACAACATGTTTGAATAATTCTTCTACTTTTTTTGCTGCCTGCTCTTTTGCAGCTATTGAAGTTACGTGAAAACTAGTCTCTATATAATTTTGAACTGTATTTCGGTTGACAGCCAATTTTAGTTGATTCACTAGTTTCTTCAATTTTTTTTCAAGATCATTGAAAAAAAGTTCCGACTCTTTAAAAATAAAGTCAAGGCCATTTTTTTCATTCAACCTAATTGCTGCTGTTATTCGCAAAGTAACTTGGCTCACAAATAATTCGAATGACTGTCCGTTTGCTGAGCACAATGTTGTCAATTGGTCATAAACGGCTTTTTCACATCCTTCTAAGTCAGAGTCGCCAGAAAAGATAGTATGGTAGTTTTTGAAGAAAAAATTGAAAAAATAAAGTGGAAAAGCCATTATTTTTTTAGAATATTTCTTAAATTTGCCATCCAAACTGTTAAAATTGATTCTTCGTCATCTTGCAGTTCTAGATTTAGACTTTCCCTGTCTTGAATCATTTTTTGCATTTTCACTATGAAGTTGTACAAGATATTTTGTTTATCAGTAGGTGTTTCTCCATGACTGAGCATCGTCAGCTTAAATGGTTTGGTGGTGGTCTGCCTCATATCATTTTTATTAATATGTTGTGCATGTTTGAATAATGCGTATGTGGCCAAATAATCTATCCTTTGTCCACATAAAATTAACCTTTTCAGCATAGTCTGAAATCTCTAAAAAGGTCTTTATTAAAAAGAGGCTGGGTGATATTTCACAAAATCGAAACATGGTAATAAGGTTTTTATAAGATGCACCGTCCACACAAGTCTTTGACAGTGACAGTTTATTGCCACAACACACACTACAACACAACATACGACAATGAGATTCTACTATAGATTCTATCTCGGGTAATATTACCATCTCCAATCTCAGTCAACACCATAACCCTTTCGCACTCGGTCATCATTCTCAAATGCCCACGGCTATCACCGGGTCCACGACCTAACTTTCAAAGAGCATTCTACCTGGGTCTCGGCCCCTGCTCCCAGTACTTGATGACATCAGCCTCGAGAATCTTCAGAGCTTACAGAGCGTCTCCTCCACTGTCCATCAGTAGCTTCAGCTTCGGGCCCAGGTTGAGCACCAGAACATTCGCTTTGCCTTACGAATTGCGCAGAGCATTTCTTTGCGAGCTGGGATTCTTTCTTTAGATTTTAGCTATAATGATTTATAGAAAAACGGGTCGGTTTCCTCGCTACAAGACCAATCGTCTTTCAAACGGGTCATTATCACACTCTCTACTTTTCAACTGTCCTTGGAAAGCTCCCCTCCTCGCACATTTTGCAACACGTGCCCCCTCCCCCCCGTCAGATTTTCTGAAAACGGTATAGGTAAAATGGCCTGAAAATGGCCTGGTGCCTCCCCCCCCCCCCCCGTCAGAAATTCCTGCGTACGCCACTGGTGTATGCCAACATATCTAACCGAAAAGACCAAAAAAAAGAGCTACTTTTAGCCGCTTCACAAAATTACCGAAAATTTAAACAAGATTTACTATCGCAAATTAAAAAAAAGGATTTTTTTAAATTGCTTTTTGTATGTTAATTATTTCGACAATATTTGAAGCAGCTGCTCAAGTTGATCTAGCAGTTGACCAATTTTTTAACCCCAGATAGATTTCGCCATGCATCTTCTTTGTCGTTTTTCGAAACAGAAAGTGAATTAAACCCTTTAAATTAATTTTGAAAAACGCAACATCAAATCTAGTTTAATATTGAAAATTACGATCATAACTCCAGTTTTTTCAGTCTAGTTTTTTACAGTAAAAAGCTGGCGAAAAGTATATAATGTGAAAATCTTACTCTGAAGTAAAAGTTGCTGGTTTCTTTAGACCATTTTCTATGTTCTCCGTGTTGAGTATTTATAGTATTGGAGCAGCATTTTTGCATTATAAAATTCTAATTGCATTTTGTTGGTCCAGTTATCATTATGAATTTGGGCACTCTGATTGATGGCAGCGTTATACTTACGGAAATCACATGGAATAATAAGCTTAAATACAGCACGTGCGGGAAGTCCACAATATGCTTGTAAAGAATAGCTAAAGCGCTTTTTTGGAGATTTGTTTTTGAAGAAAATATATTGGATTTGGAAAAGCACTAGCAGCCTGAATATCTTCGTTTATTTTATTAACCTTGTCGTAAAATTCTAAAAAATGTTTCAGATCTGTTAGGCGATTCCCAAAATGAAATAACAAGTTTTGGGAATTGCGCAAAGATACTTCAAGGGCTGAGTAGAACCGTGATCTTCTTGCTGTTTTTTCAGTTCATCCAGTCTAAAAGTTAGATCAGCAATTGAAACCGCTTGACTGATTACTAGAATAGCGTGGAATACAGCAGCTAACAAAATGTTTGAATAGCCTAGGAGCATTTTCGATAAAATTTGCTGAAAATATTTAAAGTCATTGAGGTGCAATCAGTGCTGGGCAATTATCCGCTCTTTGCTCCCCTCTTGGCTCGGAGATTCTCTGCTCCGAGTCAAGAGCAGGAGCAAAAATTTCGAGATTAAGAGCCAAGAGCAAGAGCAGGAGCGAAAATTTCATAGCCAGGAGTCAAGATCAGGAGCAGGAACGAAAATTTTCAAGCTAGGAGCCAAGCGCAGGAGCGATTATTTTTGTCTGGGAGTGCTTTAAAAATTTTTCTCCAAGCAAAAAAAAATATTTTGTGATGTTATTTTCAACACATCGTTAGACTATTCGAGACAATCAGCCAGAAATTTGAGCCAACAAGAAACTTGCTTTTTAACTTGCTTTTTAACACTTTTTGAGACTTTTGAGAAGAAAAATTAAAAAAAATCAACAGGGTGGATCAAAGCATGTTTTTTTTCGCCTGAATGCGCGTGAAGACGCGTGAATGCGTACAGAGCCAACTTTTCAGTCAAATTTTGGGCGCATTTTTCAAAAAAAAAACGATTTCTGTCAGAGTAAAAATCCGGAAACAAGTTTTTTGGTCAGTTAATCGATGTAAAAATTAATTATGATTGATGAAAAGTTATAAAATACACACCAACCATGGTATATAATTTGGCTAAGAAAATTAGAAGCGCTGGCTTTGAATTTAAGAAGATTTTAGAATACGACAAATTTAAATAATACTGATTCGAAGACCCATTGCTTTAAAATTTTAAGAGATGGCTCCTAAAAAAAGATAGCTTGTATGCTTATTTGGGAAATAGTGTGTGCATATTTTTAAGAGACCAGAGAGGTAGCCAGAGAAAAAATCAATGTGACAATAATCTTTTTTGTGTAAGGAATGGCATGTGAGCATTCTATACACAGTTGCCGCTCAATTTAACAACACGTTCGATTTAACGACACACAAGTTCGTTCCCGCCTAGGGTCCAACACTTTTTTCAGCTTGATTTTCGAAATTTTTTGACCTTTTCTTTCGACAGTCCGGTCGCAAATATCGCAAGGATTTCGATTATGCCGATCGTTTTTCAGAATCGTTAAATTTTTCTCTTCAAAAATTGCAAATCTCGATTTAAAGACACTATTTTATCAAAAAAAAATTCCAGATTTCTTCGGCAATAGACGTCACTACCAATTTCAGATAAATTCATCTGTTGAGTGTCCATAAATACTTAATTTGTAGCTCGTGCGGTCTTTCTTGCTGATCATCAATCTGATGTGCTGCAGATCGTTCATCATGCTCATCCAAATTTCTGCCGAATTAAACAACTGGCTCACTTTATGTCTACTGGCCAAGTATGAAAGAAGAATCGAATATTTGTTTGATATTACAATGCTTGTGCTTCTGCTGTGAAGAAACCTATCAAACATCAGCTCTTTTCTTGGCTGGAATCAGTCAAGCTTTCGCGAAGAATTCATCTAGACCGCTTCAGGGAGTCTCTTTTCTGCTTTAAGGACTGTTTTTAAGCGTACAGAAAACTTCCGTATGCCGTGAATTACTGCCGGTGCTGTGATCAAGATACTTCGTCGTATCGCCTGTCAAAATGGTCTGTCGAAAGCAACAAAAAGCGAGGCAACAAAGGTGATAGTGACATATTTGCGGTACCAAGCGGTTTAAATACCAAGCAGTTTTAAACCAAATTTTGACAAAGGTCAACACAACAAAATGTGGCAACAAATTCAACAATAGAATAAGAATCGATGTCACATAGGCGGTCATCAGAGGCGTAGCCAGAAAATCGAAAAAAAATTTGATGGGAGGAGGGCGAGCACCATAAGATAAAAAAATTCTGTAGGCCATTTTATTTACATCGTTTTTCATTTTTGACTAGGTAAAAAATCTGACGGGGAGGGAAGGGCACGTGCCTTCTGCGCAGGTTGATGCGCAGGTTCTATCCCACGTTGTGAAATGCTATTTATTTTGGCTTGTTTGACTTGTCCGTACACTTGTCCGTTGGCTTATCCGTACGCTGGCCTACCCCCAAGCCTAAGAGCTAAACTTGAAAGGGTAGTTACAGCGATTTTACAAGGTCAGGGTTTCGAGCTGAGGAGGGGAGCTGTTATTTGCTGCTATCGCCTTATATTTTTCGAAAGATTTTTGTTTCAAGAAAATATTTACTTATTTATTTCAAGAATTCACTATTTCACTGCAGTAATTGAAAATTTTTATGTTTGAAAATAGAAATAAGATTGAAAAACAGCTTATTTTTTGTATGACTAATGGTGAAAACAACTAAAATTGTGCTATTTTTACAAAAAAATATTTTTATTGAACAATTTCTGTTGATGAGGGAACAAAGTAATGCCAACAGTTCTGCGACTCGAAATTCAAGCAGTTTAGAAACAAAATCTCGATAAGGTTTAACACAACAAAGGGTGGCTATAAATTCCACAATAGAATGAGTATCAACTACACATAGAGCCACTGTCATTGCTGGGGCGCTATTGGGGACTTCAAATAGAATAAGACCAATATACAATACAAAAGGTATCAACATAAATATAGTAGCGACAAAAGCTTGAACCAGCGAAATAACTATTATGCTAGATTGTTGGTCTTTCAATTTCTTTTTTAAAATTTGATAAATAACATTCCAAAAACAAAAGGCTCTAGCAAAATCACCGAGACTAGCACTGCAAAAGATACTAAGACTGGTAAAAACACTAAAAAGAGGAAATATAAAAAATGTCGGCTCACTATCAATAAAACTTTTGAGAACTGGATCCCTGGCAACTGCCCATGCATTAATTTTTTCACGATTCTCTGCAACTACTGAAAAACAGCATATGAGAGGCAGAAATGTGCCAGGGACAACAAAATCAGTGCTGCTTTGATCAGAAATTTAGTGGTCAACCATTGAATATATTTGATAGGAAATATTACTAGATATCTGGTAAAAAGGGTTAGCATCAATCCAGCTATCATATTTGCTCCAGAACCTGTGGTTAGCAGTGTAAAAGCTTACCGTGCTATAGTATCCGAAGATGTGTCTTCCGAATCCAAGTTGGTAAGTGGCAGCAAAAGGCAGTAGGATGACTAGTTTTGAAATTCCCACTGTGTCTCATAGAATAAGCACCAAAAGCTGTGGTTCAAAATAAACCACTTGAAGTTTCCAAGACATTTAGATTTAGTCAAATGACGTAGAATACAAAAGGAGCTAAAATCCATGTTATTGCAAGGGTTATACTAGAATAGTAATAATAAAGTCAAGTAAAGCAGCTGAGGGTGTTGTTAGTCTAGCATGTCAAAAGAAATTTCAATTTTTTTCTGAAACAATGAAATTGAACGCTCAAAAATGCCAATTTCTTTCTTTTTTGTAGTCAAAAATTTCAGACTTTTGCGTCTGTCATGCATTACTCAACTGTTTTTTCAGCCTTTTTTCATTTTTGTTGTTCCACTCATTCCGTGAGACTTTTTATGCCGTCTTTTTCTCTAATGAAGCCGCCTTTCCTTTTAGAGTAACCCTCTGATAAAAAGTCATTTTTTTGTTGAAAAACGCGATTTTGTAAAAATTTGTTGACCTTACTAGCGAATACCTCCGCCTCAGCGATTTTCACTTTTTCAACTAAAGTAATAAGTTCCCAAATATACAGTCAAACTCGATTTAATGAAGCTCGATACAACGAATATTTAGGTCGCAAGTTGGGTACACGACATTTTTCTACCGCGACATTTTTCTACCTACGACATTTTTCTACCGCGACATTTTTTCTACCGCGACATTTTTTACCGGACACTTTTCTACCGCGACATTTTTCTACTGCAAGAAATTTGTTTATCACTTTTGTAGGGCAACTGCTACTATTGGTTGATAAGCCCTGTTTATGATTATTTTATCACGTTCTGGCCTTTCAGATGGACGCTCTCCTTGCTAAGCCTCATTCTTTGAATTCAAATTGTGGCAACGAAAAAATTCTTTCACGATGAAGGTTGTATTATAAGCAGCGGCTGCTAAGAGGAATTAATCATGGAAAAGTTTCAACAGACTGTGATCAAAAAACCAACGGATGCAAGGGCAGAGCTTGGTTCTTTGTGATGGCGTTTCTGCAAGTAAATTTTTTACTAGATATTATTTTGTAGTTCGGAACACGTCTTCAGGATGGTTACAGGACATGGTTGTGATCCAGATCCATCCCATATCGCAGCCACAGCTATCAGAAACGAAGAAAAGCAGTTAGCAAACTTCTACAACTATGGTAGATTCTTAAATCTAAACATTTCTTGTGAAATTGTAGCGAAATTAATAAAGCGTACCGGTGAAATAGTCGGGCAAGTCCGAAATCAGTCTCGCACATCTGGTATCCAGGACAATCTTCCGAAAGTGGCAGCAAGAAAACGAGGAATTCAAAGAGCCGCACTGATTCTGATGATTGCAAACCGCCAGAAAATCCGACGAATGTCCAGGTTGGGCGATAGGGCCAAATTGGTAGTCAGTAGGTTCTCTATCGAATTGACAAACGATGACATGTGCCGGTTAGAGCCAGGAAAGCTTATCAATGACAACATCATTGACTACTACCTACAGCTTGTGTCTTATAGATCAAAACAGAATCTTTTCTACCAAAGGTATTATTTCTCTTTAATTTGGTTAATTAGACTCTAATATTGCAAAGGTCGTCGTTTTCGATACAAAGTTTTACCTGAAACTTTCTCTAAGCGGTGTAAGAGCAGTTCTCGGATGGACACGACACGAAGATATTTTTGAACAGGATATTCTACTAATTCCAATTCATCTGCCTGGACATTGGGCTCTTGTGGTATATCGGGTTTTTTTTGTCGAAAATAACTTATGAACAAATTTTTTCAGGCTGTCAAAATCAAGAAACACAGACTGATTTACTACGACTCTCTCCTCGGTGATGGTCACATATGTCTGTCCTTAATCAAGTAAGATCTTTACTTGTCTGTTCATCATAGAATTTTGAAGGAAATACTTGGAGCAGGAATCGATGCAAAGGGACACCAAGAAAAAGATCCAGTTAATGGCTAGGTTTTAACGACAAGGTACTTAAATGCTTTTCGAAATTTTCTGACCTATTCAATTTTTAGACGATCCCTCAGCAAAGCAATTGCTATGATTGTGGAATTTTCGTTTGTCTATTTGCGGATCAGTATCACGTGACGCTCGCCTGACTTCAAGCAACAGCAGGTCAAAGAAATTCGCAGAAGAATCTCAAAAGAAATCCTTGATGGAGTCCTGTCTGAACCAAAGAAAATTGATGAATCTATTGTAGGATAGGCCATTTAGTTTTTCCTGCTGCAATGTACTGTTATACTGTTATGTTGATTTCTGAATAAAAAAGAGGCTTAGATTTACTAGGGTATAATGTTTTTTTTTGTCAAAGTCGTGACGAACTCTACTGAATTTGACGGTACGACGAATTACTCGGTTTCCATCAGCATGATCTAAATAGTAGAGACTATTGGACCTCAACCTTAGTGTCTTGTGAAGCATGCATTCACCCTTTGTTTGCCTTGTTTCATCTATGTTGTCCCAAAAATAATTGACGCAAACGAAACCAAAGAGATAATTTATCAAAGAGATGAATGATTTATTTGTAAATAGGTATAAAGCCTTATGTGATGTGGATATCATTTTACGGTAGAAAAATGTAGAGGTAGAAAATTTTTTGGTAGAGAAGTGTTAAGTAGAAAAGTGTTCGATAGAAAAATGTCCGGTAGAAAATGTCGCGGTAGAAAAATGTCGCGGTAGAAAAGTGTCCGGTAGAAAAATGTCCGGTAGAAAATGTCGCGGTAGAAAAATGTCCGGTAGAAAAATGTCGCGGTAGAAAAATGTCGTAGGTAGAAAAATGTCGCGTAGAAAAATGTCGTGCTCCCCGCAAGTTCGTTCCCACCTATGGTCCGACAATTTTTTTACCTTCATTTTTTCAAAAATTTGCCAGTTCTGTTTGATAGTTTTGTCCTAAATATCGCAAGGATTCTGATTTTGCCGATCATTTTTCGGAAATAGAAATTTTTCTCACTAAATAAGCAAAAACTCGATTTAACGAATTTCGAGATAACGAAAAACTGTTTTTTCACCGAGTTTTTGATTTTTTAAAAGAAAACATTTGAATTTCCAAAAATGATCGGCAAAATCGGAATCCTTGTAATATCTGGGACCAGACTGTCAAAACAGAACTGGTTAAAGCTTGAAAATGGGTGTAAAAAAGGTTTCGAACGCGGTAACCTGGTCGGTCCCTCGAATTTCGTTAAATAGAGTTTTAACTGTATGTTCAAAACTATGCCTGAAAAATATTCTAGGCCTTGTTCTGTTAGAAAGCGAGCTGAAAAAATTTTGTATGGAAGTTTAGTTAGCCTGATCATGTCAAACAAATTTGAATTTTTTTCTGAAATAATTGAATTAACACTTAAAAATATCAACCTAAAATTTTTTGGCATAAACTGATTTGGTTTGCGAAAAGGCTGAAATATGCCACGAAAAAGATTATTTCTGCCACGAAAAACGACATACCACGAAAAAGCGGAAATGTGCCACGAAAAAGCTGAATGTACCACGAAAAAGCTGAATTGTGCCACGAAAAAAATATTTATGCCTTTTTCTGTCCAAGACCAACCAAATTTTGCAATATTTTGCAAGAATTCAAATTTTTAGTCATGAAATAACTTGGATCCCTCAGAATCCCACCCGGAATGGCCAGAAGCCCCTGAAAGTTGGTTTTTGGGGGTTTACTAAAGGGGGAGTAAACTTTTTGCGAAAATTCGATTGAGCGGATCAGAATCCCGGTCCGATCGGCTGAATCACTCAGAATTCCAGGTTTATGGTGGTTTTGAGTGGTTCAGGGTGAAATTCTGAGTGATTCAGCCGATTGGACCGGGATTCTGATCCGCTCAATCGAATTTTCGCAAAAAGTTTACTCCCCTTTAGTAAACCCCCAAAAAACCAACTTTCAGGGGCTTTCGGCCATTCCGGGGTGGGATTCTGAGGGTCCAAGTTATTTCATGAGTAAAAAATTTGAATTCTTGCAAAATATTGCAAAATTTGTTGGCCTTGGACAGAAAAAAGCATAAATATTTTTTTTCGTGGCACATTTCAGCTTTTTTCGTGGCTTATATCCGCTTTTTCGTGGTATGTCTTTTTTCGTGGCAGAAATAATCTTTTTCGTGGCATATTTCACCCTTTCGCAAACCAAATCAGTATGAGCCAAATTTTTTTTTCATATGTTTGTCTTGAATTATATAACATCGTTTCACATAACTGAGCAATTTTCAAGCAATTTTCCCACACTTTTTTCCTTTTGTTGTTTGACGCATTCCGTGAGACTTTTTTCACACCGTATTTCCTCTAATTAATCCACCCATGTTTTCAGAGTAACCCTCTCTGTAAAGCCACTTTTTTGTTGAAAAACGCGTTTTGTTAAAAAGTTTTTGACCCTACTACTGAATACCTCCCCCGCCTAGCGTTTTTCATTTTTCAAACTTAAGTAAAAAGTACCCGAATATATGCAAAAAAATTAAAATTTATCTTGACCGCTTCAGGGAGTCTATTTTTTGCTTTTAGTGAGCTGTTTTCCAAGCATACAGAAGTCTTTCGTATTCCGTGAATCACTGCTGGGGTCGTATTCAGGCAGGTTAGTAGAGTTTTGGATCAAGAGTTACTTGTGATCTACTCGACGTGTTTCAGACGGGCCGAGTAGGTTCAAAGATCATGAGTTACTTTTGATCTACTCAACTCGTTTCATAAACACGAGTAGAGTTTTGGATCAAAGTTACTCGCGATCCTACTCAAACAGTGAGTAATCTTTGATCTGAATAGAATTGAGTCTTACTCGCCGAACTCGAGTTCTACTCCCCTAACTCGGCTTTCTACCCCGAATTTCACGAGTAGACTCAATTTTTTTAAATTGGCTTGAGTTCTACTTGCCTAACTCAAGTTTTACCCTCCCAACTGGGCTTTCTATCCCGAGTTTCAGGAGTAGACTCAATTTTTTAAAATTTTCTCGAGTTCTACTCACCTAACTCATCTTTCTAACCCGAGTTTTACGAGTAAACGTTTTTTTTTAAATTTTCTCGATTTCTACTCCCGAACTCGAGAAAAATTAGAAAAAAAATTAATTTACTCGTAAAACTCGGGGTTACCCTACGTTCATAATGATCCGTTTTTTGTCCGCATCCGCACTTAAAAGAACAGTATAGAAAAAGCAATGAAATTTGTTTCCGTATATGCATTTAAGTAGTCCGCAATGCGGATCGCGGACTACATTAAATGCATATACGAAAAAAAATTCATTGCTTTTTTATACTGTGCTTCATGCGGACGATAAACGGATCATTGTGTAAGGGGCATTAGAAAACCGAGTTGAGCGAGTAGAACTGGAGAAAATTAAAAAAAATTAATTTACTCGTAAAACTCGGGTTAGAAAGCCAGGTTAGGCGAGTAAAACTCGAGTATAGCTAGTAGAAATAAATTTCACTCGGATCAAAAATTACTCGCTGTTCGAGTAGGATCGTGAGTAACTTTTGATCCAAAACTTTACTCAACTCGTTTCAGATAGGCGAGTAGGATCACGAGTTACTCTTGATCTACTGACTCTACTAACCTACCTGAATACCATCCCTGGTTCTGTGATCAAGTTACTTCGTCGTCTCGCTTGTAAATATGGTCTGTCAAAACCAACAAAAAACGACGCTACAAAGGTAATATTAACATATTTGCGATTCGAAATTCTCAGTACCAAGTAAATTAAATACCACGCAGTTTCAAAAAAAAATGTTGACAAGGTTTAATAAAACAAAGAGCGGCAACAAATTCAGCAATAGAATGAGAATCGATGTCACATAGAACCACTGTCATCAGAGGCGTAGCCGGAAAATCGAAAAATATCTGACGGTGTGCTAAAGGCATTTACCTACACTGTTTTTCATTTTTGACTAGGAAAAAAATCTGACGGGGGAAGGGGCACGTGCCCCTCCCCATGGCTACGCCATGACTATCATTATTTGGGCGGTATCAGGAACTTCAAATATAATTTAACCACAGAAACAGAAAACAGCAAAAGCCAAACGCAACCTCGTTTTGGAAAGAACAACTGAAGACATGTAGAGCAATCCAGACTGGTTTTTATAGATTATTCTCTTTCCATCGCAAAAATCTATCCATTTGAGCTGATCCATTAAGTGATGAAAATTTTCAAAAAAATATTTTTCCAAAAATCAACAGGAACTTTTGATAATTTCTGTGCACGACCTAAGTTAAAATTAAGTTTTTTAAGGACCGCAGGAGACTTGGTAGTAGGGTCGCACGGCTCCGGTTATTTTTTCAATCGGTCGATTTTTAAAACCGAGCTTTTGGCGAACGCGGTTTCTGGTTTCGGTTTCATCAAACCCGGTCGGTTAACCGGTTTGCCGGTTTTTCGCCAAAGGCCGTTTTATTTACTGCTTGCTGATTTTTGAGGTCTTTTTATCTATTGTAAAAAAATCATTATTACATATATTGTTACATAAATTGTTTCACAGCAGAACAAAAAAGTAAACACATGAAACAACAATCTTCATGGACACACATATTGAAAACAATTTCGAAAGCATAACAGGAACGGACAATATTATTGAACGTCGTATTTTTCATTTTCACTGTCGGCTAAAGTCTAGTATACACCCTTCAGTCAAATTAGCTTGGGGACCAAGGCAAATTTTTTTAAAATTAAAAATTTAAAAAAAAAGTTGCCTTGGTCCCCCAAGCTAATTTGACTGAAGGGTGTATACTAGAACTGATCATAACTGTCTCCTTATTTGATTTCCACCTCATCTGGCTGTGTGAATGGCGCAAGCTTGAGCTTGTTATGTTGGCTTTGATGAGAATAAGCATTTTGTCAGTTCTTGCGCTAAGACTGAAAATCACATTTCTTAAAAAAATATGAATCTCAAGCAACATTTTACTGATTTCGAAGAGTATTGGCGTAGAGAAGCCCCGCGATTGAAAAAGTTTTTTCGCTGGTCACCGAAGTCGCTGAAAGAGAGGGCAGAAGCTTGGAAAACGCTCTTTGTTATTTTTTCACCATCGAAAATGTCTTCATGTCGGTCAGGACGGTCACTGTTATGACGATAGGGGCTAAGTTCTGCTTAAAATAACACGATTTGTTTTTGTAAAATCCATAAAAATAGTTACCTTGATCGCCGCTTTCAATTCACAGTGTGAATCGTGCCGACTTCAAGGATTGTTTGTAGTCCTTCTCGCCCAAATATCATCTGCAATAACACTAACAAATATAAATTGTGGCGAATCAACTCTAAGGCCACTTATGCTGCGAACAAACGTTGTAGTCAAAAACGGGAGGGCATAGTCCAAATACCATATAGAGATATATTTATATATATGTGAAAAAATACATAATGAGGTCATTATTAAGCAATGCAAAGTATGTTTTTTTTCGATAATTGCAGTTTATCCACCCTGCTTCTCTACGGTAATGCTTTCAATAGATTTGGACTGATTGTTGGTCTTTGAGCTTCCTGAGCACTGATAAAAAAGTCATTCATCAAATTATCCTCCAAATTATGCCGAGCTAACCAGGACGCATAAGAATCTGGTTCGCTACTCGATTTACTAAATTAAAAGATATTTTTTCATAATTCACCTACAAAGTAGGGTCGCACGCGGTCGGTTAACCGAAAACCGGTTTTTCAGGAAACAAACCGAAACCAAAAAGCGGGTCTGTCAAACCGGCAAAAAAACGGAAAACCGGGTCACCAAACCGCCGGTTTATTTGGTTTAATAACTGAGAAATAAATCAAGTTGGGCTGGCCCATGCACACGCTAGGCCTCACTACAAAATTTTATTATCACGCACAGAGAATTTCGTATCAATATGAATTCTAACATTTATTTCAGTTGATTTTTGAAAGTGAGCAATTGGAAATGCTTCAGGAGGAGGAATATTAATAACAACTTCACACGAGAAAATCCAAGCAAATTCAATACAAAATTTCTATAGGGTTTAACACAACAAAGTGTGGCGATATATTCAACGATACTATGAGAATCCATTACACAAAAGAGGCTGTCAATAGTGGACAACTATTGGGGACTTCAAACAAAATAAAAGTGATCAGAAATTGAGTGTTTAGCCAACGAAAAAAGTGTTGGGGAATACTAAAATATATCTGGTAAAAAGGATCAGCATCAATCCAGTGATCATATTTGCTGCAGAACCTATGGTTAATAAAGTAAAAGCGGCCGTGCTGTAGTAGCCTAGGAGGTGTCTTACAAAAATCCGAGCTGGTAAGTGGCAGCAAAAGGTAGTAGGACGACTAGTTTAGAAATTCCCATTGTGGTCTCATAAAATAAGCACCAAAAGCTGTGGTTCAAAATGAACCACTTGAAGTTTCCAAGGGATTTAGATTTGGTCAAAATGACGTAGAATACAAAGGAGCTAAAATCCATGTTATTGCAAGGGTTATACTAGAATAGTAATAATAAAAGTCAAGTAAAGCAGCTGAGGGTGTTGTTAGTCTAGGCATGTCAAAAGAAATTTCAATTTTTTTCTGAAACAATGAAATTGAACGCTCAAAATGCCAATTTCTTTCTTTTTTGTAGTCAAAAAATTTCAGACTTTTGCGTCTGTCATGCATTACTCAACTGTTTTTTCAGCCTTTTTTCATTTTTGTTGTTCCACTCATTCCGTGAGACTTTTTATGTCGTCTTTTTCTCTAATGAAGCCGCCTTTCCTTTTAGAGTAACCCTCTGATAAAAAGTCATTTTTTTATTGAAAAACGCGATTTTGTAAAAATTTGTTGACCTTACTAGCGAATACCTCCGCCTCAGCGATTTTCACTTTTTCAACTAAAGTAATAAGTTCCCAAATATACAGTCAAACTCGATTTAATGAAACTCGATACAACGAATATTTGAGGTCGCAAGTTCGTTCCCACCTATGGTCCGACACTTTTTTACCTTTATTTTTTCAAAAATTTGCCAGTTCTGTTTCGATAGTTTTGTCTCAAATATCGCAAGGATTCTGATTTTGCCGATAATTTTTCGAAATAGAAATTTTTCTCACTAAATAAGCAAAAACTCGATTTAACGAATTTTGAGTTAACGAAAAGCCTGTTTTTTCACCGAGTTTTTGATTTTTTGAAAGAAAACAATTTGAATTTCCAAAAAATAATCGGCAAAATCGGAATGTTTGTAATATCTATATGTTAAACAAATTTTAATTTTTTTCTGAAATAATTGAATTGAACACTTAAAAAAATTTTTCATATGTTTGTCTTGAATTTATATAACATCGTTTCACATAACTGAGCAATTTTCAAGCAATTTTCCCACCGGTTTGACGGTTTGACAGACCCGCTTTTTGGTTTCGGTTTTGTTCCTGAAAAACCGGTTTTCGGTTACGGACCGCGTGCGACCCTACTTTGTAGGTGAATTATGAAAAAATATCTTTTAATTTAGTAAATCGAGTAGCGAACCAGATTCTTATGCGTCCTGGTTAGCTCGGCATAATTTGGAGGATAATTTGATGAATGACTTTTTTATCAGTGCTCAGGAAGCTCAAAGACCAACAATCAGTCCAAATCTATTGAAAGCATTACCGTAGAGAAGCAGGGTGGATAAACTGTAATTATCAAAAAAAAACATACTTTGCATTGCCTTAATAATGACCTCATTCTGTATTTTTTCACATATATATAAATATATCTCTATATGGTATTTGGACTATGCCCTCCCGTTTTTGACTACAACGTTTGTTCGCAGCATAAGTGGCCTTAGAGTTGATTCGCCACAATTTATATTTGTTAGTGTTATTGCAGATGATATTTGGGCGAGAAGGACTACAAACAATCCTTGAAGTCGGCACGATTCACACTGTGAATTGAAAGCGGCGATCAAGGTAACTAATTTTATGGATTTTACAAAAACAAATCGTGTTATTTTAAGCAGAACTTAGCCACTATCGTCATAGCAGTGACCGTCCTGACCCACATGAAGACATTTTTCGATGGTGAAAAAATAACAAAGATCGTTTTCAAAGCTTCTGCCCTCTTTTCAGCGTCTTCGGTGACTAGCGAAAGAACTTTTTCAATCGCGGGACTTCTCTACGCCAATGCTCTTCGAAATCAGTAAAATGTTGCTTGAGATTCATATTTTTTTAAGAAATGTGATTTTCAGTCTTAGCGCAAGAACTGACAAATGCTTATTTTATTTTGAGGTTTTTAGCATATTTTTGACTTCCTTGTGCCAATTTTCAGTAGTTTTAAAAAAATCGAGAAAAATCAATCTATGGGCAGCTTGTAGTGATTCAGCTATCCAAAATAATGTAGTTATGAGCCGACCATTTTCTTACTTCTTTGTAGAGTTGTCGAGTCGAAGTCTCGATTTCGAGATTTGGACTCTTTTCGAAACCCAGGACCTGGTCAAAATAACGTAGAACATAAATGGGGCTAAAAGCCATGTGAGAAAAAAATGTCAAACTAGAATAGTAATAATAAAAGTTGAGTAAGTCATTTGACGAAGCCAAAATGTTAGACATATAAATATTAGGAGTTTTATACTTTGATGCGATTTCAGCAGAAAGAACTGTAGTTTAGTCACTATAAAGATTTTTTTAATTTTCATTTTTGAAGTGATTCATAATTGTAGTGCGTAACTATAGCAGCCTTATTCATAAAAACAAACAAATACAAAAAGTTGGCAAAAAAAACGTCTGACGCTACTGAATATATCTAACCCCCCCCCCCCTCTGTGGTTAAATACCGCTGATACCGCCCAAATAAATGATAGTCATGGGCGTAGCCATGGGGTGGGAGGCACGTGCCCCTCCCCCGTCAGATTTTTTTCCTAGTCAAAAATGAAAAACAGTGTAGGTAAAATGGCCTTTGGCACCCGTTAGATTTTTTTGATTTTCCGGCTACGCCCCTGATGACAGTGGTTCTATGTGCATTGATTCTCATTCTATTGCTGAATTTGTTGCCGCTCTTTGTTTTATTAAACCTTGTCAAAATTTTGTTTTGAAACTGCGTGGTATTTAATTTACTTGGTACTGAGAATTTCGAATCGCAAATATGTTAATATTACCTTGTAGCCTCGTTTTTTATTGGTTTTGACAGACCATATTTACAAGCGAGACGACGAAGTAACTTGATCACAGAACCAGGGATGGTATTCAGGTAGGTTAGTAGAGTCAGTAGATCAAGAGTAACTCGTGATCCTACTCGCCTATCCGAAACGAGTTGAGTGAAGTTTTTGATCAAAAGTTACTTGCGGCCCCTTTTCGAACAGCGAGTAATTTTTTGATCCGAGTGGAATTTATTTCTACTAGCTATGCTCGAGTTTTACTCGCCTACCCTGACTTTCTAACCCCGAGTTTTACGAGTAAATTAATTTTTTTTAATTTTCGCGAATTCGGGGAGTAAAAATTTTTTAATTTCGCCTTAGTCCCCTCTTACCTCTCAAAACTTTTAAGTCCCTGCCAAATTTTTAAAATTAAATTTTTACTTTTTGACTTAAATAAAACGTTGCAGTCATTATTGGACAAAAGCCTTTGTTAAGTAATAGTGATGGCTAGGCCCTGGACCTAATCCCAATTCTAAACCTAAGACTAACGTAATACTACAACCCTCGCAAGGTTTGTGCGTGGGTTTTACAAGCTTACAATAATAAATGTCATCGAAAATTGGCAGATGGGTTTCGAAAAGAGTCCAAATCTCGAAATCGAGCCTCGACTCGACAACTCTACAAAGAAGTAATAAAAAGGTCGGCTCATTAACTACATTATTTTGGATAGCTGAATCACTACAAGCTGCCCATAGATTGATTTTTCTCGATTTCTAAAACTACTGAAAATTGGCACAAGGAAGTCAAAAATATGCTAAAAACCTCAAAATAAAATTGCTCTAATAAAAAATTTGATGTTTAACCGCCCGAAAAATTGCTAGGAAATATTGAGAAATTTCTTGTAAAAATAGGTTAGCATCAATCCAGTGATCATATTAGCTGCGAAACCTATGACTAGTGGAGCGTAGAATAGCCAAAACATGTCTTCCGAATCCAAATTGGTAGCTGGCAGAAAAAGGCACTACGAACTATGGTTTTGCAGCAGCCATTGTGGTTTCATAGAATAGACACCAAACAATTGTTTATAATTAACCACTAAAAGTGCCTTGTTTTCAAATTTCGCTACCAGCAAAACCATCAGCCCCCTCCAGAATCAGACGTGGACTATAATTAATTTTTTTGGCTTTTTTACACCTAAAAAACTTAAGAACTAATACCAAATCTGACATCTTCTTTATCCATCTAGAAGTAAGTGAGTAAGTGAATTAAGTATTATCGAGTGCTCACCACCAGCCACGAGAATGCAGCCTTAAAAGAGAAGAAAACAAAATAAACTGCGTTTGTTCAAGGGTATTTTTTATCTCACTTCTCAGCAGCTCTTTATCCAATAACTCACTCGAATTTTGTTTGTAGACAAAATGCTTAACTATTTTAGCTTTATTTTTTCTTTCATAGTAACAAAATACTTAGGAGCACTTGCAACGCGCACCTCTCACTCGATTGCACCCCGCACCTCCGAGTCAATCAACAGGGGGGGGGGACCAAGTCAAAAAAGTTTTACAATTTTTTCCATAGTAGAGGGTATAAATAAAACCTTTCATGGCTAAATAAGCGAAAAATGTAGCTATAGAAAAATTTATTTCCACCCTCTTATAAAAAATATGCATTGGTCCCCCTGGTGATTGATTGGGGGTGTGATGTGAAATCGAGTGGGGGGAAAATTTAGCCGCATACCTATTGGAAATTTCTGCGCTAGTATAGAATAAGCCGGAATCTGAGCTACCCGAAATCGCTGTAACTACTCTTTGGAACAACAATTTTACGCTCAGGACTTAGGCTCAGGGCAGGCCAGCGTGTGGAAGCTTTAACTGATAAATGTCTACAAGCTTTTTTCTTGGATTTGGAACATGTGTTCGGGTATTTTTGTCTCAATTTGAATAGTCGCTATTTGAATTGTCTCAATTTAAGCGGTTGCAGTTTGAAATCTCGCAAGCAGTCGCTGGCCGCTGAAAAGGGCGGGTTTTTTCTATACAAGGGTCAAAATTTCTTTAATTTCCACTTTTCAAAAGTCAATACAGAACTTTAAAAAAAATGTAACCGAGCTTGAGACCTGACACTGTTCGTTATTGTTCACAGTCTATTTGTTTCTTTGTAATAAGTGAGGGCGCTTTTCGCCCGAACCTTTTTTTTCAGGTTTTTGACTGATCAGACTCATAGTTGCTAGGCTGTCATCACCAATAGCTCATCGTCGGGCAAAAAAGATCAATTTTCGGTGGATACTCCACCTCCGACTAGGTAAATACGTTGGAGTTGTAGTCGGAGCTAGAGTAAAGCGTGTTCACGGCGCTTAGCCGCCGCTCCGCTGAGTTCAAAGTTAGCCCCGGCGCTTTAAACAATCCTGGCCATGACTAGATAGTCCTTGGTCTGTTAAGCGTGTTGGAATTGTAAAATAAAATCATCGTAGTCACCAAAAAAACGCTTGCTCAAGAATGCATTTTAGGCTTTTGTTCCCCACGGTGAGAACAACAGAGGGGACCAAAGCACAAAAAATTTTGAATTTTTTAGAACAGGTTATAAGAAAATATTTTTATGGCCAAATTAGCCGTAAATATAGCTCTAGAAAATTTTATTTTTAACTATGTTCTATAAAAAAATATCTTGTGAAATTTGTTTTGTTTGGTCCTCCTTTTGATTGACTGGATGGTGCGAAGAATAATTTTTTGGCAGTGATTCAAAAGTTTTTAGAGGTAAGAGGTAAAATTTGAAAAAAAAATTGTTCTGTCAAATCCAAAATCTGATAATGGCAAATATAGTCAACGTTGAAAAATATTATTAGTCTTGAATATTAATTTTGCAAGGTAGTCGGTGAAAAACGGAGTTGTAGCGTGGAGGGGGGGGGGCTTACGAACTTTGTCAACAACCTACGAAAAACTCCAATTTGACCTCTTATCCATTCAAATAACCTTGGCTCGAAAAACGTCACCTGTTAGCTCAGTGTTCCAACACTCCCTAGCCCTACTAAATTATTTTTCAAAAGTGAGGCAGAAATCCATCCACTTATTTGTCAGCTTAAAAAATCTATCATAAGTCTGGAACACCAACAAAAAGCATTCAATCAGTTTGTGTGTGATAGTTTCTTATCTTTTTTGCTTGCCTACCCTATTTCCACCTCTAGCGTCTAGTGTGTTCGTATTGATCCATCCAGGGTCTTTTTAAACACAAACAATTGCTAACTGCCAGTATATCATCATCTTGGCCGCTGCTGGTTGTTGTCAATAAAAAAGACTGATTGCTGCTGGCCTAAAGGTGGGATTTGGGAGTGATTTTGACTAAATACTCATTAATATTACTGAAGAATGCTTGAGCTTTCTTTATATTGGGCGACTTTTTTAAAGATTTATTTGTGTTTGTTTTTGTTTGTTTGCTTAAAGATTTTGTTGGCGATTAAAATTGGTTAAATTTGTGTTTTTTCGTGACTTAGGTCTTTACACTTCACAAAAAAAGTGAGAAAAATTCTAGTGATTATACAGAAAACATACTTTAGCCACCGCAGCAATAATAAAAAAATCGGCTAAAAAAATTTTGGTAAAGTTTCAGCGTTTTTTTCATAGTTAACGTTTCAAGTATTTTTCATAGTTGACGTTTTAGTAATTTTCTCATAGTTAACGTTCAGAGTTTTTTTAATGCGCCCCTAAGATAGGTTTTTTAAAAGTCTTATACATTTTTTGAATTCCTCGTCCAGTTTCAGCCTAGATATCACAGCGTATATCAGGACAAACTTAAATCTTAAAATCCTTAACTGTCAAAGAAATAACTAAAATAGCTAAAAAGCTGATGCACGAAAATTTCGATTAGAAACGAGTGGGAAAAATCGGACAGTAGATGTAGACAGCATATCAAAAAAGTATGTAGGTAGATTATGATGCTGTAAATTTGATGTATATGTATGAACTTCCTCATTTGCTTTATAGTTTCATGGGAATTTTATGAGTAATATTTTTATTTAAATTTATTTAAGTCAATATTTCTCTGCGACCGTGAAGTATAACTTTGTTCAAAACTTTAAAATATTCATTTGTTAAAAAGCTTTTTACGGCGTCAAACTCTTAAAACTTTTTCTAATTTTTCACGAGAAGAAATTAACTTTTCGTTTGAAAAATTATGTTTTTAAATAAAATTTTTAAATCTCTAATATTTCTATCTATCAACTATATCTACCAAATCACCTACTGTTGCTTATGTTTTCAAATAGGCAAAAACTTAAACACAAGCTAAACTCAGCTGCTCAATCGACCAGTTGCTCAAAATGATGATACAGGCGGACATGTGCAGCCTGGCCCGTCCTGTTTCAAAACCCTTACGGGCTGGGCCGAAAAATTACACTGACTATAAAAATTTCGTTAAGTATGTAAGATGTGTTGACTCTGTGAAATAAGTTGACTATTTTTAAAAAATTTGCCTACCGTAGTTATTTAGATAGAAATCCCGTCTCTAATATTACATGCTACACTATTTTTCGACTAAAATTTTAGAATTAAGGCCATTTTTGGTTGGCGATTTCAAGATTTTTTGTGGATTGAAAATAGTGACCCCGGGGTTTCAATTAAAATAATTACGGTATTTGGAGGACGGGACGGACTGTTTTAGAACTGCTACTGGCCGGGCCGACAAAGTCACGGTCAGGGTTGGCCGGATAAAGCCTAGAAGTTTGAAATTTGAAAGGCGCTCACTCTCACACTTTTTCATCACCGTAGAACACAGAGTGAGAGTCTTTCATAGTTCAGAACTAAAATTTTTTGTTTTTTTCCAGAAATTGTAGTACCAAAATGTAGCTGACATTCAGGGCTAAAATTTGGTACCAAAGCTTAAAAAAATTTAGAATAATTTATACCAAAAATAGTGATGGCGAAAAAAAGTAACGGTGAAAATAGTGAAGGTAACAGGAGGGGCCAAATCAATATGGTGTTTTTGGCATTACAACAAAAAAGTATTGTCGGCAAAAAAAATCGATTGGCAAAAACAGAATTGCAAAATCGATTTATTAAAAAAGTTACGCCTTTAAGAAACCTGAAATTTCTTGATACATCCTATACTCCCGCTTCTGAAATTTTTTAGCATATTTTTAATGTGTTGGGGAAAGCTATTTCCATATAAAGCAAAAAACTCTTTTTTTTTCTATATTTCTTCGCACTTTTTTCAGCTTAATCTCCACCCAAACCTAAATTCCCACAAACGCATGCCTTATAAAAAGTCATAAAGATAAAGAAAAATGGATGCTGAGAAATATACCCTATCTCCCATTCAGCAGCTTCTTTTTATTTGGAAGAGAGGGTTGTGTATCTTATTCTGGCCGTCTTCATTCTCCCCTCTTCCTGCCTCATAATATTTAATGAGCAAGTGTGGGGGAGAACACGATCCTCCAGCTAGCTCGATTATAAGGCAGCCTCTTCACATACATATGATTCTCCTCCTCCTTTATTTGAACATAGATCCTTGGGCCATGCCTTAACTGCATTTTATGGTCCAACAAAGAAATTAGTGAGATTGTGATTTCAGGAAGTAGATTTATTGCAACTGTAAAGCTTTTTTTTCAAGCAACATTTTACCACAATTTTTTTACTTTTGTGTATCTTGAATGCTAGATACCTCATTTTCTCTGTAGTAAACTTTTTGCCACCAAAGGACTCTTTCTTGCCACAGATTTCTGAAAATCACAGAGGGACCAAGCAATTTTTAATTTTTTCATTAGTTTCGCTGACAATGAAAAGTTTGGTCCATTTTTTGACAAACCTGTTTCCTAAATGAGACTATGAAGGGACATCTGCAAACCGACACCAGCTCAGGGCACCGGTGCGGTGCCGTGAGCTCCCGGTGCCGCACCAGTGCCACTTACAACACTGGCTGCGACATTTTTTCCAGCATCCGACGCAGCTGGGGTTAGAACTTTTAGGTGTATCAATATACCGTATTTTGTTTACTAATTACCCTATCTCCAATAGTTACTTCAATAAGCACCTATATCTCAACTCAAAAATTTACAAATCTACAATCATACAGTGTATCACATGGGCGGAACGAATTTCCGATTTCCGACACTTTTTCTGTTTTTCAAATTTTTCTTCCGGTTTTGATTTTCTTTTCGATTTCGTATAATTTCTTATGTATTATTTCTTTTTGATTTGTATAATATTTCTTAACAAATTTCTGCTCGTGGACCCACCGCAAAATTTACCGCAAAATGACCCACCGCAAAATGAAAGTGTCAAGCCACGAAGTCTCCTTAATTCAAGTCTTTCTGGATAACCCAATTCACAGTGAGGCAAAAAAAGCTGTGATTTATTGGTCATCCAATAAAAGTTTCTTTGGCTTGTGCTTAGGCGCGGCGTAGGCTGTGTAACTCGAAGATGACAATAAAACTTATATTAAGTACATTTTTCAATGTTGGAATGTGCTCAATTATGTTTTACCAACTGTTTATGTAGTTCGAAAGACATTTGGCGAAACCTGCAATTGGCTAAACCCAGAAATATTACGTAATCTTCCTGAAAAGCGGTGATATTCTCATTCGAGAAAATAGTAAAATATTTCAATTCAAATCTTCGTTGTCTCAAGAGGAATTTAAAAATCGTTAGGGAGTTGTTAGTTAAGAGTTGTTTTTAAGCAAATTAACTATGCTGAGCATAAACCCGGTGTCAGAAGCAGTATTTTGCCTGACAAAAGATTGAAGTCAAGATTTGCTTACAAACTCAAAATAAAATCATCGATTTTTGAGTCGAGGTCATATTTTTCGGTGATTTTGGGGAATATTCTTATCATTCAACCCTAGAATGAACAAATTCGAAAGGTCAGCCACCATTCAAATGAGTACTCAAACACTCACTAAAAACCCTTTTGTAAACTTTTCAATTCAACTTTCAATTCACCAAAACTATAATTTCCACTTTAAAAAAGTCATCTCTTCGCTCAAGCCATCCAACCAAAAACTAAATGCATCCCTGAAATTCGATCCGAATCAGCGAAGCAGGCTATTAGGCAACTTCTCTTGAACACCATTTGCAAAAGCACAAATAGCCTGAAGGCTTTGTCTGGTTGAACCACTCCAGCCAGCCACCTAGACCAAGCATACACACAAGTAAAGAAAGCACGAGCAGCAGTTTCCCACTCTTTCAAAAAACCCCTTATTTAAATTTTTTATTTTATTGGCTATTTGGTTGGCACATTGGCATTATTGTCAAGCCCAATAAAAGTAGCACCGCTCAAATGGGTCCTCTTCTACACTATTAAGTTTACACCACCCAGCCAGCAGAGCTGTGGCTTTTATTATATGTGTCTTCTGTTCAATTTATTAGGCTAGGCTGAAGAGTGTGCTTGGATGCCTGGATGCACGTGTGTCCCCCTCCAGCTCTTTGCTCATTACCCAGTTTATGAAGACGGCTTAATTTTTGCCAGCAAACCTTTTTTGCAATTAATGCTAGGCTTTTGAAGTGACAAATTTGTTAAATAGACGTGTTTTTAATGAATTTCGGCGGGATTTGAAGTAGACTAGGAAATTTAAAAATTGTGACAAAAAACAGGGCCCTATTCACCTTTACGGGGCATTATTTTGCCTTGGTCCCCCCTGTTGTTTTTTTTGCATTTTCTCATTTTTTGCCTTGGTCCCCCTGTGGTTTTTTTTGCAGAGTTCGCATATTTGTTACATCGTCTATATTATTTTTTAGTGCCTTTGACGGTCAATGCCACGCTCAAAAATTTTCTCTTCTGTGGAATTTCCGAATGTTGTTTCTCTTCGGCTGAAGGAAATATTTCTCTATAGCAGCGAGCAGTCCCTGAAGTTCTTCGTAGGTTGCAATCTTATCAATAATTAAGCCTTCTGCAACAATTGTGAAAAGCCAATGTTAATCGAACTGAGAGCAGACATAATCGACAACATTCAGGTATCTTGCATTTTTATTTAATTGCATGTTTTTCCTCGTTTAGTGGCGCTGTATCCAAAAGCAGAAGCCGTCAGAATTGTCGTGCAAGAAAATGGGATTTCTTGACTAAATTCTTAGCGCAAATATCGTTGGTTTATCAGTTTTGATTATTTCATGTATTTCCTGTATCGAATGTGAAATTTGAGTTTATTGTAATTGTATTGATAATAAATAAATTATCATTAAAGCAAAGAGCGATTAAAAATTTTCTGCAAAAAACAACAGGGGGGACCAAGGCGAAAAATGAGAAAATGCAAAAAAAACAACAGGGGGGACCAAGGCAAAATAATGCCCCGTAAAGGTGAACAGGGCCAAAAAAAAATGCGTTTTTAAGGGGCATATCAGCTCGCATCAAGATTAACAGTGCAAGTTACTGTATTTTCTGTAATTTCCGCTTTGGGACGCTAACTCTCGAGTCTTCCTTCAAAGGGGGAGAAGAGCGTAACCTGTCAGCTATTTAATTAGAGAAAATACTGATCCTTCATTGATCTTTTCGAGCGTCCGATCCTACAAGACCTTCGACCTTCGGGCTCATAAGTTTTCGGGTTCTTGTCAAGTTCAACTTCGATCAATGTGTTTATGTAACCAAAATCCGAACTCGAAGGTGTTTACGTAATTCGACTTTGAGTTCGAGATAGACTTGAAAATATTCATGTATATAACTTTGATCGTTCAGAATGTCTCCCCGAAATAGTCGAAAGCCAAAAAAAGTTGGTGCTTTGGGGATTTACTAAAGAGGAATCCAAATTATATACATCAACACCTTCAAGTTCAACCTCGAATTCGAACTCGTAATTCGTGAACAAGCCATCAGGGATTGTGGCCCTGTTGTGACGGCTGAACCACGAAATTGCGAAACTTCAATAATGTAATCTTGGTCAGAAGTGGGCAAAGATCTGGTCAATCTAGATCAGTTCAGATCAGGTCAGACCGACATGACAAATGTAGTTGACAAAATAGCCAAATTAGATTAAAAATTATTGCGGAGATTTAAATTTTACAGTCAGAAAATGACTTGGATCTATCAGAATCTCAACAGGATTCGATAAAGGCCACTAAAAGTTGGTTTTCCGCGGGTTTCTAAGAAAAGGAAAATTTTTTTTGCAAAAATTCTATTTCGCTCATTAAATTTTCCGTTCGATTGGCTCAATAGCCCAGTATCCCACCTCAACCATTTAGAATCACCCTGAACCACTTTAGATCACTCCCAACCAGTAATAAACTACCGTGAACCAGTGTTTAGGGTGGTTTTGGGTGGCAATCTGAGCAATTTAGTCAATTTTAGTGTAATTCTGACATTTTTCGCAAAAATGAGTCGAGAGAGAAAAATTGACCAACCTTTTTTACTTTACCGCACTGGTATGCCCCTTTCTGCGTATTTTAAAGATTGGCTATGTGATTTTGAAATACCTTTTTGGTTTTTTCTCTATTGAGTCTGCTTGTTCTCATAGCTTATGCGTCTTTTTGTTTTTTTTTTTGGTTTAAAGTTAGGCCGGCAAATATGAAAAAGCCAGACAAGCAGGTGGAAATAGGAACTAATAGCCTTAATGAGTTTCTTCCAAGTGACACATTCTGGACTAGCATTAAACAATCCATCATCTCTCCCTTAAACTCAATCATATCATGTTAAAAAATTTAACAGTCGACGTATCTAAGAAATGAGACCTGTATAGCATAAATACCGTATTACCTTTAATAAGCGTCCCTCTCTAATAAGCGCCCCATCTACTTTGAGGGTCTGTGTCTTAAGATAGATTAAATATTTTGCAGAGCTGTTTTCTGCATTTTTTTAACTCTCACAAGCTCCACTGATTACACTTTTTAATTTCATTTGAGCGCCCAAAAATATCGAGTTCGACCCCAATTTTTTCAGATTTTCAGAGGATTGGGAAAAAGCGTATCGGAGCGCTTATTATAGGTAATACGGTATGCGTTCACTGTATGCTTTTTGTTAGTCCCATTTGTCCCCATGACGCAGAAGTTGGGGATTTATAATAGGGTTACGGGATAAAAGGCATCCTAGCAATGGTGGCAGGAAGTCGGACGTCGAAATCGGAGGTAGGAATTCAGTAGTTCAACTCAGACTTGCGGTTTTTCTGGTAAAAAATATCAGAAAGTCTGTTTTTTCGGGGATAGAACCAAGAAAATACACGAAATCACTTAACAAAACAAAAAAACCGGTATACTAAAAATGGTGATTTTTTGAAAAAACACATTTTTCTGCCAAAATATCAAACAGATTGTGAAGTTTTGTGCTCATTAGGGAAATGAACTCATTCTGCGTCAGATAAATGTTCGGGTTTTGTAATTTTTGCTAAGTATGAACCGTTTTGAGAAATCTACTGGGTTTTCTGGGTAAAAAAGTTTTTGCGTCCACGGCTAGGGGAATTATATGGAAAAGCGGACTGAATTTGATGATATCGTACTCAGCACACCGCGCTCTTTCGTTCGAGCCCAATCACTCAATTTCGAATTTTCTGAGGGATTCCATCGAAGTACGTAATTACAAGACTTCTCTTTTAAATCTTATAAGAGAAATTAGTATCAAACTTAATTTCTGAAACCTAACAAAAAGTTCACAATATTTTCTATTTATTTTTATAAAAGAATGTTTTTACATCAGATCATCAGAAAGTTCAAATCACTTCATTCTGTGGGCGAAGTCACCCGACAACGTCATACTCCTGAAAGGGCAAACCTTTTTCTTGCCGTAAAAATACTTCTTTTTGCCGCAAAAGGCTAATATTTAAATCTGCTGCCAAAAATTTGAATTATGCTGCCAAAATCTTTAATTCTGCTGCCAAATCAAATCTGCTGCCAAAAATTTGAATTTTGCTGCCAAAAATTTGAATTTTGCTGCCAAAAATTTGAATTTTGCTGCCAAAAATTTGAATTTTGCTGCCAAAAATTTGAATTTTGCTGCCAAATCCATTTTTCTGCCAAAATTTGAATTTCGCTGCCAAAAATTTGAATTTTGCTGCCAAAAATTTGTAATTTGCTGCCGAAATTTCTCGACCTATTTCCACAGCCTGACTTAGTTCCATGTTCATCATATATGATTTTACTTGAGATAGTTGCACCAAATGCTTTATTTCTAAACTACTGTGTGAATTTTAATTCTACCTACGAATAAATTGTAGAGACGAGTTTTCTTTCTGATTTTATTAGAGATAATGACAATGCAAGAGACGTTCGTAACGACAACAACAAATCACTGCATATCTTAACAAATGCATAAATTCAAACACCGAAAATTCACTAAGCTTGTGACGGTCGGAGCTGCGCAGGCATTGTTTCTGACAAATTCGAGATTCCAATGAGCAGACAATGCAATGCTAGCTAAAGAAAATTTTCGCTTGAAAAATCACTCATCATTTCACGATCTGACATACCTTGGCGGAATTCTTATGGAAAAGCAGCCGATTGAAGGAAATCGATCTCAGCTAAAAATTTCATTCTCAGTCACTTGGGCACTTTAAATTCTTTCTTTTTTACTTCAGCTTTGATTGCCAGCAAAAACTGCTTGTAGCACCATTTTGTCTCAAGTGATAGTGCAAGGGAAATTAGACGAAAGACTTTATTGGCATGGTCGGGCGACGAATTCTTAGCACAGCAGGACAACTAAAAATTTTCTTCCTTTGTAGCTGCATCGATAGGTTTCAACAGTGTGCTTATATCCAACGATAGGCAACGATAGGCACTAGCCCCAACATATTTCAATAAATACTGAGTAACACAGATAACAAAAAACTTACAGTCTCCATTCATTGCTTGACCAAGGATTGTCAAAGAGCTTTTTCCAATCTTCCAACTCGTCATCTGCATCTGAACCTTCAAAGTTTTGGATCATGGCGTAGATAATTTCCGCAGTACGCTTTTTCGGATAAATGACTTGTTCGATATGCATCTGAAACAGATAATAAAATGATTAAGAGGTGAACGAAGATGGAAAAAATACAGATCGGCAACTAAAACTGAATAGGGATAAATTGGCAGCAAATTTCAAATTTCAGCGAAATTCAAATTTTTGGCAGCAAAACTCAGATTTTTGGCAGCGAAATTCAAATTTTTGGCAGCGAAATTCAAATTTTTGGCAGCAGATTTGATTTGGCAGCAAAATTCCAATTTTTGGCAGCGAAATTCAAATTTTTGGCAGCGAAATTCAAATTTTTGGCAGCAGATTTGATTTGGCAGCAGAATTAAAGATTTTGGCAGCATAATTCAAATTTTTGGCAGCAAATTAAATACCACCCCTTATCTAGTCCAGCCCGTTTTAATTTGAAAAATTTGCTCATGGGTTTTGTATACTTTACTAGGCTTCTTATTCCTAATCTTTTTCGGATATGGAGCCAGAATCTTTAAGGTTCTCGGATACTTTAGCCCTCGAAATCGAGGCGCTACTCGGTTTTACAAAACCACCACCACCTGTTAGGTTGTAGCGCAGAATCTTGGCTATCGTATGAAAAAAGATATCATGTAAAGAAAGATTTTGGTCGGAGCCTTATCGATTTTAAGATCCAGAAAAACAGGAATA
Source organism: Ditylenchus dipsaci (assembly GCA_004194705.1). Classification (NCBI taxonomy): domain Eukaryota; kingdom Metazoa; phylum Nematoda; class Chromadorea; order Rhabditida; family Anguinidae; genus Ditylenchus; species Ditylenchus dipsaci. The sequence continues at coordinate 59,162 of SADC01000107.1, forward strand.
CAGTAAACACGGAAGTTCAGTAAATCAAAATGTTTTTGTCTCTAAAAGAGGTTGAAACTTATGATTTATTTATTTTTAATTTTCTTCGTGTGTGATGCGCAGTTTGAGTATGTGGCCAGATAGGGCAGGTAGGTGGCCAGGTAGGGTAGGTGGATGGCCAGGTAGGGTTTGTAGGTACCCGGTGGATAAGTAGATAGGTAGCTTTTGAGATGTATACCGTTGAGAAGCCCCTGAAAGGTCCCGATAATAAAAAAAAACCTAAGTGTTATTTGAAGTCACAACAATTGACGTTTTCAACCAGGCGCTTTCAAGGCGCCAATCCACCTTCTATCGAGTGTTGCGGGTCTTAACAGCAAAATTAAAACAACACTTTTATCGTTAAAAGAATAGAATAAGATATCAGTTTCGGGTTTATTAAATATTCTCCACCGAGGTTTTGTCTTTATTCTGAATAGTTGGACATTGCTGAAACCTAGGGGACATACAAAGAGTTTGGGATGTAAGCAAAGACAATGGGAAGTAAGAATTTTGTTCAATATTTTTGGATAATAAGGTCATGTGTGTGTTAACTAACAAGCACGAGGTAAAATTTAAGAAGCAAATTCTGAGAATACCTTCCCTCATATCCGAAAATCTCTAACCACACCTTGACCTCGCAGGTTTTTTTTTGATAAAACTGCCCCTGCTTTCACTTCTCAGATACCCAATTTGATCGTTTATTTATACTCAAAAAGTTTTTCTTTGACAAAATTGTACTCGTCATTTTTCGTGACGTTACTAACATAAAATTCAATAAATATATGTGCTGTAGATAAATGGTACCATCGATTCCGGTGCGTCCCACAGTTTTACCACATTTTAAATTTATTGCCAGTTGTCTTTGGCTAGTATGGTTAAAAAAAACCATATTTTCTCTAATAAAGCATCTCTCCGACTTTTAGGAACTATATCTCAGCCTAGTGTGAAAATTTAGCGTTTTCTTAATTCCACGAGCTCTACGATACCACTTTCTAGATTTTGGTTAAGCACCTGGAAATCTCGAGATTGAATTCCAACTTTTCGATTTTCCGGGCATCCAAAAATAAGGTAGTAAAGATAAATAATATCGCAGGTTGTTTGTTTTCAATAAAAACTAGCAAGTCTATGTAGCATGATATTTTTTACAAAAAAGTTTTACAGCCGGGAGTCGAACTGTCCAAAACAGAACTAGAAAAAGACTTCAGAAATTTGAATGAAGCGAGTTTTGAAGACCACTTTAAAATGATGATTCGCGCTTTTCGATAAGAACTTTCCCGATGGTGACCGCAAATGGGCAAGGAAAGTCTTTTGTTTATTTTAATTAAATAATGATGGGTTACAAAAAATTATATTCACGGCGAGGTTTGTCGAGCGAACTGGGAATTTTATTTATTTTTTCATTCTTCAAATCTATGAATTCTTCAAAACTTTTTAAATTTCGTGTAATAAATTGCCCCTAAAGTCATCTATTGTCCTGCGACCACCAAAGCTGAAATTCGGAGTGAGGCAAGATGCAAAAATTCATGAAGAAAAAAGCCCTGAAAGTCTATTACGTGTATGGGACGACTAAAAGTTCTAAAAAAATTTAATGATCAAATTTTAGATTGTATAAACAGAAATTAGCTAAAGCAGAAAAATATGCCAGTGCAATCACTACTTATCCCCCATCCCTTCACTTACATCAAAAATCAGCATCAAAGAAGGCCTTAAGTGCAGCAGCAAATATTCAATCTAGATTCTACACTAACCCTATATTATCTAGCCTTATTGCCAAACATTTCCTGCCAACATGTCTAGCTATTCCATAGCTAGTCGGTCGAGGACGCCTAGAAGGGTTGGTGAATAATTTTATTATCACAATAATGATACCCTCTATAGCTAATAAAAAGATTTTTAAATTTGTTAGCAAAAAGAATATACTTTTTGGCTGATGTTTTTTCTTTTTCAATATTATTGATTTGGATTTATTTTTATTGTTGGATCCTACTTTTTTGAATTAATTTGGTCCTTTTATCGAATTTTCCAGCATGGGCTAACATTTTTGATTCCGTCTCAAATATCAAATTTTATCGCCCGTGCCAGAAAAAATTGGAATGTAAATTCCGTGGGTAGGCCTAGCCTATGGCTAAGCACAAACCAAAAAATAACAAGGATCAAGGTTAGAAATAATGGCAGGACGGGACGGAACTTCGTCCCGAAGGAATTTTTTTTATGTGTGTTATCACCTGGAATGGTTCCCAAAAAAGTTTTTCCAACTATCCTGTCTCGGTGTCCCGTCCCGGTTCCCCCGTCTCTGAATTTATTTTCACAATTTTGTCGTGTGCCGTCACGGGATAGGCCATTTATCATCTCTAGTCAAGATGGAAAGTTGGATTCCCATTCTAGGCTAGCACTATTGATTTTTTGTAGCCATAAAGCGGTCTCTTTTTTTATCTGGAAAAAGTGTTTCGAGTGATGTTTTTTTCTATTCTCCTTTTTATGTATTGTTCTTTAATTGTTTTGTTTAAAAATAGGCGCTAATTGTTGAGCATAAAAACTTTCTTTGATGACACTTTGTGTTGAAAGCCAAACCAAGTTTTATAGAGGAATAAAACATTGTTGTTTTCATTGCACATTAGCTTCTGAACATCTTTTTTGTATCTGGAAGTTAGCTAAGTAAATAAATTTATTATCAATTTATTATCTAGAAAAAAGTTTTTTTTATTGATAGGATGAAAAGTTTGCAATTTTTTAACTGATTATTCAGACTGGGAGTTTTTTTCCGGAGCACTGATAAAATTATTTGCAGCGGTAAAGAGGCATAGCAAACAAAAGGTGGAAAAACTACTCCACCCATGACCCTTGCAAACTTTTTTAGTTAGATCATTAAGAGCCGTATTTTTTATAATCAAACTGACTATTACATTCCTATGCCTAAGCCTTCGGCAATAACAGGAAATTTTGCAAAAATATCACAAACTTCACAGAATCTTCGGTCGTCGTCTTGATATGTCATTGCAACTGCAAAGAAAAAGCATCATCAAAAAGAATCACCCACCTCGATTATCGTAAATACCTCAAAAAACGTCTGTGATAATTTTTTCACAAAAAATAAGTTCAATCTATAAAAAAAATTCGCACGGTCTACATTTTCAAAGTCGCATTAAAGAAAATCGTGACTTGGCCGGTTCACAAGGGCAGCTGACCACCATAATGTGACTTTTCGTAATTTTTGTTTTCACCATCGTGTTCAGCAGAAAATTCTGCACAAGAATATACCTTCAGGACGCACGGCGTTTGCTGTGTAAAAAGCCTCAACAGTGTTTATTTTCAGTTTTAAATCAATTGCCCAAAAAAAATTTTAGGTAAAAGATTGTGTAAAACAATTTCACCTTGGTCCCCAAGCTGAAATTTTTAGGAATTTTTTTTGTGACGCCGGAGTTAGCACCGACAACTCGCATCAGGCTGGTGCCGGTGCGGGTCTGGGAAGTTGGTTGGTGCGGGTTTAATGAAGAGGTCGATGCTTGCACCAAAATTTAAAAACTTGCAGCAGTGGTTTATGCTGAGGGAAGCACCATTTTTATGAAGTGCTAATTAGAAATTTAAAATACCGCAATTATGCAAGGAGTGCCGAACAACCAGTACCAGAAGAATTTTTTGCAGAACATTTTCATAGTTATCAGTTTTAAAGTTTTAGTGGACACCATCAGTACTCAAATTTGCCAAATACTGGATGTCTCAATTTACTATTCAACGCAATCAGTATATCGTGTTGGATGTTAATTTTCTTTTTGGTTTCATCCTTTGATGGGTCTCACAGTTTTGTAACAGAAGTTTATTTATAGCTTTCACAATAGAGATCTGGAACTTTAACTTAAAAGAATGATAAAAATTCATGGCTTTCAACTAAAATTTCGAAAAATCAGACAGAATTTTAAAAAAATCAGATTACAGGACTAAAAATTAGATTTTCAAGAATCGGTTTGTCTAAAATCAAACATTTTAATCCAAATGGCAGTCCTGTAAATGAAAGTCCTGTAAAAATTGGACGAAACATCATTGGAATAATAGAATTGCATTCAAAAAAGGTTTCTTAAAAATCCAACTACTTTTTATGAGATATTTGATCTGCTTTTTTCGTGACCTGTCAGCCAACTTCTTGCACTTAATTTTATTTTAACTAAGAAGTTGAATAAATGTTTTTACTTTAGTTTGTTTTTACTATTCATTCAGTCTATTCAAGACAAATTATCTTTTTTCCAAAATTTGTGTCTTTTTACTGAAGTGAAATTTAATTTTGTTGTGTGAACATATTTGATGTATTTGTGGATCAGCAAGCATTGGATCAAGCCAATGTCCACAGATTTTCAATAACAACCTTTGTGTAAAAAGATACTTTTAGACAAAGAGACAGTGTAAAAGCTATTTGTAGAATTATTAAAATGTTTGACAATAAAGCAAAATCACAAATTAAAAACCATTTTCTAAACTTTTTTTGATTGCCTTTTTCAGATTTTTAAAACAGAAAATACCTGAAATTTAGTTGTCTTAAGCTAAGAGCCATTTACGAAAACCATTTATAATTTTTCTTAAAAATAATAAGTTAACTTAGAAAAACTTAAAATTGGCTCAGGTAAGAAAAAAACTTTAATTGGAATTGTTTTTTATAAATCAGCTTAGGGGATCAAGGCAAAAAATTTTATGAATTCTTTTAGCAAAAAATACTTTTTGCTTCAAAATGACTAAAAAGTGTAAATGAAAACTTTTGAGATGTTTTGAAAAAATTCTAAAAAAATTAACAGGGGGACCAAGGCATATTTTTTGGGGAGAGTGGGAATGCATACAGAGCAGGGCTCGGAAATCGAAACTTTCAAATATAGGACATTTTGGTAAAATAAAGGACATTTAGTCAAAAAGTGCCATTTTATCCAGTGCTTATTGATTTTTGAGCAACAAAATCAAAGGTTTTGGCCTAAAATCTCAAAAATTCTGAAGATTTCGGATCTGAAATGAAGGACAAATCTTTAAATAAAAGACGTTTCCGAGCCCTGATATAGAACCATCAGCATCTACCCTTGATTTCCGGCTGTTCAACAAAATATGCCCACTAATTCAGACTTTTTATCATATGCAGGTTCCTTTAAAATGAAAACAAGTGTCTATACCACTTTGCCACAAATTATATACAGAATAATTTGAGGCATAAAATCGATTTTAAATTTGTCCAAAACGTCTTTTTGTTGAAACAGGTGTGCAAAACTTCCTAAAAAATACAAAAAAGAGGGAGTTGAAGTTAGTCAGAGAGACTCCAGCCAATATTCTTAGTTCTTTTCTCTGGTCTTCGTCGTTATATTCAGCCAGCTCACTGGAGCGTTAACCAACAATTGCTTGTGTGTTTTTTGCCGGGAATAAAATTGTAGGACAATTTTATTTACTTGTTTTTTGGTCACAATGTGTTCGAAACAGTGAAATTTTTTGTTTTTTGTACCTTTTCTGCAGCTGATTAAAGATATAGTAATTTATTATAATAACTTCTGATCTATTATAAGTTACACGGAAACTAACAAGACTCACTCGTTTTAATGATCCGTCGCATGATTGTTTTAAAATGAAATGACAGATTGAAGGTTGCAGTTTAAAATTAAAAGATTTTACAAAAAACAAACAAACTGCAAAATCAGAATCCTGTGCGATTTATTTGCTGCAAATATTTTTTTGCCACGCAAAATTTTTTCATGATATTGTTTATTAGGAGTATCAGTTATTGTACATATTATTTCACGAAAAATGCAATTGTAGCAAAAAAGTATTTGCAGACTTTTGCAGCCAAAAAAAGCTTATTTGAAGCAATAAAAGTTTTTTTGCAGCACGAAAAATAATCTTGAAGCTGCAACTCATCAGCTATTTATTTCACTGAGAAATACATAAACTTATCGAGGCATTGCGATTAAGGCGACACCGTCATCGTCATTCATCTAGCAAGTATATTTCGTAAATTAGAAAGCGTCAATGCCAAATTTCCAAATTTCGACGAAGGCGAAAATCCAAAATTTTTAAATGTGATTACTAATAGGTCGAAAAGAGTCATTTCCATTCGAAAATTCTGGATTTTTGCCGCAGTTAAGATCCCGAAATTTACCTACCGTCACTGCGTAGGTCACCCAGTTTTGCCTTGGATGAAATAGCCTGTTAATAATCATTGGGTTTCAATAACAATAAGAACCTAGAACAAAATAATCATAATTGATTCACAGTCAAAGCTCGAATAGCTCACCGAACAACTCACCGAAAACGCACTTTCGACTCGTATTTGTGCGTGATCCCAGCAACCAAATAGTTAAACGAAAGCTTGCGAAGAGCACTCGAGTTTATTTTGTGATCCATGTATATTTTTGTAGGTTTATTTCTTCTCGCAAAGCGGCTATTTCTTACCTGTGAATAAATTGTTTGAAATGATTTAGAACAAGAAACCAGGCGATATTACTGAAGAACGAGGATCGCCAACGCGAAAAGACGGGTGCTAACCATTAAGAGAAATCAGAAAGGAAGCCGGAACCAAAAACATAGACGCATCAGACCCTGATCAGACGAATCGGACTTTGAGCGTTGTTTTTTATATGACAGCATAGCGATGGACCTTAAAATTAAATACAAAAATCAGAATGAAGATCCGTCTGTAAGACACCTACTGGTAGACAAGAGTTCGTTCCAGCCTTGGGTCCAACACTTTTTTTACCTCGATTTTTGAAGATTTTTGTAAGTTCTGTTTTTACAGTCTAGTCCCAAATATCGTCAGGATTCCGATTTTACCGATCGTTTTTCAGAATCCAAGAACTTTTTTCTCTAAAAAAGCAAAAACTCGATAGAGTGCCACCCCTTTTTGAAAAAAGGTGTGGCACTATATCGAGGTTTTGCTTTTTTTAAAGAAAAAATTTTAGTTTTCAGAAAAACGATCGGTAAAATCGGAATCCTGACGATATTTGGGACCAGACTGTAAAAACAGAACTTACAAAAATATTCAAAAATTGAGGTAAAAAAAGTGTCGGACCCAAGGCTAGAACGAACTTTTGGAGGTGGCACTATATCGAGAGTCGACTGTAACTAAAATAAAAGTCTATGCCTTGTTTTGTTTTAAACCGAATTGAAAAATCAGTAGAGGGGAGACGTGTACGGAAACAATCGATTTCGGAAGCTATCAAAATCTTTTTAAAAACTTTTTAAATAAAAATTTACGAAAGAGTCCCGGCTACAGAAGTCTATTGCATACGAAAAATGGTGCGACGTTAGCGACTTATATTTCAATTCCTGCGCTATTGTTTTTTTGGTTCAACCCTTCTTATGGGTTTCACAGTTTAGCACTTATTAATAAGGCCAGGCCATTTCATAGTTTCCACAAGGCTGTACGAAATTTGGTAACAAAACATTTTGGTAACAGCGAAATTTGGTAACAGCGAAATTTGGTAACAAAATTTTTTGGTAACAGCGAAATTTGATAACAGCGAAATTTGGTAACAAATTTTTTGAAGAAAATTAAAATTAAAAAATTAATAAGAAAATTTTTTTTGGTAACGGTGAATTTTAACAACACTTCTTTCTTTCTATCTACGTTACCAAAATGTTGGTTACCAAATTTCGCTGTTACCAACTTTCGCTGTTACCAAAATGTTTGTTGCCAAATTTCGCTGTTACCAAATTTCGCTGTTACCAAAATGTTTTGTTACCGAATTTCGTACAGCCTTCCACAATAGAAATCTGAAATCATTACCGAAGGTTAGTTATTTGATAGAGGCTCGAATTGTTTTACCCGCCAAATTACTGATTTATCCCACCTAATCGTAAAAACGAGTAATTCTCGGTGCTTTTCCGATTGTAAAATTTTATTTTTATATTATCATGTAGCCCGAATCTCTAGTTTCTAATGAGCAATATACTGACTCGATGTTGTTGAGAAAAAGTAAGAGATAGCCGTTTTATGAAACAGGAATTGTTTCATAAAAAATAATTTTTCTCACATTTTTCTTAACAACATCGAGTCAGTTGATATCTCATTGGAAACTAGAGATTCCGGCTACATGCTATTATGAAAAAAAAATTTACAATTGGAAAAACACCGAGAATTACTCGTTTTTACGATTTGGTGGCATAAATCAGTAATTTGGAGGGGTAAATCAGTAATTTGGCGGGTGAAATTAGTAACAGCTCTTGATAGGTTCAAAATTCCGAATTCCCTACTGAGAATTTAATGCTGAACCTATCAAAGAATTTTAGATTAATCATAACGCAGATGAAAACCCAGGGAAACCTACCGTCTGTGAAACCGAAAAGATAATTAAGGCAAGAATAAACATTTCACCCAATAATATTGTTCCTGACGCTTTGTTCGGCCTACCGTATATTCTCTATTAGAAGGCCCGGGCCTTCTATTTTTCAACCCTAAAAAAGTCGGAAAAAATTTGGGTCTATTTTGAGATTTTTGCGTGCTCAACCAAAATTTTAAAATTGGAATAAGGTAAGCTCGTGCTATTTAAGAAAAAGCGAAAAACAGATTTGTGAATTTCTTTTTCTAGGCTGATATATAGGTCCTCATGGGGCCTTCTATTAGAGAGGGGCCTTCTAATCGAGAGGGGCCTTCTAATCGAGAATATACGGTATTTTCGAAATTTTCGGTATTTCCACGATAGGCGATATTTGTACGCAACCATGAACAGTTAAATTAGTAGGCGCTTGTATAGAATACCCCCCCCCCCTAAAATCTGACCCTCCCGAAATCGCTGTAACTAAATCGCTGTCACTGCCCTTTGGAACAACAAGTTTAGGCTTAGCCCTTAGACTCGGGGTAGGCCAGCGCACGGAAGTTTTGACTAATAACTGTTTTACGCACTTATTTTTTGGTCTGGGCATATATCTGGGTGTTCTTTACTTAAGTTTGAAAAAGAAACATTTTTAGGGGGGGGGGTATTCTACGCTAGGGTCGATTAATATAATATAGTTTTTTCTGTTCAGTAAGATGCTAGGTTTGAAAAAGAATATATGCTTAGAGAGATTACACTCTTTAATATGCCAGATTCATAATGAGTCTCAAACACGCTGAGACTTTTATTTTCTGTGAGTTAAATAACAGTTACGTTCGAAAATTGCTTTGAAAAGTTGAATTGATTTCCATTTTCTCTCCAGGTTTTGTGACTAACCCTGTAGACTCAATCAAGGAATTTTTTAACATTTTATTTTTCCGCCGACCTGTTATAATATCTCAAACTTTTATTTTTTCCATCTCAAATATCTCTTTTTACTCAGACATTTCGCACCTAAATTAGCCAAATTTTAAACTTTCTTGCTAATCTACTCATATATGCAGTATTTTTGCAGAATATTTCTCTCTCGCACCAATTAACATATTTCTTTTGTTTCTAACCAAAGTCCAAGCTGTTTTTTTTTGTTTTTACGCATGGAGGCCATAAATTTGATTCATTCCAACCAAAAAATGGCACAATTCTTTCCTCAGCCGGCTAATAATATAAAGCACATGTGTGTGGGTTGTGTTGTCTAGTTAACATCTTATTCTCTTTGGGCAGCCGCCGATTCACCCCCTCCTTAACCAAAAGTTGGTTCTTTGCAAGCACTTTAGAGGTCTTTGTCTCTGCTTTGCCCCCATTCCACTCAATTCTCAGTAATTTGGTTCGGAACCGCAACAATTTTTTCTGCTTACTTCATTTTGCTGTTGTTGAGTAATGTTGTTGGCACAAGTGTGGACCAAACAGATAAATTATGGATAAGGTAATCTTTTTTATTGAAATTTTTTGTTAGCTATTTACTTTTTTTTTTCCAAAAAGGTTTTATACTGGAAATTTGCGTTCGACTGTGCAAAATTAATAGAGGACTAGATTTTTTTATTCACGGTCCACATTTAAAAAGGCAGAAGAAAGCGGAAGCAGGAAATTTTTTAAAACCGTTTTTTTTGTTTTTCTCTTCTTTGAGTAGGGAGCTCAAAAATATTTCGTGAATATATTTTCTGAAAACCACAAGTTTTACTGAGATCGAAAAAGTAAACCAAATTTTCTGCAGGGAAAAGCGTGCGGACTCGAAAAAGATCAGGTATTTGAGCTGTATAGTAGGGCTATCGGCAGACTTATTTCAAACCGTCGACTAAATGCTAAATGCCGTATTTTCTTTAGACGCTTTTAGACGCCTTATGTTTTTGGATTCTCGAAAATCCGAAAATTTTCAGGTCGATCTCAATATTTTCAGGTGAAAATCCGAAATCTAACAAGCGGAATCGGTAGAGCTCATGGGAGTTAAGAAATGCAAAACAGCTTTGTGAAAAAAATTCTCTGGGCTAAGATATCGATCCTCGGACGCTACTGTAATATACCCCTCACAAAAAAGTTACTGGAATATACCCTCCCCAGTAATTTTCGGAGGGTACCTAAACCCAATATTTTTTAAAGAAAAAAGTTATGCACAATCCTTGTTAGTAGTGGCCAGGCCTTAGCCTAAGCCTATGGCCTAAGCCAAAGACTTAATTATTGTTAGGGAATATTCGAGTAAGGTTTTTGTGGTGGTGTATAGTCCAGTATGACCGATCCTCGCCTTAGAGACGCCTTATTAGAAAAAATACGGTATCAAGAAAAGTTAGTTTAGTGAAACTACTTCTTTTTACGAGTCGAGTTTGTTGTGCAAGTTAGATTTTTCAGTGAATAACTTGTTAGGGATTGAAAAAACCAAGCTCTATATTGGTTTGAAAATTTAGAATTTATATTTATTTGAAAATCGATGGGGAAAACTTCAAAATTTAGTGTGTAATTTTTCTATGCAAATATTAGTCTTGTTTAATAGGGTAAATTTTTAAAACCAAAACAAGCCATTATGGGTGGCCGTGATGAGCTAATCGCCAAATTTTTTTTCAATATCTCGTCAAGGGAGGTATTTTAAAGCGGGAAGATTTTTTTTTGAAAATCGAGCAATCATTTCAAAAATTGTAGCCACAAAATCATTTCCTGCTGCTCTTTCTGGGGATCTAAATATAGCTGTTTTGTACAGGGCGGCATTCCTATCTGATATTTAGACCACCAGCATTTTCATTGGCAGAGGCACTGATTCATTAGTGTCTCATTTCTCAGGCCAAAATAATAACAGCAACCAAATTTGAACATAAATAGGGCAGCCAGAGAACTAGAGTGGGCTCCTCAAGAGTAGCCGTAGTTTTTGAAAGGACTACAACAATGATTGGTAGTGTTCTTTTTTGTTGCACGCCTGGGAAAATGTGCTTTTGTGTGAGTGTTTCGCTGCTTCTAAATATAGTTACTGGTGGTTGCCCTCAAAAAGTGAAATTTTGGAAAGGATGATATGTAAAATTCAGGCCACAGCTTCTTCGCTTAGCCACGGCTTTTCAAACTTTGCCTCTTTTAAAAAATTGCGGGAAATTCAAAACGCCTCAAATTTGACTAGAAAAACATCTTCTAGTTTTGGTTTCCAGTTTGGCTTCTAGTGGTTTCTAGTTTTGTAAATTCTGTATTTTAAAAATCTAATCTCCATAGTCTGAAAGTTAGATTCTCAGCTTTCTTTCGCTTTATAACTCATCATCTGTAATGCAATCTTTTTGGCGTGTATATGACCAAAAATCTGGACTTTCGTTTGACTTTTATTCAAAATGCCTTGAAACCAAAAATTTCAAAATTCTGTTTGGCTAGTGTGTAGAGTACATTCAGGGCTAGATTTTGGTATGAAAATTGTTGCAAAACGATGCAAAATTTTAAGTCTCCAACTGCAAAATAAGTTTCATATATATTTTCTGCACTGTATTTGACTAATTGCGGGATTTTTATCAGGCCTGAACTCAAAGTTTTTAGATAAAACTTGAAAATATGATCTATGTGACCTATGTCTACTTTTCAATTTCACGTCAAATAATCTTATAATAAAAATTGGATTTTTTTCGAAAAATTGGTGGTGTCAGTAGTGTGGTCGAACTCGTGACCTCGAAAAACCTCGACCTCGACTTCGAAGAAAACAGCCTTTTGCTGGGTAAAATCCTTTTACAACAAGTTTTATCATTTATCACCGCGCCATAGACACACGGCCAAAACTCAAATCGAAGAATTTTGGTCAACTTGAAAAGCCGTGTAGCGCAACGTAGAAAACTTTAACTGAGTGGTACGCTTGTGTTGTTTAATAGTAGAGTAGAACAGAATATTCGATGGACTCCATAAATAACAGGTTTTTTTGTTCGGTTGGTCTTTTAACGAAGCTCTTGGAAGAAGCGGTCTAGAACTTTTTCGGAGGTGAGCCATTGGCACTCAGTTTTTTCGTTTAGGAAAAAAGGTCTTATGTAATCCGTTTAGAATTCCGCAGCTTATAAATATAGTTATCTCAGAAAAAGGAAATTTTTAAGCCATTATTGGAAACCACATTTGAAGACACGAAAATTTGACTATAAAAACATTTCTTAATTTTTTTTATTTTCTTATCCTTTTTAATGCTTTGGTTTCAAATAAAAAATGTCCTCCACCAGTTCATTTTTTGAAAATATGAATAAGATCTACCAAAAAGCTTTGTACTTTTTGTGACACTAAATATTTTTCTTAATTTGGATCAAAATGTACCTTCAATCGAAAATACTAATTATTACCGGTTGGTACGATCTTCGACGATTTTCATTTCTCATATTTGATTTTTTTGGCTCAAATTGTTTTACCCCGTCAAATTACTGATTTACCCCGTCAAAATATTGATTTACCCCGTCAAATTTAAAATTTCGGTGAAATACTGCAGTAAATTTGCGGGAATCCGAATTTATAGTTAAAAATGACTTGGATCGCGCGAAATCCAGCCCCAGAGTGGCCAGAAGGCCCTGAAAATTGGTTTTTGGGGTTTACTAAAGGGGGGGGCGTAAACTTTTCGCAAAAATTCGATTGAGCGGATCAGATTTCGGGTCTAATGAGCTCAATCGCTCAGAATTCACCCTGAACCATTCTCGAGTATCTCAAACAACCCTAAGCCATCATAAACTGCTCCAGACGGTATCTAACTAGGGTGGTATTTAATTTTGCTGCCAAAAATTTGAATTATGCTGCCAAAATCTTTAATTTTGCTGCCAAAAATCTGAGTTTTGCTGCCAAAAAATTTAATTTTGCTGCCAAAAATTTAAGTTTTACTGCCTGAATTTCTCGACCTATTTTCACAGCCTGATCTTTGATTCATGTCCATCATGCATGATTTTGGTTGAGATTGTTGCACCAAATCCTTTTTTCCTATACTATTATGTAAATTCAAATTCTACCTACGAATAAATTGAAAACACGAGGTTTAGTTCTGATTTTATTGGAAATAATGACAATTCAAGAAACATTCGTGATGAAAACAACAAATCACTACATACCGTATTTCCTCTGATAGAGCCCCCGGGGTTTTATTTTTGGAATCCCCAATAATCTTGAAATTGTAACTACCCTAAATCAGTGCTTAGGGTGGTTTAAGATGGTTGAGAATGGTTCAGGGTGGAATTCTGAGCGATTGAGCCCATCGGACCCGAAATCTGATCCGCTCAATCGAATTTTTGCGAAAAGTGTACTCCCCTTTAGTAAACCTCCGAAAAACCAATTTTCAGGGCCTTCTGGCCACTCTGGGGCTGGATTTTGCGCGATCCAAGTCATTTTTGACTATAACATTCGGATTCCCGCAAAATTTACTGCAGTATTTCACCGAAAATTTAAATTTGACGGGGTAAATCAATATTTTGACGGGGTAAATCAGTAATTTGACGGGGTAAATGAGTATTTGATCGAAATTCAAATTTGACGGGGTAAATCAGTAATTTGGCGGGTAAATCAGTAATTTGACGGGTGAAATTAGTTACAGCCTTTTTTTTCTAAAAATAATACTTTCTTTGATATATCAAATTCGAATCGGCTGAAATGCTTAAACAAATTCTAGTTTGATCACCGTGCTTTTTTAGGTTGACTACCGCTCACCCTTCACACGAGATGGTTGAAGTGACAAGAGTATATAAAAAGCTTCTAAATACTGTTTCATGGGTTGCACAAATTTTCGTTATTCGTAGAAAGCGGTCAGAAAAGTACTGCTATGCATAAAAGCACTTGAAATTATTAGTAACGAGTTTAGCAGGGTGAAAAACAGTAGAAGAAAATATGCCAATCGACTGACTTTTTTTCATAAAGAGAACTAATTTCGCTGCCTAGCAGATTTGTGCGACAGTCTAAACACGTTAACGAAATTCGTCATGGGGTCTTTATGTACGAATTGCCGCGTCGAGTATGTAAATTAAAAAAACATGTGCAAATTAATGATGAGTTTTAAAATTGAATATTCACAATCTAATTAGACCGGCTTGATTTGTCCCACTCACAAGATAGTTCTTTTCGCTTATCGGCAAGCCATGAAAATTTTATTCTAGTCCTGGTTAAACTTATTGGCCTGCCGATCACCCGAAAAATTCTAAAAATGAACTCAACTAAAAACATTCCTTGTTCACCTTCCATCTCGATTTACCACACACTCGACGCCTCACCTTTAAAATCATCTATAGCGACAGACATGCCCGTAATTATCTACCATTTTGCGGAGAAAAAACAACAAGCAAAAGCAGAGCATAAAAAGAAGCCAAAAATAAATTTGGCTGATTATAAGGAGCGGTTATTATTGATTAGCTTTCCAAAGTTTCACACTTCCTTATCATAAGCAGGCGGTTCCACGTCCTCAGCAAAGGTCTCAAAATGTCCATACTATTTTTTTTAATCTCTGCACTTTTTTTGTGGTTGCATTGAGCCTTCTTTGAAGGTTGTCTCCATGTGGTTTATATTGTTTTCCTCTGTAATGCCTTACAAAATTGTTTGTTTTGGAGACTAGAGATAGTTGACTCCAAGTTTTGTTGTTTTTATTTTCTTCCTTGTTTTATATGACTTTTTTTCTCTTTATTGTCTGTTGTGTTGTCCAGCAGGCAAATCAAATGTGTTTTTAATAGACAGAGAAAAGCGGTTTAGTCTGCGTGCTATAGCTTTACTACTCTCTTAAATTAATTTCTTCGAATTACCAAAATTTTAAAGCTTTTGTGCAAACATACACAATGGAGTGGTTAATCAATTTTCACAGTTTATTTGAATTTTTCTATTTTTGTTTGATAAATAATTTAGATCTTGGTCAGGCATGCAAAAATCTTGAGATCGACCCATAATTTTTTCTAGTTTTTCAAAAGGCACTTGTTGACTGGCAGGGGCGTATATATTTTGTAAATCATGCTACAATGACTACTAGGTAATTTCATGTTACCTTCAAGCGATAAAAAGGCTGTTTTGTTTCACTCTCCTATATAAATAATCAACTTGTTGGATAAAAATTTTTGACCAGAATTTGACCAAAACTTGATTTGCCTTGGCTGCCCAATGTAAAAGTCAAATTTTATTAGAATTTGTTTTTAAAAGTTGGCTTTTTATATTAGAAAATGTAAGAAAACAAGTTTTTTTATCGTTTAAATCACATACCGTATTTTCTCTAATTATAGACCCGGGTCTATAATTAGAATTGGGCGATTTTTTCAAACTTCAAGTGGTCTGAAACTTCTGTTTCATTAACTTTTGAGCTCTATAAAAAGTGCCTGTTAGATTTTTAAAATCCCTCACAGGCACTTTTTACATAGCTCAAACAGTAAATGAAAACAGAAATTTCGGCCCTATTTTACTTGACGGTAGTTTTTTTGCCTTGGTCCCCCCTATTGATTTTTTCATGATTTCTATTAGGAAATTGTTCACTACATAGGCATCCAATAGTATCTCCAAAGTCCTCCTTTTGAATGTTCATGTCACTAGCACATATGCTACATTTCATATTGTTCTTTAGGAGACTGGCATTTGCAAGAAATAAAATCGCATCTTCGACTGAGAACTTAAACAAATGCTTTAGACGAATGTCCGCAAACTTTGGCTTTTCAATTATTTCGACTAACTGCTTGCGCACCATGATGATCTAAAATTAGCAACCAATATTGCATAGTGAAACAATTTCCTAATAGAAAATCATGAAAAAATCAATAGGGGGACCAAGGCAAAAAAACTACCGTCAAGTAAAATAGGGCCGAAATTTCAAAGCACTTTAAATTAGGAAGGTCTATAATTAGAGAAAATACGGTAAACCGGGACTTCGAATGAAAAATTTCAAAAAGGACATTTGGGTAAAAAAAGGACATTTTTACTGTTTTTTGAAGTAAAGGGTCATTTTATTTAGCGCTTGTTGCCATTTTGAAGCGAAAAAAATTTTTGACAACATTTTCAAAAATAAAAAAAGATTTGGGTGCCAAAAAAGGACAAATCTTTTAAAAAGGACGATTCGAAGCCCTGACATAAACTATTACTTGAAAGTCATTTAAACATGCTTTACAAAATTTTATAAAATAATCTCCCCTCTGCGGTGAACAAATATCTTTGGGAAGCTGAAAAAGAGCGGGATAATGCCAGCCATAAAAAATGCTACGAACGTCAGTCACAGTCCATTAGAGGCTATACAATAAGCAAATTTTATAATTGATCTCAATATCTAAAATTTGGGTTCTATTTAAAGGTCTAATCATAAACCATGCCCTTTTAGTGTAAAAATATTTGCCTGTATTTCATAATTTTTTTTTCTAGAGCTTCGAAATGGGTTTGGGCCTGGCCAAGGACAGTTCAGTGCTTGAGCCGTTGCAGTGGAGTAGGAGTGGGGCAGCTCAAGAAGGCAGTGGTGGTGCAGTCAGCCTGAGTGGTGTGTCTAGAGGAGCCAAGACAGGAGGCAAGGTGCTCGGCTGCGCAGACCCTGAAATCCTCAGTCTCATCGACGCCAGTGAAAAAGAAGATGTGGAGACTGTTGGGGTAGCCTGCCGACTCCGTCAATTAAAGCCAGATACTCTCTATAGCAGCTACTTTAAACACATGAATGCTGGACGGTTAAAGGTGGGATTTTCAAAACAATTGCAAAAAAATCAAGTCCTCCTGACTTTAAAAAGCCAAGATTCGCCAAACTTTTGCTGAGCTTCGGCGAGCCGGAATCCATGACACGGATATGTATTAATGTTTAACCCCATAGAATAAATATAGTCGGCGGGTTTTGCAAATACAAAAACCAAAGTATATCCGGGTCCAAAAAAAATGTTTAGGCAGGGCTGCCATCATCGCTGATTTATTGGCGACCGGACAAAAGCCATTTTTAGGCGCTTTTGTCCTACTTTAGCCTACTTTTTAATCACGCATCGAGCTGATTTTTCGCAGGATCGGTGAAACTAGCAGAAAAGAACTGATCCTGGGAAAAAAGCTCGATGCGTAATCGGAAAATGGGCTCACAAAACTTTTGTCCAAGCAAAAAAAGGCGTTAAAAGGGCTTCTGTCTGCTTGCCGATTTATCAGCGAATCGCTTATTTTTGATCGAAAATGCTGATAAATAAATTAAGTTGACGCTATTGTCATCTACACTTCCTTCTCCCGTCCAAAAAAGCTGCTGTAATATACCTATCCTAATCTCCATCCGAGCACTCTGCGTGGGAGGATTCTATACTCAAGCCCCTCCCCTCCCTATACAGCCCTTGACGCCAATGGAATATACCCCCCACATCCAATAATTTTTCAGGTACCCTAAAACCCATACTTTTTTTTGAAAAATTCTGAAATTATTACGTTTTGTCCCTGAGCCTGATGCCTACGGCCCGAAGACTTAGCCTAAGGGCCAAGCCTAATTTCTAAGCCTAAAAACCATTATGGAGGGGAGGGGATTTTTCCCCTTCAAAACTCGAAAGGCGCCAATTTGAATTTTTGAAATTTTGACTAAAAGATTATGATACCCCCTGTGGTTCAAAAATATTTTTTTCGCAGAATCAAAAAAATAGCCGGCTTTCTCATGAAATCGGGGGCGAGGAACATGAATTAGGTTATTTTCTATCCGAGCACTCTACGTGGGGGGGGGATTCTATACTCAAGCCATAATTTATTTGGCTGAAATCCGATTATTATAAAATTAGGAGGAAGCCCAGTCTTCTATCTTTGTAAGAAAATACCCGAATTTGGCTCCTAATTTTTAGAAGGCGATTTTGGCTGCGATCTAAACTATTTTACCTGCTCAACACCATCAAATTAAAAAGCATTTTTATACACTGTGTGTTAAACAATTTGTAATTTATCGTATGAAAAATTTGCCTTTTGGTATCCAAAGCTGTAAAAAATATGATTTTTACCATCGTTGTAACGATTTTTGACCCTGGTAGCGAAGAAGCGGGACCCAACCCGATGAAAAAAGACTAGATTAGTTATTTTCAGTAAAAAAGTATATGATAGGTCAAATAATGACCTTGAAATGTCTGAAAAGAGGGATGCTAATCAGTTAGTTCCTACCTTTTTATGTTGTGTACGAATGGGTGTCCAAAAGCTTTTTGGTGGAGTTTTGAGTTACAGTCGAACCTCGATACATCACCACGCCGATATAACGCGAACCTTGGTATAACGCAAACTTTTAAATTATCCCACCTAAAGAAAATTACAGTGAAACCTGGATATACGACCGGAAATCTCATTTGGGCACCCTTAATTGGGCACCAATTTCAAATACAGTCGACTTCCTCTACAACGAACTACCTCTACAACTAAGGATTTTTTTTGGCTTGGTTGGGATTGCCCTAAATAAGGCCTTTACAACGGACTCCCTCTATGACGAACACCAAAGACCGGTCCCCAGGGTGTTAATTATACAGAAATTCGACTATATGCTAAATTTTCAAACACAAAGGTGTGACTCTTCAGATTTTGTTTGTAAAGCAGTTTTTAAAGAATTCGTAGCCTATGAGTACCTGCAAGTCACCATCTCGAAGATGTATATCACCAGAAAAAAACTTGGATTACTGAGAAAGTGAAAAAAAATTGTTAAAATACACGCGGTTTGATAATATTAAAATCGCGAGTTCACTAAAAAAAAGTACCAAGCTAGGAAAGCACTTGAGCTATCTTAGAGTACCCCTAACCACCCCTGAAGTGGCTGAACTTAGGTAGTGGTACCTGGGTGGCACTACTTCGGTGTGTTTTTGGCATATATTAAATCAAAAATATATTCAAATGTTAAAACTGATACTCTTCCGGTGGTTACATAGTGGTTTTGCTATCCCCTCTGAGGCAGGCCCCATCACGGGCTCACTTTTTTACGGCCCAGAAATATTTTTTCTGTACCCGGCCCAGCCCTGCCCGCAGCATAATTTTCTCTTTGAACCGAGCCGGTTAGGGTTTTAAAAGTTGGGCCTGGTCCGGGCTTTAAAAATCACGGCCCGAGCCGGCCTGCTCTGAGGCCTAATAATTCTTTGAAAACTGTTTACGAACAAAATCTGAAGAGGCGATTTGCGTTTGAAAATTCAGCATATTTTAAATTGCTGCCCAAATGAGGGTTGCCTAAATGAGGGTACTAAAATGAGATTTTCCCAACCAAACGGACACCTCCAAAAGTTCATTTCCCAGCTGCATCCGACACTTTTCAGACCTACAGTCGACGCTCGATATAACCTCCCTCAAGGGACTGGCCAAAATGGGACGTTATAACGAGCAGACGTTATATCGAGCGTCATTTTATCGAGAATACACTAAAGTATGGCCAAAATAAGAATTTTTTCTGGACGTTATTTCGAGCGAAACGTTAAATCGAGCGTCGTTATATCGAGTGTCCACTGTATTTTGGAATGTTTTTGCCAATTCAGTTTTGACAGTCCGGTCGCAAATATGGCAAGGATACCGATTTTGCCGACCCTTTTTACAGCTGTATATTAACAGCAATGACCATACTTATAGTTGACGGTAAACCCATACCAAAAACAATCAGATTAATGGGAACTTTGAAGTGTCAATATCCTCTTATTTGGTCGGCTTTCTAGAAGAGATTAGATGCCCCATATTGTGTTTTTGACGTCAGAGGTGATAAGTGAGAAGACCTAGTAGCTGCTCCTCCTCTGCACCTACCACTACTACTTATTAGCAGAGGTAGCAGAGAGCTGAAGAAGAAAAAAGATTTTAATATTCCTAATTTGCCCCTTAGGAAAGGTAGATTCTCCCCACACCTTATGGCTTGTTTTTGTTGCCTTTAGTTAGTGCCATCTCGTTTCCTTTACTTGTCTCAACCTATTTTGCAGCTTATTCTTATAATTAAATATTTTTGCTGAATTGAATAGTGGCGAAAATGCTGGTTTGTCTTTTTTCGTTTTTCATTAAATACTAGGCTTGAGGCAGACTTTTGAGTGAAAGTATGAATTAGAACCCTATTTAGAGCTGATTTCTACAGGAAAGTTGTTATTGACGTTTTATATGGTATGATGAAAACTAGAGAACCCTAGCAACAAAGTTAGCTATCGAACAGTGAAATGTGTGAAAGGTAAAAGTGGCCCGGACAAGCTTATGGAGGTACCCATGAAGGAGTACCTAGGTGGGGATACACAGGAGGGAGTATCCGAGAAGGGGTGCTGAAATTTAGGAAAGGAAAAGGATGTCTAGGAAGGAATCAGGAGGGAGTTAACGAGGTGGCGATAACCAAGTGGTCTCCAGGAGGAATTACCCAGGGGCTGGACACTCTGAATTAGGTTCTAAACTTCAGTATGTTAAGTGAATATTTAACAGATAAGGGAAACCTAGAAGGAGGCATCCAGGCGAAAGTAGATGTAGTCGTAACTCTTATTGAGTACTAAATACTACCGATAATGGAATTGGCTTTTATTATCAACAGTGAACGCCATCGATAAAGTAAAAGTAAAGGGAATATGAAATCCAGGTTTGGTTTGACTAATGCTCGGGCGTTGCATTGCTCACTATATCTTTTTTCATGCCAACTCTACGGTTCGGATGTAGACCACGTCCGAAAACTGTTTACCGTATTTCCTCTAATAAGCGCCCCGGGGCGCTTATTTTTCAAACCCCCAAAAATCGGAAAATTTGGAATTCGATTTCGAGATTTTGGGTGCTCAACCGAAATCTAAAAAGTGGAATCGGTAGAGCTCGTGGGAGTTAAGAAAATGTATCAAACAACTTTGCAAAATATGGCTTCTACACTGAGATCCAGACCCTCAAAGTCGAAGGGGGGCGTTTATTAGAGCGCGGGCGCTTGTTAGAGGAAATAAGGTACTCTAGGCTGGAAAAATTTAGTAGTGGTTTCCACTGTGACCACAAAAATTCAAACCTTTTTTGTTGGTACCTCAGCCCTAAAAAAATTTTTTTTCGCAATATTTAATTGACAAACTTAATGACAACCAAAAAAGACTGCCGAAATTTTATAAGTTTCTTCAAACAATCATTATTGTACTTTCAGAGTGCCTGACTTGCCTTGTGCTGTTGTGCCTGTTTGAAATGGTGATCCATTCCATCTTCTCCAACTGGATTCGCTTTGCAGCCATCAACCTGGTAAATGTGCTGCTCATCCTGCTCATACTGGTCTGGAAGAAGCAGCCACTTGCCCTGTCCTGGATAGTGGTCTTTTCTTCACTGATCCTACTGTGCCTTTCACCTCCAGTGCTGCACTCTTCCTTTGCCATACTCAACCTCTTTCTCTGCTACACTCTATTGCCATTGCAGTTGCAGGCATCTGCTCTGGCTGCCTTTATTGTCACTTTAGTGGCACTTGGTCTCCAGGTGCTCAATGGCGCTGACTCTAAACAGGTTGGGTATCAACATTTTAAGGCAAAACAAAGTTATTGGGAAAAAAAACGACATAAAAGGCTTATATATCCGTCAAACTAGAATACCTTAGAAAATTTTAACCATAAACTACTAATAGTAGCCCTCTCTAATCGTGGCCCTCCCACAACTTTGAAGGTCTGTATTTCGAAGCAGAGTCAATATTTTGAAAAGCTATTTATTACATTTTCTAAACTCCCAAAACTTTTCAGTTTGGAGCAGTTTATATGATCTTCAAAGTTCAAAAAACCTTTTTTCTCGTTTTCAGCAGCAACCACATAAAAGACATTTTTAACTGAAACATACTGCACGTATCAGGTTTTCGGATAATTTTAGACAAGACAGAGTCCTCGTTAAATTGAACATGCACTTATGAAAATGCATGTGTACTTTTGTAAGTGCACATGCATTTTCCGGAATGCAGATGCACTTTGTAATTGCATGTGCAATTACAAAGTGCAATTTAAAAATGCACATGCGATTTTCAAAATGCATCACTGCGTAGCCCATATAATTTTGTAGCTGAGATAAATATCTTGCTAAATTCTCATACTCACTGAACGCTAATCCAAGGCTTACAAATATGACTTGACCAACTTATGTAGAACTAGTCT
Organism: Ditylenchus dipsaci; assembly: GCA_004194705.1. Classification (NCBI taxonomy): domain Eukaryota; kingdom Metazoa; phylum Nematoda; class Chromadorea; order Rhabditida; family Anguinidae; genus Ditylenchus; species Ditylenchus dipsaci. Next base: position 81,438 of record SADC01000107.1, read on the forward strand.
TCCCAGGGAAAATACGAATAACAAGTAGTGCTTTAGAATATTCACAAGGAAATCGGAGTATTGTACCTTTCCCGATATGCCGATGCATCCGGTACTTTTGAAATGTGTAGAAAAACTTAATAGCAGGACATTATGGTGACCAAAAAATAAATTTTCACAAGTAAAACTTTTCTGATAGGTTTCATTTTTAGGTACTCACTAATCGCAAAATGTATCAGGGACTTAACTTTCATCAGACTAGAAATTATATTATACTGAATATGTCTTTTTCATTGGTTCATATTCAGTATAATTAGTTACTTGAAGTTTTTTCAGCTGCATTTAATTCAAATATTACTAATTTGAAAAAACTGAAGATGTAGTATTTCAGTTGGTTGCAGAGGTGCTTCTCCTGTTAGCCATGAACATCAACGGTATATTTGTCTACGCACCTACTGAGCTGGTGCAAAGGCGGACATTCAGAGAGACTAGAAAGTGCGTAGAGAATCGAATTCAGCTAGTTAGGGACAATGAAAAGCAGGAGAATATTTTACTATCAGTACTGCCCAAGCACATAGCCAATGATATGAAGAAGGATATTGATCAAAACCAGGAGGCTGCCATGTTTCACAAAATCTACATCAGAAAACATGAGAATATTAGGTTTACTTTTTATGAAAATAAATTTCGGCGCTAGTAGCGAATACCCCCCCCCCCAAGCATCCGACCTTTAAAAATTGCTGTAACTACCCTTGCAAACAACAAGTTTAGGCTTAGCCCTTAGGCTTGGGGGTAGGCCAGCGTACGGAAGTTGTGACTAATGAAGAGTTTGCGCACATTTTCCGGGTCTGGGACATAAATTTGGGTACTTTTACTAAAGTAAAAAAAGTGAAAATCGTCGGGGGGGGGGGGTATTCGCTACTAGCGTCTAAATTTCTAAAAAAGATAAATAGCAATGAGGCGTGTTTGCGTTTTTTCAAGATGCAACCCATCGAAAATTTAATGCCAAAGAAAATTATTGCTTCTGCGGGGCGTGGGGTCAAACTGAAAAGAAAGCAAAGAACGGCATGCGAATTGCGTAGAAGCGTTAACGAATGTTACCTCCTGCGTATTTTCTGCTACATTTTCCTTCAATTTTTATGAACTAGAAGAATATCACCAATTAACTGCCTTTTATTTTCTCTTTGCATGTGGGTTCGTAAAATTCAGTCAGTGTAGGATAAGATGAGTCAATGAGTTTGAAAAACGCAATTTAACGGGGCCTTTTCGTCGCCGATGGGAATATTTTGAAAGGCGGTACCAGTGAAACTCAAACGAGAATTAAAATGTCGCATTTTAGTAAAATCAACGGGAATTATTACTTTCAATAGGAATCGAACCGCTGACAAAGTTTCACACTTTTTTTACTTATCACAAGAAAGTACTCAACAAATTTGCATCTCAAAATAATTTTTTAATTGACCTGTTACCCGCCTTTCAAAAAATTCACATCGGTGGCGAGCATGCCCCTTTAAATAGTACAATTTCAGTTTTGTACACCATTAACTTATTTTATTGCACTAGGCTAAAAAAGATTTCATGAAACCGATCACGGAGTTGTAAAACATCAAATTGAGTTCAGTTTAACTCAAACAAAATGCGAGATTTCAAGCAACCCAATATTAGGTTTTTGTAGCCCTAACTTTGTCAATGAAGTTGTGTAACCCAAAACATCTTTTAGTAATATTCCTCGTCATCTCGCAAACAATCTCCACATCGAAGAAAACGTTGCGCAGAAAAGAGTATTGGATGATTTTTTATGAAAAAGTAGATGATTTATTCTTGTACCAGTTCCTAGATTGATTTTTTCAGAGTCAGATCGTAGTAAAAAAGTATTCAATCTTTTTAGCAAAACGCTCAAGTTCTCATTTTGATAATTTTAAAGTAAGAACAATCAAAATTATCTAAATTCATATGTTTTTAAGGCAACTGATAACTTTATCGGTAGCCCAGAACATCAGGAGTCTCACAGTAATCAAACTTGACAAAACTTGCTAAAAGTTAGTGAAAAATGACTGAAGCAACAAAAAAAAATACACTAAAAGTAATAAAAAGAATAAATTTTGACTTGGCGCAAAAATCCTTACTGAACACAATTCTGTTTTGAAACTCCATGCCATACCTTAAGTCAAATTAATTAATAGTATACAACTAGAAATTTGATTTATGGTACGAATTATTTACACAATGGAAAAATGGCCTAAAATAAATTTCCCTTTTCATAAGCAAAACTGATTGGTTCCAGCATACTCTTCGCGGACATTTGCGGCTTCACCAACTTAGCCACTAACTGTTCTGCCGAAGAATTGGTCAGGACTCTCAATGAATTATTTGCCCGCTTTGACAAGCTGGCTCATGAAAATCATTGTATGAGGATAAAAATTCTGGGGACTGTTACTATTGTGTGAGTGGACTGGAAGAGCCCAGGACTGACCATGCTATTTGTGCAGTGGCTATGGGATTGGACATGATCCACACTATCAAGCTTGTCAGAGATTTGTATGGAGTCAATGTCAACATGAGAGTGGGAATCCATACAGGAAGAGCTCACTGTGGAGTGTTGGGACTCAAGAAGTGGCAGTTCGACGTGTGGTTAGTTAATTTTGGTACAGAAAGTCTTGTTTATATCGTCTTAAAAGCTATATTTAGCAGCAAAATAAATTTGAATTTCGACCTCAAATCAGGTGCGTCAGCCACACTATCCATTTCATTGTATTTAATTGCTTAATAAGTGGTGTAGGTAAAATGATCTAGGAATACAAAGTTAAAATACAAGGTATATTCGAGTAGGTCCATTTGTGGGGGGGGGGGGGGGGTATATTCCAGTAGCGCCGTAAAAGTGCTTTTGGGACTTCGGAGTGCTAATTTTAAACGGACGATACGGAAAAAGGGAAAAAGTGCCCGCGTTAAGTGAAAAAGTGCCCGCGTTTTTCGTTCTGGTCAAAACGGCGAAAACGTGCCCGATTTTTTGAAAAAGTGTCATGTTTTTGTGAAAAACTGTCCGCGTTTTGTGAAAAAGTGCCTGCTTTTTGTGAAAAAATGCCCACCTCTGGATTAACCTGTTATATTTATTATGCTTCATATGACCGTAATTCATGAAGCTGAAACTACAGTAATTTGCAGTAAATAACAGTATATCATACCGTTGCCAAAAATGCAGACTCAGTCCTTGTTATAGAGCGGTTTCACAAAAAGCGGGCACATTTTCACGAAAAGCGGGTACTTTTTTTGCCTTTTTGACTAGAACGAAAAAACACGGGCACTTTTTCACATAACGCGGGCACTTTTTGCCCAAACGCGGGTCGGTTCTGTCCATTCAAAACTCTCTTTCTGGTCACATTCTTTCTCACCAGTTAATTTTCATTGGAATCCCGGCTATGCTTGCATACGTGCAATATTCTGCGTTATTAAAACATATTAGAACAATTATTTGGTAGGTTGTAGAAATAGCTGTCGTATAAAATAAACCATACGCCTTTCACGCTCTCACATGACTAGATTTTTTCATGTCCCATCAGATATGTTTTATATTTTTTAACCGTTACAATAAGTAGGTGATTATTTGACAGAAGTCGGCAGTTTCATGAAACCCATAAGACAACATTTTGGTAAACCAAAGAAATTTAATGACTGCAGTATTTGGATAGATCTTAGCTGTGCTCTTTTAAAATCCTTAAATTGCAGATAAAAATGCCCTGTAATACATTTCAGGAGCGATGATGTGACAATAGCCAATCACATGGAAAGTGGCGGATTGCCTGGGTGCGTTGCATTGAATTAAGGTTTGAGTTTGCAGTTACACGTGGTCTATTTCAGAAGAATTCATGTCACACTAGCAACTGTAAAAGCATTAAATGGAGCATATACCGTAGAGCCAGGCAATGGTCAGGAGAGGTCCAAATATTTAGCACTACACAAGATTGAGACTTTCTTTATAATCAAGCCAGAGGAAGGCAAAGAGGTATAGTTACTGCCACAAAGATTATGTCGAGCGCGGAACTTCATATAGAATAGATTTGATTATATTACCATCTGACTCAGATGATCTGAGTTATAGTGGGTTTCTTTTGCGGAAAAAGCTCTTAAGGACCTAACAATTATATTGTCTTTCCTCAGATTTTTTGATGAGTTGAGTAACAATCATGATGTTTTGGCCCCCATCAAAAAATAGCCGTGCCCTTCTTACATAGACATGGAAAATTCCGTAGTATTCACAATATGTGAAAAGAGTAACCTTTTCGGACACGTTACATTCAATAACTCTCATTGTCATGGACATAGGGATAATACTTATTATATCACCGGAGGACAATATTATGGGTTTCCTAAAGTTCTCCTGAGTCGATATATAATTCTGACATACCGTATTTATTCTAATAGAAGGCCATGGCCTTCTATTTTTCAACCTCCAAAATTTTTTTTGCTTTGTGCTAAAAATGCAATAAAACATGGTTTACCCCCCTAGTTTGGCCCCCAGGGGTGGCCTTCTATTAGAGACTGGCCTTCTAATAGAGACTGGCCTCTATTAGAATAAATACGGTAATTTTGGAATTTTCATAATATGTGCCTAAATATTTGAACAAAAATGTCAAAATTTGAAAATTTTGAAAGGGCGATACTTTTTTTGTCAAATTTGTCGCCAAATGTAAATCTGGAACAAAAGAAAGTAAAATCTGGAACATAAAAAAGTATTTTTGGGTCAATAAAAAGTATTTCCCGTTACCATTATTTTTTTTCAAAAGTAATTTTTTTATTCAGCCATATCACAATAAACGAGCTCCAGCCTCCAACAAAGAGCTGCAACTAGCGGGATTCATAGACAAACAAGGCAATTCTCTTAGAAGAGAATTGTCCAGGCCTATTGAAGAAGATGTGGACAAGTATTTAGAGTGAGTTCTTTTTCTTTTCTAAAATTAAAGCTAGGTTGAAATTATATCATAAATAAACAGATCACTTACAGGAAAGGGATCGAAGCAATCAACAAAGAGGCCTGGAGAAATGACTACTGCAAGAAGTACACCCTAATTTTCAAAGACCAGAAAATGGAGCAAAAAGTCAGCTTTTCGGAAAATTTTCAGTTAATTTTGGGGTTTAGTCTTGGGCTGCTAGGTTTTATGCCGGGTAGCTGTAAATGTTTTTGCTTTAAAAAAACAGGCTTCTGGTAGCATGTCTAGAGATAAACCCTGCGCCGAGGCCGCTGCCCTCAACCATAGTTAATACGCTTAATTTACTCGTTTTTAAAGCAACTAATAAGGCATTTTTCAAACTGTAATAGTGATGTTCGTGATCAAACTTTTACTTCTCAATTACATAAACGACTCGAGGTACAGCTCGTGTTTGCTCAACCTTTTCGACGACCAGAGAGAACTTTTCTATAATTTTTGTTACTCCTTATAACGATTTCAAGCTATCTTATACATCATAAATTATTACGTTGATGTGACGAAAGTTAATGTAAGTGCACGAAAGTTGGAAGCTGGTCGAGGTCCAAGTTGAGGTACCGTCCTTGTCGTACCACGACCACCTTAAAGATCACAGTTACTTTGTCATAATAATGAAATTATTTCTGATGTAAAAGATAGCTTGGAATCCAAGCTTTCGTTTAGCATATGAAAAATAACAAAAGTATATAAAAAACTTTTTCTGATTACTAAAAAAGTTGAGAAAACACGAGCTCGACCTCGACTAGCTTATGTAAGGGCCGGGTTAATTCCGTATACAGTCAAACCTCGATAAGCCGGCACCCTTAGGGGCCGACCTTAGAGCGCCGGTTTATCGAGGACCCGGTTTATCGGGGTGTCTTTTTTCTTAAAGTGTCGAGTATCTGGCCAAATCAAGTGACGACAAGGTGCCGGTTTATCAAGGGTGCCGGTTCATAGTTCGACTGTAGCTTTTATTTCACAAAAAAAAATAATGTCTAAAAAACGGGGCTACGAATTTTGATTTTGGTAGATTTAGTTTCTGCAATACAAATCCAATGCAATTCTGATTGAAATAGCATGTGTGCTGACCGTCTTCATCCTTTCCTCGATGATGCTTTTTGTGGAAAATCTAGCGTAAGTTACTATTCCAATATGTTTAGAGATGACAACATTTAGTTTTTAGCACTGGAGATGTATTTGTTGCCAACGCAATTGCTTTCGTTATGATATTGTTGATTATTTTCCTTCTTGTTCTACGAAATTTTCTGGTGAGTACTTTCTAATGATCGAATTCAGGAAATTTACAGCTTTTAAATTGACTGATTTATTATAATTTCATGGGCCTCAATATACTATCTTTAAACAAAGTGTGTGGTTAGTCCGAAACTCGGTGGCTTTCCGTTTTGATGAATTTGAATTGCATCGCGGATGGAAACCCGTGCATTTGTGAAGTTAGAATGAAATTTTTCTCTGAGTTTCAAAATTTACATTAGAACAGCAAAATTAAATATTTAAAAGCCATCAATAAATCTTATACCGTTCTTTCTAATCACCTAAATGTCCTAACCGAACGCTACGTACGCACACCCGGACCATTTAACCAAACATTTTTATTTCTGCAATAGCAAAATTTATCAACATTTTTGTCAAGAAAGAAACCCATTTTCAGGAAAAACGTCAGAAATCACCACCGCCACTAAATCGCTTCCACAAATTTTGTTGGTGTTGTCCTTATTTTTTGCCTGCATGTACTTTGTATTCCTTCGCTCTTTCTTTAACCAGGAGAATGAAGAGGGTGCTGGATGCAGGTTCGAGTGCCTTAACAAAAATGCCATAATAGAGACTGGGTCATGCACCAGCCATAGATTGTCCAACTCCAGGGCTGAGGTTGGTCAATTGGTAAGATGGGTTGCGAAACTTGAAAAATTATATTTTTAGAGAATATTCGAGTGCATGCTACTGGTCTTGCTATCAGTTTCCCTGTTCCAATCACTCTTAGCATTGGAAAAAATGTTGATAACCCTGTTGCTGTGTACTGTCTGCTTGACTGCTCTGTGGATATTGCCTTTCTCAGCTCTGACATACAGACAGTTCAGCCTATGGCTCAGTGGAAATGGATATTTCAACCACAACAACTATAGCAATTACACACTAGTGGGACAGCTGGGCATATATTGCAAGTGAGTGCATAAAATTTAAGTGAATTATCCATTTTACTTTCATCTGTTAATAAAATAAAATAAAAAATGTTGAAAAAAATTTCCAATGAGAAATTATAGATTATAGATTATTTAACCAAACTAAATGACACATATGCGGTAAGTTCTTTAAAGGCCTGACCTCTTCCTACTCGGTGGTCTCCCGCCAATTCAAAAATTTTCCCTTGATCATTGGACTTCTGTACGGATTTTTCCGCTAGGTTTCTAACAAAACTAAGCCTAAAATTTGATTTCAGGCGCAAAAATCCGTACAGAAGTCCAATGATCAAGGGAAAATTTTTGAATTGGCGGGGGACCACCGAGTAGGAAGAAGTCAGGCCCTTTAAAGGGCTATTGCCACCTGTTTGGAATTGTCCCCCACCAATTCAAATTTTTTTGCCTAATCATTTGACTTCTGTACGGATTTTTGAGCTTGGTTCCTAACAAAACAAGGCCTAGAATTCAATTTAGGCATAGTTTTGTTAAAAATAAAGTTGGAAAATTCCTACGTAAATCCAACGATAAAGAATAAAAATTGAAATGGCAGGGGGAAAACCGTTGTCGGAGACGGCAGTGGCCCTTTAAAGAACATCCATAAACCAACTTATCGAAGCGAAATTTTTACGGTTCTTAGAAGCGACCGACAAAGCCGTAATGATTACAATATTTTTTAACTCTACATTTTAGTAAGTTCACTAACTTCTAGGCCAAAAGCTATCACGCAATCGATTAAAATCATTGCTAGCACTACTTCACTGTCAGCAAACGCCATAGTTTTGGGATTTCATGCAAATGATAGCCTTGCGTAAGACGGCATGGAATCGGACATCGTGGAATGTTTTTTATATTCTAGCTCTAATTAGGTAACTTTTTTTCGTATTATAGCTTGAATCAAAGCCTAGAATCTTGGCTACGTCTTGGTGTAACTCGCAGAAAAAAGTCAGAAAATATCAATGAAACTAGTGAAAAATAAACCCCAAAAACGATCGATTTTTGTAAATTCACAGGTTTTAGCCTGTGAATCAGCTCCAGATGTTTTCAAATCATGCTGTAATTATTTTGTCGGATAGACAAGAATACGAACATCATTTTGACAACAAAATTGTGAATTAAATGATATAGAAAAGAATGTGCACCGCTGGGAATCGAACCTGAGAGTTTCAAAATATTTCGATGTGCACCCACGCCCCTTTTAATGCAACCCATGCCTAAGCAATTTTGCGTTTAATGCAATAAAGCAGATTAGAAGTGGAGAATTTTTTTGCAGTTCCTTTAGGTCAGAATCAAAGTCATTCCCTTGTAAATAGTCTGTTTCAACATCAATAATCTCGGTTTTCAGGCATTACACATCTTCCAATGACCTACGTATATTTTTCACTTTCCTCATGTTCTTTGGCTTCATTCTCATTGCTATCCAAAGCAGAAGGTCTGAGCTGATTGGAAGATTTGATTTCATCTGGAAGCTTCAAGTAGACTTATAAAATATCAAACCAGCTAAATTTGCAATCTATCTATTTAACAGGCTCTAAGTGAGAATGTGGAGATGAAGAGAACACATGAGCAGAACAGAAAAGTATTGGAGAACATACTGCCAGCTCATGTTGCAACCCATTTTCTGACCGCTCTGCCCACATGTAGGGCAGACTTGTACAGGTGAGAATTTGAGATTTTTTCGCAAAATTGTTAATGATTTCGTTTTGATTTCAGTGAAGCAAGAGACCATGCTTGCATTATTTTTATCACTATCACTGAGTTTAGCAAGTTTTATACAGAGCTAGATGCAAACAATGAAGGGGTGGAATGCCTTAGGCTGCTGAATGAAATTATAGCTGATTTTGATGAGGTTAGTTGGCTAGGCCGCTCCTAGGAAAATATTGATTTATCATCTAGCTCAACAGCTTGTGAAAGAACGTAAAACATTTTTCGAGGTTTCGACACTCTCCCACGGTTTTCTATTACAGTAGACGCTTGCTATAACATGAACCCAAAAAGTTCGTTCCCGCCTAGGGACCGACATTTTTTTAAATCTATTTTTCAAAGTCTTTTGTCAATTCCGATTGGTCAGTCTAGTCCAAAATATCGAAAAGATTATGATTTTGCCGGTAGTTTTTGAGAGATACAAAAATTTGGACATTTAGATGGGAGGAAGTAGAAGCAGTGTTGTCAATTTGGCTCGCGCGAGCCAAACGAAAGACCTAAAATCGCATGTCCTAGCGAGCCAAACGGGTTCGAGCCATATGGCTCGCCTTTTTTATATATGCGAGCCAATTGGCTCGCGTACTTGTTTTTTTTAAGCGAGCCAAAACAATACGAGCCATTTGTACCGCGAACCATTTGGCTCGCAAACAAAAACGAATGGTTCGGCTCGCGCTTTTCATGTGAGTTTTACCATCAATCTATTGTTAAAGGGGGGGGGGAAAGCCATTTCGGTTTGAAAAAGTGGCTTCCATGGCGCGGTGCGTAAGTGCTCGCGTTTTTTGGCCCGAAATGGTGTTTTTTTTGGTGTTGCAGGTTCAATCCCACGTAGCGGCACACTATTTTTTTTTGGCTTTTTCGGGCAGTTTAAAGGTAATTAGACTTTTTTGACGCCAGAATCGGGATCAGCGACCAAATTACCTCTGAACTGGCCGAAAAAGCCAAAAAAATAGTGTGCCCCTACGCGGTTTGAACCTGCAACACCAAAAAAACACCATTTTGGGCCAAAAAACGCGAGCACTTACGCACTGCGCCATGGAAGCCACTTTTTCAAACCTAAATGGCTTCCCCCCCCTTTAAAGACAAATAAAAGGACAAATAAAGTGTTAGTACTTAAATATTTACAAAAAATCAGTCAAAAAATTGAAAAAAAAATAAAAATAATCTAGATTTAGGCTTTATTTCAGCAAACAATATTTTCCGCGAGCCGAACCATGCGCTTATTCTGGGTGCGAGCCAAATGGCTCGCGAGCTAAGAAGCTCTTGTCACTTTGTTCTTTAACTTGGCGAGCCATATGGCTCGCGGACATAGCTATTTAGCGAGCGAGCAGCTCGCGTCCTCTCAGCAGCTCAAAGGGACGCGAGTCACTGGCTCGCAAACGAGCCAAACGCACAACACTGAGCAGAAGCAATTAAAGGTCCATTGCCAGCTGTTTTGTATTGTCCCCGCCAATTGAATTTTTTTTTCACTAATCATTTAACTTCTGTACGGATTTTTTAACTCGGTTTCTAACAAAACAAGGCCTAGAATTTAATTTCAGGTGTGGTTTTGTTAGAAACCAAGTTGAAAAATTCGTACGTAAATCTAACGATAAAGAAAAAAATTTGAATTGGAGGGGACAACCGTTGTTGAAAACGGCAATGGCCCTTTAAGGTTTGAAAAAGGCCTCGGTGGCACAGTGGATAAGCGTTTGTGTTTATGGTCCAAAATGGTAACATGTTTGATCCCAACTGGGGACAAGCTATTTATTTTGGCTTGTTTGGCCAATGTCTAGTGGTAACTGCGGTCGCTGATTCGGATCTGGCGCTAAAAAAGTAGAATTACTCCAAAAAAAGCTGGTGAAAAAAGGCAAAATAAATAGTAGGCCACCACGTGGTATCTAACCAGTGCACTATTTTGGGCCATAAAACACGAACGCCTAATTTTCAAACCTAAATGGCGTTTACCTTTGGCCTTTTAAACCAGCAAAACTCGCTATAACATAAACCTTTCAAGAATTATTGTGTTTCTGAAAAACGAAGAATCCTTGTTGGGACTAGATAGTTAGTCAAAATTGAAAAATATACTTGAAAAATTATGTTAAAAAAGTACTGGACCCTTGTCAGGAATTTTTGAGTTTAGATTTTGCCGAGCACCGACTGTATCTGCCATTTGGGAATGTCCAGATTATACTCCTCCTCATAAATCCGGCCAGCAAATGATACAATAATTTGTTTTTATAATTTTTTGATAGTTTGCGAAAGCAGACTCAAGCACAATTTGGAAAACTGTAATATACCCTGTCCTGCAGTTTCACGAAAAAAATGATTGGCTGTCACGAAACTTAACTTAATAAAACATTTGACTGAAAATATAATATTTATGAACGATAAATTAATAATGGTGTCTTTGTTTTTTATAAGAACTCTTTTCAGTTGCTTAGTAGAGCAGAATTCAGCTGTATCGAAAAGATCAAGACCATCTCGACCACTTATATGGCTGCTAGTGGTCTAACCGGCAGTGCCGAGGATAATGCTCATGTGGTAGCAGTGGCCAAATTTGCTATGGAGCTGCTAGTCATGATTGTACACATCAATGAGCACTCTTTTAATAATTTTGATCTCAGAATTGGTGAGAAATCACTTTTCTAAATTAAACGAAAGCATGCAATAAATCTTGCAGGCATCAATGTGGGACCAGTTGTGGCTGGTGTAATTGGCACAGAGAAGCCCCACTATGATATTTGGGCAATGCTGTGAATGTGGCTAGTCGGATGGACAGCTCTGGAATAGCTGGGCGGATACAGGTAAGGTTTTAATCTTTTTTTGAAACCCATCTTAAACTAAAATCATATTTATATGCAGGTCACAGAAGAGACAAAGCAAATTCTCGAAAAAGAAGGCTTTGACTTTGAATGCAGAGGTGAAATAGATGTGAAAGGCAAAGGTCTGATGACTACGTACTTATTGCGCAAAGAGGGTGAAGAATACAGCTGTCCAGTCATCAATAACACAACGGCGGAAGAGCCAATCAAGTCGATGAATGGAGACATTCACTAATTTCGTGGCCTTTGTTGTATGTATATTCCATCTGTAAGACTGCTGCACTGGGTTGATACTTTGCCTATATGATAGATAACCGTCCGTATCAGGGTACAGCTTGCAGAAAGTTTGTTATCAAAACCGTGAATCTTCACATTCGTTATAACAAGCTTATTGACTAGCGTTTCTTGGTTTTTGATTGATACTTTTTATTATGAATAACAAAATGATGGGCCTGAGAAAATTTTATGTCTCTGAATATTAAGTCGGGCTAAAGGAGGGCGAATTGAAGAGAGGACAAAATGCTGTGTCTCGGTAAATTTTTTCCAATGTTAAAAGATAAACAAAACTTCATAGTATTTCAAAAATTATGTCATGAGGACATTACAAAATTCGTGAACAGCATACCTTTTAGAAACTGCAAAATTATCTTCTTCACCTTTTGACCATAGGGAGCAGGACAAATCAGGAAGCAAATCCTCGAAGTTTCTTGGAAAACACTACAGAACAAAAATTCACGTAACAAAGACAATGTTAAAAGTATCAACTCGAGTATAGCTAATTTTTTTTCAACACGTTTCTCTGATTCGCCTTAATTGTTACTCCAAAAGGTCTCAACTTAAAACTGGGTTGCATGAATGTTTGTAGAAGTCCTCAATTTTATTTTCATTGTGCAATATTAACTGTAGAAAGTTTTAGATGTTCACTGTTGTTTAGTCAACTGTATAAATTATTATCCGGTACCAATTTTGTTCACACTGGAAGTATTTCGCTGAAAAGAGAGTTCTATGTCACACACAGCCATACGGGAACTTTTTTTATGAATATATTGTTTGTTAACTTTGTCAATATTGTTTTTTCTTGCCTGAGCACGTTTGGATGAGTGATATATTGAATAAACGAAAAAACCATTTCAGATGCATATTTTGGTCTTTTTGCTATCAAATGTATAAGTAACAGATTTCGCATGTAGGACCTACGAGCACATGCTGATTTACTCTTTTTGTTATTAATTGTTATAGTTGAACTGCTCTGTAATTATGCTTGAAAATCTATCAAGAATATATAAATGTGACCAAATACTGCAAGCAACTATGTTTACCGTATTTTCTCTAATAGAGAGGCACACACCTGGTTTTTTTAATTATTGCTTTGAGAAATAGTTAGTGGTTGCGCTTTATTTGAGAAAAAAAGGGTATGTGCAAGCCAATACTTTTGGAATAACAATTCAATTATTCCAAATTCTATAACCAAAATTGTCTAAGTTTGAATGACCATTGATTGTATTTGGATATTTCGAAAATAATTTATGCACTGCCTTGAAAGGCAATGCTTTCCAAAATTTGCAATTCCACCGCTTATTTGGGCAGAAACATTCAAGTACCTCAAATTTGGGTAATTAAACCAAAAAATCAAGCTCAGGAAAATAATTTGAGAAAAGGCCAAGTTCATGAAGTGATAGGATGCGCCTTCTCTTCCAAGCACATCATTTAGAGAAGCAGAAAAGTGAAATAGACAGTAAAAAGGAAAAATATATGTAAGAGAATTCCTTCTTTACCTTCGCTTACGACCATACCACGTTGAAAGTACGCCATCCCGTCCGATCTGGCAATGTCAAGCAACGTTGGGCTCGACTAGTACTTTTACTTTAAGAAAAGTTGTCTCTCTGATAGAAGACCCCCTCATGGACTTATATCTCAGCCCAGGAAAACAATGTTACAGATCTGTTTTTGTGTTTTCTTATTTACGGCCAGTTCACCTGATTCTACTTTTACTATTATGGTTGAGCACCCAAAATCTCAAAATTTATCCTGATTTTTTTCGACTCTTCTTGAAGTTGAAAAATAACCGGCCGGCAGTTTAATAAAGTAAAGACGTAATAGAGTGAATAGATTACATTTACAGTCAAACCACTCTACTATGGCACCCCCAAAAGTTCGTTCCCGCCTTGTGTCCGACACTTTTTTTAGCTCGATTTTCAAAGCTTTTTTCAAATTCTGTTTTTACAGTCTGGTCCCAAATATCGTAAGGATTCCGATTTTGCCGATCGTTTTTCAGAATTATAAAGAAAATTCGGCGCTACTGGCTTATACCCCCCCAAAAACAGCTACTTTCTTATACCCCCCCAATCCTCGGACCTACTGGCTTATACCCCCCCCCCCCCAAAAACCGACTTTTTAGGAGTGTCTAAAAACCATTTTTATGCAATAATTTCGCCATGAAGGGACCAGAAAAGCAGTTTAAAAGGGATTATGGGCTGTATTGGGAGGGGAAGGGAATAATACAGGGGCCACTTTTTTTTAGCTGCTTTACCATGTTTTTCAACTCGGGCCGTGGCAAAAATAGACTCTATATGCATTTTATGATCAAGTGTACTTCTCGGAATCATGTCTAAGGTAAGTGCGTGCGCGCATCTCTAACTCTCAAGCCCCCTGCGCCCCCTTCGGGGGCGCAGGGGGCTTGGGGGCTTGGAGTTGAGATGCGCACACCCACATACCTTAGACACAAATCACTCGAAAGCGACTCTGGATGCATGAAAAAACATGCATACCAGAGTTATTTATGCGGTAGGCCCCAGCATTCAAAACTATGTTCAACATCTTTGATTTTACGACCGAAAAGGGTTTCCCCCTCTCCGGGCATGGGGCTACGAGCCAGAGGCTCAGCCGTCCAAATTTACACGACAACCATCGGGATCCACCGGCTGATCGGTCCGATCATTTAGAGTCCTTATACTTTTGCGTGCACCACAAGTGGCTGGTTTGAAAGTGACTTCAACGCTAAGAGAATTAATACTCTTTGGTACTTATAGGCACTATAGAAGTGGCCCTTGTTTTGTCCCTTCCCCTCCCAATACAGCCCTTGAACCCTATTTTAATTGCTTTTCTGGACCTTTTATGGCGAAATTATTGCTTAAAAATATGTTTTGACCACTCCCAAAAATCTTGATTTTTGGGGGGGGGTATAAGCCAGTAGGTCCGAGGATTGGGGGGGGGTATAAGAAAGTAGCTGTTTTTGGGGGGGTATAAGCCAGTAGCGCCGAAATTTCTTTCCCCTTGCAATGCAAGAATAATAATATTTTTTCACGTTCACTATGTTCGCCATCATCAGATTTGTGAAAAAATATTTTTTCTGAAATTTTATTGTTTTAGCCAATTATATTTTGGCCAATTAAATGATCTAGTCAATCCGGTTTGGCCAAATCTTGGCCAAAGTCCGACTGTTTGAATAAAGGATTGGCCAAAACTCTATTGGCTGAATCAAAGGATTGGCCAAAGTCCGACTGGCAAAACGCCACGGCTGGTTGAAAGTTTTTTGGTTGAAACAAAGTATTGGTTCAAACAAAAGTTTGGTTAAAAGACTTTTGGCCGCCTCTTTTTCAGCCAGTTTTCTATTTACTTCACATTAGGGGCCCTGAAATAAACATGTGCCGGTACCTTTTCCTAGCTTCTCTTCTAAAAATAATGAAAACCCTAAATTTCACACAACCCTGGCTTGTTCAAAGAACTTGCTCTATAAATTGCAACGTGTTGGCAAAAAAGTGAGTTAAAGAAGGGCTACGAACTTCGAGAACAAGCCAATACGTATAGCATGTGATACACATCACATTTACTGGGTGCCATGATATATTGTGAGCCGAAAAATATCAATCTAAACATTACAATTAAAAGTTCAAAGTGAGGCAGCAATTCATGTTTCTTTTCTGACGAATCGCTATTTTCTTCTCACCGTCTGATTCTGGTTGGCGGATAGAAAATGTGAAAATAATAGAAAATCCATGTGGACAAAAAGGTGTGTTACAAATAGTTGGCTTTAGAAAATTATATTTGACAAGTTTAATTTCTCTCGATCCACTCCGCAGTTTTTACTAAATCTAAGGTCATCTGTAGCTGAAACATATTTACAGTGGATCTACGAGGTATGGGTGAATTTATTGAACAAGCAATTGCAAACTCCTTCAAGACATGTGGTGTAACAAACGCGCTCGATAGTTCCGAAAATGGGTCGATTCATTGCTTTAAACAAGGTGGGGCGGTTTCGAGTAGATGGTAGCCTTTTGAAGAATGCGCGTGAATTGGCTTCTATTGAAATTCCGCTTGTGGTAGGACTTTTTGGTCTTGGGCTAGTGGATGAAATCGACGATAAAAAAGATCAGCTCAATGGATATAAAAGTGATTGTTCTATTGATTGTTAATTTCGTTTTTTTGTTCATTTTCATTTATGCCCATGGTGGCGAATAAAACGTTTGTTGAATCTGTTATTAGCTGGTCGCTTGAGAAGTTGAAAAATTTTACACCACTCTCTAACTATACTCCACCCTCGAGGGTGGGTTGAAAAATTTTACACCATGGTGTATAATTAGAGAGAATACGGTAATTGCTGACCCTCTAATAAACTATAACCAAGTTTGCTTTAAAAAATCCATTTTACCAAAACAGATATGAAAATGAGTCAGCAGCTATGGTATATGTTATTGTCACAATTTATTTTCTTAATTCTCCACCAGCGCAAATTAAGTACAGTTTTCTCATTCTAGATACACCGATCTTGTAGTTGCCTAAATGAATAATATGGCTATCTTTTTTTAAATAAATGTGTGTACCTTCAACGGCAACATCATCTCCTATTTCTGATTTCATGTATTGACAGTTTTTGTCAAATATTCTGCTTCTGTAATACTTGTTTTTGGAGCAATTGTACCCGCAATCTCTTTCCTTATCATTCTTGATTTTGTAGTATGGGTCTTGTGCATCAATTTCAGCTATAAATGTAATGGGTTCAAAAAATTAATTGAATTAGCTCACGATTTAAATCAGAGTTGAATGTGATCACAGGATCGGCAGCTCTGAAGTTGATAACCAGCCTACCAGCACGACTGCACAAAAGAAGGACAAAGCGTTCAGAGACATGCTTGTGAAAATAACCTAAAACAATGAATTTGAAGAGGAGAATAAAATATAGAAAAAATCGCTAACCATATAAACTGCACTTTAGTAGACGAATAGAGTTCATCTCATAAATAGCGCGGCAGTTTTTCACTTGGACGATTGACAGTTCAGCCTGAATTGTAACTGAGATTAAAGACTATTATTGATAAAAAAATATAAAAAAAATCTACATAACAAACAATCGCAACTAACATTGTTTTGAGTTCCATTACTCTTTTGGCCGTGGAGCTTACATTCTTGTAGCGCCACTCCACTATATGTGCTTTTATCGGTGAAAGATGGTTGGCCTGAATTATCAAAATGACTTGCACTAATTTTTCTATGCTTACTTCTCTAAGCTTGTTCACAATTAAAGCAGTATTGGCCGACTCTTCTGTGAAAATCATGCAATCCAAATCATCGGCCATGTAATTCTCAAACGCCACAGTATTGCGTAGCACCTGTATTTGCACACTGCGCTTACGTTCTTGTTCCAAAAACTTTTCCACTACACTCATTCTCAAATTAACCGACTGAATGTTCTCGTGCAGCTTCTTTGTTTCTGAAAGATGTAGTCATAAAAATTTTTTTTGTTTAATACTCACTCAAATATTCCAAGTCATTGTCAGATACACCAACAGTTAGTCTAGATGTAGTGAGTGCCAGTGCGGATCGAATAAAGTGTCGGTGGCCTTTGTGGAAGCGATCAAAAGTTCCAGTTATTACAACATTTTCGAACATGGTCAGGCTAAAATGTTTTTATATTATTCTGAATCACCCACTCAACTTGAATTTCTAGTATCAATATAATAATAAAAATCATTCATTCACATTGCGATTTGAGATAACTTTTTATGCCAAAACAACAAGATTAGATAATGCACCTATAAAGAGCAAAACATCTGAATGTACTATATATTCTTCAAACTATGAAATTGTCAGACGGATTTCTGTTGTCTAGATCACCTCTTATTCCTTTCTGAACACGCTCTTCCACGCTTAAAATAGCTTTCACAGCCCCGTCCCACTGCTTAGGCCCGAATAGTCTGAAGAAATACGGAGTCACGTGC
Organism: Ditylenchus dipsaci; assembly: GCA_004194705.1. NCBI lineage: Eukaryota > Metazoa > Nematoda > Chromadorea > Rhabditida > Anguinidae > Ditylenchus > Ditylenchus dipsaci. Next base: position 99,290 of record SADC01000107.1, read on the forward strand.
TTGAATAGGTAAATGTATGCCAGGCGGAAATGTCCATGCAGAATTAAGCGGGAAAGAGTCGGCTGGGCATTCATAAGAGACGACAATTGCATCATATATGGCAAATACTCCACCTAAAATTGTTAGACAATACTTGTAACCAGTGATAGGGAATTCGGCTCTGGCTCCGAGACGGTTGTGGAACATCTATGATTTCTTTACACCACTTTTTTGCACAATAATTAAATTCTGTAAAATAGGTTTTGTAGAGTGGGAAAGGTAACCTTAGTTGGTCAAAAAATAAGATCCTATAAAAATTTGTTTTTGATATAAAAAAGTCATAGAAATCTCGGAGCCTACTTTTTCCCGAATCCTGAAAAAGTTGGCTCCGAGTGTTTCTACGATTTTTTTGTACCAAAAATAAATTTTTACAGGATTTTATTTTTTGACCAACTAAGGTTACCTTTCCCACTCTACAAAACCTAGTTTACAGAATTTAATTATTGCACAAAAAAAGTGGTGTAAAGAAAACATAGAAGTTCCACAACCGTCTCGCAGCCAGAGCCGGATTCCCCATCACTGCTTGTAACTACAGTGAAACTTCTGATAGTAGTCTTTTCTCGTTCAAAATCATGTTCTTGGCATTTTGTTTTTGACATACTTCTTAAAGACTGCTTTCATGCAAGGTACCACCCATTTTGTAGGCAGTGAGATGAGCTACCAAATGCTTGTCCATTTGATTAAGTAAAGTTTTGAAAAAGACAGTCTTAAATGCCATTTTAGAAACACGATTTGAAGCAAGAGGCTGTTATTAGAAGTTTAACGTTGTATGCTGCTATACGAAAAAAACGTGTTTGATGGCCGGGTGGTTAAAGGGGCATGCTCGCCGCTGATGGAAATATTTTGAAAGGCGGGCACCAGGTCAATTCAAACAAGCATTATTTTAAAATGAATTTTAGTTGAGTACCCTGCGGGGAATAAGTAATCAGAAACACATGAATCGTTTAATATAATCGGTGGCCTAGTGGTGAAGAGGCGGCGGACTGTTCAATTGGTCGTTGGTTCGGTTCCCAGTGGGGGTTAATTTTTCTTCGACTTTTCCGAAATTTTGTCAAATGAATTCTTGTTTAAATTTCGCTGGTACCCGCCTTTCAAAATATTCCCATCGGCGACAAGCATGCCCCTTTAACTCGTAGACTTTTGTAGATTATTTATTGAGCGCATTTGATGTTCTATTAGTTTTTGTTTCTATTTCTTTGTCTAGTAAAATCCAAAATTTCTTCACAGAATTCAAAGAAATGCTTTAAAAAGTGTAAGAATGTATAAACACTAATAGTGTTTTATAAATGCATCATATTGGAGTTGCGTGAAGCGCAACCTAAAAATAATTACGAAATGTATTAAACAAAAAATACATCTGAATTCACTTAATGATGGGCGAGCATTCATCGAAAAAGTGACGCTAGTAGCGAATACCCCCCTAACCCCCACCCCCTAACAATTTTTTTTCCAAAATCGTGTTTTGACTACTTCTATCTGCTAAAAACGATGAAAAAGGTATTTTTGAGCTGACCTTAAATGTCGATTTTTGGTAAATTTGGAAAAAAATTTTGACCGAAATTTCGACTTTTTGTCTTGATCGTTCAAGGAAATCACGGTGTGCGCATTTCAACTCCAAGCCCCCTCCATGCACCCAGAGTCAGTTTCGAGTGATTTGTGTCTCAGGTATGTGGGTGCGCGCATCTCAACTTCGCCACCCCCCCCCCCTATCTTCGGGTGCGCAGGGGGCTTGAGAGTTTGATATACGCGCACTCACATACCTTAGACATAATTCAGAGCAAGACTCTTGAACATAAAGTGCATCTAGGGCTCTTTTTGCCTAGCTCTAGTCACCAAAACCAGGTAAACTGGATGAAATACCCTTACATAAGATGGTTTGCCTTGGGGGACCAAAGCAAGTAGTCAACCTTTGGTCAAAAATTTCTTTTCCAAAAACCAACTTTTTGGGTCAAAAAATGCTCCAAAACACTTTTTTATCGGTTTCACCGCATTAAAATCACTTAGAAGGTTTGAACACCATATTTGCTACTAAGGTCGAAAAACAATATAATTACCCTGCCTTTCTGCGCCTCCTGCTGCCTAATATCTGAATCAATTATGGATACTGCGGGCAACTTTGCCTCAGTGCTCAAAACACTAAAAAAAGTACGGCATTGGAGCTCCACAATTGGCAGGAAACATGCAGTGGCTATAATACAATACAACAGTTTTGATAGACCACCATTCAAACTCACTGTGATATATCCAATCGCTCCGAAAGTTGTATGAGGAAGATTGATTGGCCAAACATGGCAAAATGATTTTTTTACCTCCTGGTCAAGTCCATCATCTTGAAGTGTGGGGAAGGAATGGCGGAAACCAGTGCACAATATCAAATTTTCAGCTGAGAATGTGCTGTCGTCTAGAAAGTTTATCTGGTTTCCATTGATACTCTTGATCTCTCCTTTGATTTGGACTTGTCCATTGAGCATTAGAAGAGGAAGCGCTTGATTGACTAACGGATGGTTCCTGAATTTGGTGGCAAAAATAAATTACTAACACTAAATGATGCTAACATCTCAATTCCTTTAGAGCTGTTCTGCAGGCCATAGATAACATGATCGAAAAAAAAGAAGTTTAGAAACTTTTCCGCCAATCTGTGGAACCATCCAAAAGGAAACAGAGATTTAAGCACAGCCAAAATTTGACAATTCACAAAGTAGTCGAACGGCAGTCCTCCAAACCCAATTTTTGGATAGATCCAAGCACCTGATCTGCTCGAAATCACAACCTAAGTTAAATAAATATTTTCAAAGATCAATAAAATAATTTCACCTTCTCCCCACGAGAGGTTAGCTCGACTGCTATATCAATGCTTGAATTTCCGAGACCAACCTAAACATATGGTAAAAGTAAACGACCAAAAGATTGATTCAAAGATTACCGCACACGAAGACCCTGTCAACTCTTTGCCACAACGGTAGTGTGCTGAGTGAACTATTCTACCAGTAAATGTTTTCTGTCCAGGAAATTCATCAGGATAATAAGGCTCAGCTAGCCGTCCGGTACATAGCAAAAATGCGTCGAATCTTTGAGTTTCATTAGTTCCACTGAAAACAAGTTTGTTAGGAATGTTAAGAGGTTTCTGGCGAACGTTATGCTAGAATAACGTTGACATTACTTTGCATTTGTGTAGTTGACGTCAAACTCGCCCGTTGATTGATAGCACTCGGAACGACGGACTGTATTCACATTAGTGTGAAACCGAATGTGCTGGAATAGATCGTAGTGCCTTGCGTAGTTATTGATGTAGTGTATTAGATCTTGATGATGAAAAAAAACTGGACTATTATCATCAGCCGGAAAGTCACTGAAGCTGGTCATGTCTTTGGACGTGTTGTTCACAGTAGAGTGGAAGACGGTGAAATCTGAAAACGTGGCTAATGCAAGTAGTCTAGAAGGATTTATTTATTTTAAAAGATTACTAGAAGCAAAGTCAGAACGAGCGTAATTCCAAGCGCCACCGATTTCGTCACTCCTCTCAAATATAACCGGACAGTGTCCATATTCAATCGCCCACTAAATAGAACTCATAGTCATTTAGTTAGAGAAAAATAAATTGATAAAGTGCACAATGTGACCTTTTACCAGAATTGCGTTTAAAACACTCTTAATGGCTCATTATAAACGTTGTCAATGTCGTCGTTGTTGTTGTAAAAATATTTTTTTATAAATCCGTTTTTTCGGCGACGACGACGACAACGAATAATTTTCTTCCACATTGAACAGGTTTGCATTTTCAGTCCAGATTTCGAGGAAAAACGTGTAGGAAATGTTGTTACCGTATTCTCTCTAATAGACGGGTCCTCTCTATTTGAAGGGTCCTCTCTAATAGACGGGTCCCTACGAGACCAAAACTAGGGGGGTAAACCATGTTTTATTGCATTTTTAATATGAAGTCAAAAACATTTTTGGATGTTGAAAAATAGACGGGTCGACCCCTCTATTAGAGAGAATACGGTAGATTTCAAGATTCTGACTTAAAATGCAAAATTTGTCCAATTTCGAAGAAATATTTTCGTTGCGTTGTCGTCGTCGTTAGAGTAAAAGCGCCTTTATAAAACATTTTTACCAACGACAATGACGACGACAACGACAACGTTTATAAATGAGCCATAAGACAAAAAAGGTTGAAAGGGTAGAAAAGATTTTTTTAGGATTCAGAAAGAATTTTTGAAAAAAATATTTCATGGTTCTATATCATTGTTTTTGGTTGTAGGTGATTCCTGCAGTAAATCATGAAATACTGCAGTAAATTAATTATTTACTGCAGTAAATTCGAATTTCCCACAAAATCATTAAATCCTGCAGTAATTTAATTATTTACTGCAGTAAATTTATTATTTTTGCTCCTCAAGTCTATTTTCACTCAATCAAGTGCATATTTTGGGCTGAATATGTAAGTTTCACTAGTTTGCACTGTTCTGTCAGTGATTTATACTGTTTTTCTTAAACTCAGTTACCTGGTTACGGCACCTACTTTACCTTGGTTTTCAGCTGATATATTCACTCAATATGACTTATTTTCTTCTTTTTCCCTACTAAAACTTACATATTCAGCCCAAAATATGCACTCTATTGAGTGAAAATAGACTTGAGGAGCAAAAATAATAAATTTACTGCAGTAAATAATTAAATTACTGCAGGATTTAATGATTTTGTGGGAAATTTGAATTTACTGCAGTAAATAATTAATTTACTGCAGTATTTCATGATTTTACTGCAGGAAATCAATTTCATCCATTGTTTTTTGGTCAAAAATTCATAATTTAAATTGGCGCTTTTTGATTTTTTTAAAAAGATCACATCATAGCCCTTATTCTATTTAAAATTTAAAAGTCGCCAATTCAAATTATGAATTTTTGGCCAAAAAATGATACCCCCTCTGTGGGTCAAAAAAAAATTTTCAGAAAGAATACTTTCCCAATGCTAAAAACATCTTTTCTGCCGTTTTGAGCATGTTTTATTGCCTTAAGATTGTTTTCAACGCGATTCCGGAAGAAGGTCACATTGTACACCCGGCCAAATAAATAAGTAATATTTTTTTGTATAAAACTACCTGGCTGCAGCAAGGCCTGAAACACCTGCTCCATGAATGGCAATTTTGAGTCTGTTCTTCCTCCGCTCCATTTGTTGCTCACTATAATTTAAGAGATTAACATAAGTTTGATCACAAATCAATACATCAAAAAACAAATGCCCGATATGCTAAGAGATTTTTGCTTCCAACAGTCTCTCTATTTTCTTTTTTTCTTTTGCTTTTTGTGGCTAAACATTTTGTTTATCAAATCCATTGCCATTTTTCTTTTTCTCTCGCTGCACAACCAGTTCATCGTTTCACTCCTTAAAACAAATACCAACAAAAATATGCATTTTCGGTAATAGTCAACAAGCTATGCCTATTATTAATCATAGGAATATAAAGTGAAAATACGTATATTGCTCAAACCAACTCCATAAATCTCCTAGTAAAAGTGATGGAATTGCTTCGGCTCAACAAACGAGCAGCCATGAATGGCGCTACCAGAGAGAGAGACTACGATTGACAAATTGGCACTACATTGTACACCTTGCCTTAAGATTGACCACTGCCTGAATTATTAAAAAGCTTGAACATATTAAAATTTCGATCTTAGTCAAGCTAAATTTAGATACGAGCCATAAAATTTAGAATTAATTGAAAGGGACGACTTTATAGCCTTACTTCTAAAACTTTTGATTGAAAATCGACAACCTTTTGCAATTTTCCTTCCATAAGAAATTAATATTACCAAAATTTTGTTCTAAATCTGAATCCGTCGAGAGCAAACAAAATAATTAGAGATTACGAATCTGAGATATGTCTACTTTTAGTAAATTACCCAGAAAATTCGGACCACCCAAATACTTTAGAAGATATCTCATCTCGCTGTGATTATTTTGACCTGATTTCAATGGTTCAGTGTTTGGAAGATCGCTAATTTTTGAAATTCAAATTTCAATCCAGTCTTTTTAACTTTTTGAATATCAAAAAGGAATATTTTGCACCTACTACTTTATCTAAAATCGCTTCAGCCGAATAGTTATGTTTTTAAACTTCTCGATCAAAAAAAATAAATAAAAAGGGTTAATCACAAATCGTAGAATTTGGGTAGCTGTCTTAGAAGTATAGGGCATCCAGCAGAACATCATGACTAAAAAACGCTTTTTGCTCACAAAACTGATAATTTCTAAACCCTACAGTAAGTGTTGGCTCCTACAGTATGCAGCCACTGAAACTTGATCAAATAAATCTTAATCAAATCTTAATTATTTTAATTTTCAATATTTTGTATATATTAGCTACCAAAAAGAGGGATAACTCAAAAGGACGAACAAAGTTACGGCGCTATTAGCCGATTATCCATCCCTATTCAGTCCATTTTTATTCTTTTCTAAACTAAGTGGTGCATTAAAAGCGTTTTTGCACTGCTTTACATCTCTAGTTTTTTCGTCACGGCCAGGAGACATGTTAAATACTGTATTTTTACGACTTAGTACAGAATAATCTCGAAGTTTTTTGAAGAAATACCACCAGATCAAGCTAAGCAAACCTGAACAAACTTTTTCAGCAGATTTTCGGTTACTTGATTGGCACTTGTTCATCTACACTTTTTAAATCTATAACATATTTTTTTGGAAATTCACAAGGGACCAAGGCAGTTTTCGGTTTAATAATAATAATGTTTCTTAATTTTCCAGATCTAAAGTTTTTGTCTGTTAGGAAAAATATTAAAATTTTGTATAGTAAATCGGCTATGCTCTACAAGATGGCATTAAAGGAGCATGCCCGTGCGTTTCAAAAAGTTAAGGCGGACCAGTGAAAATTTTTGAGTCGGGCCATTTTTCACTCGTATTGCATCAAATCTGATATCGATGACCCTATACTACTTTTAAAAACTAGGCAGAAAACTCAAAAAATATAGATGAGAACGCCTGTAAACTTGTTGATCGAGAAAGAAAAAAGTGTTGGTTAAAAAGTGTTGCCTTTTCTCCGTGTCGGGCACTGGCATGACCCTTTAAAATAATTTTCGAATTCAAATCACAGTTCGAACGGCTTCTAAGTCTGAAAAAATTGAGAGGACTAAGGCAATTTCTGTGATGTTCTCTGGAGGTCTAAATTTTACTTTCCTTCATGTGATGCTTTCACACCTTGTACATTTTTTCACAAATTTGCCTGAAATAACTAACTAACATACTAAGAAAGACTTCTCCAGCCAAACCATTCTAATAAAACTGAGCCATGGCACCGGCTATTACAGATCTAAAAACCAAAAAATTGTCTCTCACCCAAATATAGAAAACCCACCTGAAATAACTTCCAGCCAAACAAATGCCAAAAACTCTGCCTTTGTCGCCGGCAGTCAAGTGTCTGGAAACAATGCTTGCCATGGAGGGCAGGTGAAATCCTGAATTAAGCTTCTTTTGTTTGATATTTAGCAGCTTGGTCCAAACAATGACTTGCCCTGACACACACCCGTGAATATTCTGACCAACAAGAGCATGAATAATGGAAAGCCAGACCAGTAGGCAATATCAAATAGCTGAGGAGTGAACAGGGTCAGGATGGACCAGATCAAGGTAGTGTAGGTCAGAATCTTTTCTCTTCCAATCAGATCTGCTATTCCTCCGGCTTAATTAAAAATTTTTGAAATAAATTTTAATTGAGATTGAAATAACTACCAACGACTTGGGTTATGGCATAGCCCCAGAAAAAGCAGGACATTATCGTGTCCTAAATGTGTTTGGATTAAATTAGACTTGGAATTCTTGGTAAAATCGAGATAGCACAAAATATTGAGCCAAGATATTAAGGCTATGGTATGGAATTCTCCCGAGCACAAAATTTACTTTTACTCAAGGGAAAAGGACCCGTGAATTCTCGCTTCCCATGGTCTGACTGGTTGCTGAAACATTTGGTTTCTGAAAAATCGAAAACTTTCTTTGATTTGCCTCGGTTGTCCGAAATAAAAAAAACAAAAAGACATTTTTTAAATTTGCGCTAAATTTATTTTCAAAGAGAATAAGTGATGTATTGGAAAGAGAGGGGAATGAAAAAGGGCAACTTTTATGGCAAAACGTTAGAAAAGTTAATTTCAAGCCGTTTTGTCTGTTTTTAGCATGTTTTTCAACTCGGGCCGTGGCAAAAAGAGACTCTATATGCATTTTATGGTCAAGAGTACTTCTCGAATCATGTCTAAGGTAAGTGAGTGCGCTCATCTCTAACTCTCAAGCACTCGAGCTCCTTCAAGCTCCTGAATAGCCCAGTTCCAGAAGTTCTCTTGTAGGCGAGGTCAGTTACGGCTTTTCAAATCACAAAATATAATTTACTTTTTACTTCTGGACATGTCTAATTTCTTGCGATTTTTCTCAAGGGGTTTTGGCCGTAACTGACCTATCTTACAGATCGCTTTCAAAGACTTGGGGGCTTGGGAGCTCGAGTGCTTGAGAGTTAGAGCGCGCACTCACTTACCTTAGACATGATTCCGAGAAGCACTCTTGATCAAAAACGCATATAGCGTATATTTTTACCACGGCTCATATTGGAAAACATTGTAATACAATCAATGCGGCTCAAAATTAACTTTTTTAATCTTTTGCCATTATCAGTCGCCTCCTGTTTTTCCCTTCCTCTCCCAATGCAGTACTTATCCCCTTTATAAATGTTTTGACGCAAATTGAAAAAAACTTTTTAAAGGTTTTTTTTTAATTTTTCACCTGGGTGGACCATGTGAACAAAAAATTTTTTTTGATTTTCAGAAATGAAAGCGTTTCCGCACCTAGTCAGACCATGGACGTGAGAATTTATGGGTCCTTTGCCTTTGAGGAAGAGTAAATTTTGCGCTGTCTGGGGGTAGGGGCGTTTATTGTTACCGAAATTGAGCTTACCGAGTCTATTTTGTACCATCCATACTCCTTGGCAATAGCCACTGCACAAATTGGCAGCGCAACTCTGGAGGCGTAAAGCATGCAGGTTCGTCCACAGTCAACAGTTTGGTTTCTCATCTGCTAATAAGATGATGAATTCGGCAATATGCTTCACAATATGATATCATATGTGTGTTTCCTAGCTACCATGTTTAAAGAGTTCGTCAACCAGAAGTGCAGGTCGGAAGTCATAGTTTATCTTCCACCCATTGCTAGAATCCCCCTTTTCTTCAAAGGCACAGCTCTGGTATTAAGCCCTCGAAACAGTTTCTCTAAAAAAATTCAATGCGCAAAGTAGGGTCAAGAAAAATTTCGTCAATTTTTTAAATTTTCTCCAATTTAAAATTTCAACACTTAAGAAAAAGTTCGATTTTTTTTTAAATTTCGATCATAAATTAAATTCTTTTCGGATACCTCGTTAAAATTCAACTAACTTTGTATATAGACTCTTGCTGCCCAGTCGCCATTTTTTCTCATAGGCTTGGAGAAAAATTTAATGCGGCACTCAGCCAACCACCAAAAATTATTTTTTTGATGTTCTTTAACTTGTGTTGAATGTTATGTATTCGTTGAATAAAATTATATCGATACAAGGACACTCTCGATATAGTGACACCTAAGAGTCGGTCCCAAGGAGTGTCACTATATAGTCACTATAGAGTCGACTGTATTTTAAAAACATCTCAACGGTTTGCCAAAATCAAATACTCTAGCATGAAATCGGGGTTTGAATGGACGGCTGGAATACAGACTGGCGAGGTGACTTTTCTGGATGCCTGCCAAAATTGTGGATGGAAATTTTGTGTTTGTGAAGGTCTGGTCAACTGACGCTTTTGGATTGTAATCAAATAGATTGGTCCGGAAGCTTCGAATTGAAATATATATTAACTATATTTTGACTGTAGATTTCGAGATTGGAAGAATTATCTAATTTTGAATAACTAAAGTTTAGATTATTGGGCTTATGGGGCTTTTTTCAAAAAATAATATGCTTTTGAATAATTTTTTTTGACTGGCTGTTGGGAAGTGTGTTTTCCAAGGCTTGTTTTTTCCCGCTGACTATATTTTCAGAATGACTTTGAATGACCATTCACTCATTCTGACAATATGACCCATCCAGTTAACTGAAGGATTACTTCTTTGTGCCGTCGAAAGACTGTTCTGGTTGCATGCTTGTTGCTTCCTGTTTTTATATCACATTTGCGAATAACAACCATGAAAGTTATCAAACACCATGTAGCTCATCTCACTGGCTACAAATTGAGTGGAAACTTAATTGAAAAAAGTCTGCGAAAATGGGTCAAAACACAATGCCAAAAACACGATCTTGAATCATCTTTGCAACATCTTTGTAAAATATACCGTATTTTCTCTATTAATGAACCCGGGTTCATTATTTTTTCAACCCTTCAAAAATGTTGAAATTGTAAATCAAAAATGGCCCTAACTCTGAAATCCTAGTCAAAAAATCGAGGGGGGTTCATTATTAGAGAGGGGTTCATTAATAGAGAAAATACGGTAGTCAGTGTTGGCAATTTGAATCATTTTTGTAATTTGAATCTTTGCAGTAAAAAAATTGCTGTGATTCAAATTAAGTTCAAATTTATTTGGTCGAAATAAATTTGAATCAGGGCTAATTTGAATCATTGTCATTTTGGTGATTCAAATTTATTTGTCTAATTTGAGTCATTGCTTTTAGCGATTCAAACTATTTGTCTAATTTGAATCACGGCCAATTTTAATTACGGCTTTTTGTATAATTTTAGACACAGCTAATTTGAATCACTGATAATCGAATTACTGAAAGCTTTCTTGTGATTCGAATTTAATTTGAATCATCTCTATGTACTGTTTTTTGTAATATCTTTAATTGATATTGCGTTGTTTTTGTATTCTGTTCTACTTTTCTATATTAATTTGGCGCGCACTCACTTACCTTAGACATGATTCCGAGAAGTACTCTTGACCATAAAATGCATATAGAGTCTCTTTTTGCCACGACCCGAGTTGAAAAACATGGTGAAACAGCCAAAAATTAGGTAGAGAGTGGTTCAAATAATTGTCTTTTTATTATTTTCTTCCCATCCCATTACAGCCCAAAGTTTCATAGAAATTGCTTTTTTAGTTTTTTACAGCAAAATATAAATGCTATAAAATGGTTTTCGACTTCTTCTAAAAAAGTCGAATTTTTCATGGATGCCTAAAGTGATTAAGGATGCCTAAACTGCAATTTAGCCGAGCCTAACACCCTCTCATACCTATGGGCTTCTCTTTGAAAGTGCCCCATAGGTATGGGCCACAAAGGCGGCATTCTTTGAAGATGCGTATATTGGTGGTTGTACTACTATTGTCAATGAAAAAGGCCCTAACTCTGAATTCCTAGTCAAAAAACAAGGGGTGTGGATTCATTAGAGCTGTAGGATTCTTAGAGAGAATGTAGTAGTTTACCAAAACTGGTCGCAAGTCGGGATTGAACCCAACAGCTACCGAAAATCCAGTCTAAAATCCACCATCTCCGAATTAGAGGGCAAAAAATTTTCGAAACAAGTTCAATCAAACGTATTTGTGCTTGAAAGAAAGCTAAGATATTGTACTTGAGGGTTCCGGAAATATATCCGACATAAATTCGTGAAAGACGGCAGAAAATTAGGCTCTAAGACAAGCGTGGCGACCGATAGACATATGCCAAATACTATATAAAGATATTGTATTATGTGCACGTCATCATTAAAAATTTGCAACCAATTAATAAAAAAATAAATAATTTTATCGCAGCAAAGAATAAAATTGGTAATCCAACTTGAAGTTGGATTACCAATATACCACCTTTCAACTTTTGGTCATATCTTAGCGCACAAGCATTTTTTTGAAATTTGTTTTTTATACGGATTCCTGAGGAAATTTCGGCTACTAGGGGTCGTCAGAAAAACTTTTTTTGCTAAAATAAGAACTTTTGTTTGAAAAAGTATGAAAAATTTTGGAAAAAAACCGTTTCGAACTGAAACCGTTTCGAACTGACCTAGCCCCAAGAATTTAGACACAATTAATTACCGAAAAAACAAAAATCAGGTCAAATATTGTGGGAATAGATCATTGTTATGATTATTTTCATCGTCATTATTAAAATGCACAGTAAGTGTGTACATCCTACAACAAATTCGGCTCTATCCCTCAATGGGGAGTTTTTTTTTGTCTTGGTCCCCCCTGTTGTTTTTTTCATGAATTTCAGGTTTTAGGCTTAGGCAAAGGTAGGCCAGCGTATGTTAGGTCGGACTCAAACATATCTTAGAATATGTTTAATTTCGTTCTAACATACGCTGACCTACCCTCGCCTAAGCCTAAAACTGAAATTCATGAAAAAAAACAACAGGCGGGACCAAGACAAAAAAAAACTAAATTATTTTATTAGCTGTTCCCAACATGGCATAGACAATGGCACCAAAGACACACTGAACTGTGGTGAATGTGAATACATAAGACCAGTTATTGTTGGTGGCTTGCAGGATCTAAACGTGGATTCAATTTCGGCTTATAAAGTTGGCCTAGCTTACATAACCAGCCACATACATTTCCGTCAAAGTCTAATTTTACCTTAGAGATGTTCATATTCAGCCTTATCTGGCAAACATCTAACAACCAGTTATCTTTAAATACTAGCTTCGGATGATAGGAGAAAAAGATTTGCAGAACGAAGAGGAAATCGATTTCTGGTTGACCGAGAAGATACGATTTATCACGTTAGGGATGTGTTACACTACGACCGCCATTTTTTCGTTACATGTATCTTCATATCAAGTGACGATAAGGCCTCAAGTTGTGATTAAAATACCCTGTCCGATACGTAAAAATGGCACAAGTCAAACTAACGACAACCATAATTCATTACAAAAGCTCAACAAAGCGAACAATTGAGATCGAATCAAAGTAAAAATAAATGGACTTGATAAATGATTGCTAAAATCGCTCTCAAGCAGGTCCAACTTTCTTTTTTGTCCTCTTTTCATTCGTAGCTCCAGTTGTCGCGCCAAAGAAATAACCAATTTTTCAGTCACCATAAGAAGCAAGAGTGGGGAGAAAAGTCTTAGCCGCGTCAGAAAAGCCAGCAAACTAAGGATTTATATGTCAATCTGTCAAATAAATGACTAATAATGGATAGTTTAGAGTCTTGAGCTCATATGCTCATCAACTTGAAGACCTAGCGAGCTTTCTAAAGCCTCCAGCAAATTTATCTACAAAACTTGTCAAGTTCAAGGCCGATTGTGCAAAAAGTGATCATTCTTGTTATGGCTCATCCACGTAATTCGAGTTCGGATTTTCGGCTACCTAAACACACTTTTGATAATAACTCCAAGTCGAACTTGAACTCGAGCACCAACTCGAATGTGCTCCGTACTTCGAATTTAAGTTCAAGTAGTAGGTCGAAATTCATAGCGTTTTGTTGTGTAACTTGGACCCTTTTTTAGCCAATCTTCCGAAAAAGTTATTTTCATTGACCTTTGGCCACTCTGCCTTGAGTTTCTGAACGATCCAAAATATATACATGAATACCTGCAAGTACGACCTCGAACTCAAACTCGATTTACGTGAAGATCTTCGAGTTCCAGTTGGAATCTTTTACCATGTGAACAACTGTGATCTGAACTTGAACTCGAACTACGTGAACGTTATATGAACACGAATAGCCTGCGACATATTATGAAGTTGCAAGTTATCTATAAAATCTTAATATAAATTTTGAATGGTTTTTTGCGAGTTTTAAATTTTTCTCAAATTTAGTTTTTTTGAAACTTATGAAAACATCTGTTGTGATTTTTATAAAATCATTCTCTAAGCGCCTGGTCGCCATCATGGATCTTTTCATCGCTCTCTCTGAGTGCACTCGAACCTGTAGTACAATATCAGGATGGGCAAAGCTTTTCCTTGCTGCAAAAGACTATTTTTGCTGCAAATATTGTTGCTGCAAAAAAACTTTTTCTTGATGCAAATGATCCGTTTTACCGTGCTCTAAGACACTATTTTTATCCGAATTTTTAGTCTTTTTCTAATAATCTGCACTATCGGAATCTTTGCTATTTTTCAAGCTAGACTTACAAAGGAAAACTGTCAATAAATTTAAAATTGCGGTAAAACGTGTAGTACTTGGCTAAACTGCCAGTACCATTATCTGCAGCCCATCATTTTATCATGAGCCATGATTTTCGCCACGATCCCACGATTTTCAGTCATTCTGAGCTTTTCTCACTTAATCCTGTTACATCTACCTGAAAAGCCGTCAAAAGCCGTCAAAAGTGGGTATATTGGGTGAAAACCAAGGTAAAATAGATTATATAGTAAGGTAGATTAGTCTATAAAAAAGCAGCCCAAACCAATAAGAGAACAGTACAAGGTGGTGTGAAACCAATAAAACTGACACTAAAATTGTGTTCAGCGTCCAAAATTACCTCTAAGAATGAACGCAAACGTGTAACGCAGTGAGGAAAAAAATAGCGGGCAATTTTTCATAAATAAGCGGGCATTCAACATTAGAGAGCATTTTTCTCGAAATCAGCGGGCATTTTCCAGAGATTAGCGGCAGTTTAAAACGTTGCTACTCATTTGCGCCAACTCATTTGCGCCCACTCATTTGCGCCCACTCATTTGCGCGCAACTCGTTTGCGCCCACCTCGTTTGCGCCCAACTCGTTTGCGCCCACTCATTTGCGCCCACTCATTTGCGCCCACTCATTTGCGCCCGCTTCATTGTTTTTCAAAATTTTGAATTCGTGGTTTTGATTTTTGGGATTTCCGAATTTTTCACCACTCGTCTGTATTTTCCTCACCTTGTATTATTGTGTTTAGTTTTGTCGGTGGCTTTCAATGTGGATAATGTCTGGCTAGCTAATGTGCTTGCTCAAACTCAGAAAACACTTCAAACAGCTAACCAGGTATGATAATTTTGTTAAGCTTCATATTTTCACTATACCTCTAATCTTTACTCTTTTTAGGGTTTTTGTCGCTATCAAAAAAGGAGAGCAATGCCTAATCGTCAACAGCTACGAATACAGAAAGGGCCGCGTCATCAATTCGGGAACGGTTCAGAAGTGGAGATGCATAAATCGTGCGTGTAATGGAACTGCAAAAAAAGCTTCGGCTCTCTGGAAAATTTGCTCCTTCTCAATCCACATGTTTGCAGACAAAGTCCTAATGCTTTTGTGGTATTTTTTGTTCCCTTTTTACTGCAGTAATTTTAAATTAATAGCGACGTGATGTCATAGCCAGAATCAAATCAGCTGCGATTGCTAACTTTGGATCTTACTCAACAGGAATAGTCGCTTCCGGGAAAAATGGGCTAACAGATAACCAGTTGCTGTCTCTTCCAACCAATAAAGCATTGCAAGACGCGTGTTGCGAAAAAAGAAACCAGTGGGAGCAAGCAGTGTCGACAAGCCTGTCAGTGAGATTGAATGGTTGGAGTACTTCACGCAAACTGAAAATGGTGACAGGTTTTTGCTGCATGACTCTAAGTAAAATCTTTATTGATCGCTTTTCTTGATTTTAAAATTCTAGAGTGACTGAAGCACGAATGCCCCCAATATTTATTTTTCTGTCTCCGTCTGGTCTTCGTCTGCTGCGGGAGAAATACCGTTGGGCTCTTGATGGGACCTTTTTCTGCGCACCAAAGCATTTTGTCCAGCTTTACACTATCAACGTGTTTTTTGGGGAAACAACGCTTCCTTGCGTATACGCTTTGCTACCGACAAGTCTGCTGCCACATATGTGCGAATGTTTCAAGTTTTAAAAAATCTCGATCTTCAGCCACAATCAATCATGATCGGTAATTTTCCGTATGGTATCATTCACGTATAAATCCTTGTTGTGATTAAGATTTCGAATTCGCTGTCATTAACGCATTAGAGGAGGTTTTCGAAGATTTCGCAGCAAGTTTCTGCTTGTTTCATTTGTCTAAGAACGCATTTGCCAATGTTCAGGCAAGAATTTGAATAAAGAGCATGTTTTCATTACTGAAATCTCATTGTTTTCAGTCAAAGCACCTTCGCGCCGCCTATGACGATACTAATGCTCGTGAACTGTTACGTGTCTACCATCTTTGGCATTTCTTCCAGAACAAGATGTTGCTCGTTGCTTTGATGAAATTAAAGAAGCCTTGCAGACTACGCCCGTGTTTCAGGAACTGAACCTTGAAAACAATTTACAAGGTAATTACCTGGAATTTTGAATTGTCTATTTATTGGTGTTTTAAGACTATTTGCACTACTTTGAGAAGACCTACATACGCCGTCGTGTCCGTGGGTTTCCAGCTGATGGCCTATTTCCGATACAGCTGTGAAATTGTCATGCTGCCGCAATTAATGGATTACCAAGAACCAACAATCACGTTGAGGGATGGCACAAGGGATTCAACGAACGCTTCAAAAAGTCCAATATGAGTTTAAGCCAATTCATTGTTCGTCTAAAGGCCGAAGAAGAAAAGACACGTCAACTGGTTGTTCGGTATATTCGCTTTTGCTTTGGTTATCAGGTTCTGAATTAATAATTTATTGTTCAGAGCTAGAGTGATCCAGCAGAAGCTCTTCGTCAGCCTCGCTGACCAGAATATGAAATGCGGGAGGCCAACATAAAGCTTTGGTGCGCAATTATCAGTGGGATCAACGAATGAATTTTTTGAGAGCCATACAGCATCACCTTGTCAAGCTTCCATTTATGCGGCAGGAAGAAGAAGAGAACCATGAGGACGAAGATCTCTAAATTGATGTTATTTTCTGTTAGCGTTATTGAGTTCTTTTGCTTTTGAAATAAAAGTCTGTTATTTGTGGGAAAAAAATTCAGCTTCAACTTTTAAATTCAGGTCGATAAGTATTAAACTCAAGAAGACCGCGACGGTCATACTTCCTATTCACCAGAATTTCTAAAATTCTTTATTCTTGATCTTTCTCATCTCAATAAAAAATTAATATTCTCAATAAGCAACCAGAAATTATTATAGTCCACTATCTGTTTTTCATGATATAATTGTTAAATGGAGGCGGGCACTCATGACTTGCGCGCAAATGAGTGGGCGCAAATGAGTGGGCGCAAATGAGTGGGCGCAAATGAGTTGGGCGCAAATGAGTATGAACCGTTTAAAATACTATGCAAAAATATCGCACATTTTGCTAGAATTAGTCAAACCAGTGTCTACGTTGCTTGCCGGATCTCATTACTTCTAAATGCACAAACCAGATAAATAAAAAGTGTATCTGACTAACGACTGGCTAATTTACAAATCTAGCCGGCAGAAAGAAAAAGCAAGGTACAAGGCAATCTGTATGTCACATATGTATGTCACAGCCATATTAGAGTTTTCGAAATTTTGTTGGTTTACTTGTTAATATTCTTTTCTTTTTGCCTGATTACATTTGTGTCAGTGATAATTAATTAGATAAAATTTCATATGAACATCTGGCTTAAACTCAAAAAAGCTGTCATCCCAGCAAATTTTCCTTGGTCTCCAAACTGACTTTATGGAAAAGTTTTTATTTTGCTTATTTACAGTTTTTTGCTTTTTTAATTTTAAAGTTTAATTTTGAAAAGCAGTGAAAACTCAAAAAAGCAAAACAAAAACTTTTCCGAAAATTCAGCTTGGGTGACTAAAGCAGTTCGATGGTGGGGATGTTCCAGAATCGACTTGGGTGGGTGTTTTAGAATTTCTCCAAATATTTCAATCTCTTCATTTTATTTGTACAGATGAGGGACTTTGCATGTATAATCAGTCTTAATTGTTGATAGATTGCTGTTGTTATTAATTTTTAGGTGCTCCACACCTTTGTTTCAAAATCGATAAAGAATATACTAATATATATAACTCATAGTTTTCTGTTGTTAAAAACATATATAAAACATTTTATTATTGTTTTGCTGATAAAAAAACAAATGCGAACACCCAATTACCAACGAATATGGTTGCCAATTACGACAGTGTTTTTGAGCACCGCAGGAGACATATAACAATCCTAAAAAATTTCGGTTTTGACTTTAAGACATTATGTAAAGCCTGTTCTTGTCCATTCTGTAATTTTGGTCGTGAAGAATGATGCAAAAATTTTAAATTTTTATTAATTTGGTAAATATACACCGCAGATTCATTAATTCATCGATGTGTTAAAACCATTTGACCGAAAACTGAATTTCAAAAAAAATCGTCTTTTTCTGTCAAAATTAACAGCCACAAACTAATAACAACAAAATGTGAAAAGATTGATTGCTAAATGGTAAGGTTGACAAGAATTTCTAACAAGATACACATACACTTGAGCACTTTTGGGCGGAACAAGTATTAAATATTCAATAGGATTTTAAATAAAAAATTGCCATACGATTTAAGTAGAAAAATATTTCAAGGCTCTAATTTTACAAATTGGGTAGAACCTTGAAAATTTTTTGGAGAAGAGACAGTAAAGCTAAAATTATATTTTGGTTTTATAGTTAGTAACAACAGAATAACACTGAAAAAATCAACAAGAAGGCAATAGAAACCATTTGGTTGGCAGGATAGTAGCAATTCTCGAGAATATCAATCATTTATTTTTGCATCGCCAGCATACACAGGGTTCTTGAATGTGGTAGTAGCCTGCTTGTACAGCGGATTTTCATTCTGAAAACATTATGCCCTCGAATTTTCTTTAAAATTTGGATGATTGACGCCCCTCTCATCTTTAACCCATGTGGCTATTTTTGTTTATTAAAAGGAATAAAAAATAAGTGTATGGGTTACAGAAAAACTTAATGAATCAGTGCTGGTTGGAGCTTTCAGCTCTGAAATAAAAAATTTGAAAAAAAAAATCGGGTTACGAAAAATTCATTAATATATCACATTTGGCACTATATTGTTAGAGTTCTTCGAAAAGCCACAGCAATTCACATGCTGGTCGAAATATTCATTAAAAAAGATTAAGGACAGAATTTTCTGTGAAAATTGAAGCAAAATGTGAGTATTTTGATAGGAAAATGAACATCTCGTAAGGGAGAGACCTTGACTGTGACTGGGGAAAATTTTTCGCGCATTCTTGTAGAGCGTTCCAAGCTCCTGACGAATCTGGCTCGGCAGCTCCGAAAGTCCCCAAAACGTAGTGCAACGGTCACTCAAAGTTCTAAAACACCACGATAACCATTGTTTTGTATAGCCGACCCTTAAGCCACGCGTCATTCCTAAAAATTTTGTTAGCTTATAGAGGTGGGGAGCCAAATTGATATAGGATTTAGGCACGGTCTACAAGAATACGCGCATAAAAAATTATCGAAAAAAACGTCAGGTCACAGTCAGGGTCCTCCCTTGTCATTGGATGTTTTAAGGGAAGTTCTCTTCTGTTTTATCGTTGTTATAAATTTTTCTGAATCTCAATTTTACTCAGCCAAACTACTTACCGTGTCCCATCTGGCGTTTAGTCGGTCCTTTTCGAACCTCGCATACTCTCGACGATCGTAGATAACTGTCAGAATTTTCCACAGCAGTAGGAGAAGCAAGCCCAGAAGAACAATTCCAGCAATCACAATCAACACAATGACGAGGACAGGCAATGGGCTGGGCAGTCTGAAAATTGATGGATAAATGATATATAACTACAATCTACACACCTTTTTCTTCCTTGACCCAAACAGTCAGATTGTTGTAGCCATCATAGTAGTAGAGGAAGTAGAAGGTGCAGTCGTCAGCTGGATCTACAAACTGGCACTCATTCCAGGTCTCACTGTCAGTCACATTCAGCACTGAAAATTGTAGGTTGTGTTAAAAGTTTGCGAAATTTATTATTTGCTACCTGGAAGTTCTTTGACTGGAATCACAGTGAAGGGACAGTCAGCACACCTACTGTCATTGTATGGTCAGTGCCCCATTGCTGACACATCACACAAGGCTTGTACTCCACACATTTGGTCGGACAGGTCTGCAAAAAAACTTTGAATGTATTTTTATTTGCAAACAAGATAAACTGACTGGACAAATGTCGCAGAAAGGTCCTGAATATTTTTGGCCATTTTCGTCAGTGAAGCATCTGCATTTGCCACAGATACATTCTCCATGCCCGTTGCATTCCTTGCCATTCTTGGACATGCAGGTCTCTTTGCTCAAAGGACATTCACAAGCTGGGCCGGTAAAGCCTGCAAAATAAAATTTTATCAAATCGAAAATAATAAAGTATTTTGAGGAGAGCAATATGTCGAATTAACACTCAATACTAGGGTTGGTTGAATGGTAATTACCCGGTAATTACCCGGGTAATCACCCGGAAAAACACTTTTCCGGCCTTATTTCTCGGTAATTACTTGGGTAATTACCCGGGTAATTACCCGGAAAGTATTTCTCCGGAGAATTAACCAACCCTACTTAATATTCCACTTAATACCCCAATTAATACCTTAATCAATGAAACCCATGAATGAGTGAATTTAATAAGTTATCAAAAGGTTTGCCACTACTAGTTGCGGGGAGTAGCGGAGTGTGACAGTTAAAATTATTTTACCTCCCTACTTGGTATACGTCTTTTCCTTTTTCTTCTGGTCAGTCAACCTAATTCGGTTCTTGCCTTATTTTTAGCGTAATTTCACCTTATTTGTAATTGTGGTTTATTCGGCGAAGAATATGGTTTTTGGCTAACCAGCCGAGACTTACGTGAAGCTAAGATGCACGAATTCACGTTTATGTTTAGTCTAAGACTATGAACTAATAAGATTGCATTCTTTCACACAGGCGTTCTTATTTTATTTGTCCTCGTTGGGATGTAATTGCAAAATGTCTCCTTTATTCAAAAGTATATTTGTTGAAAATCAAAACAACTGATGGGTAGCAGAAATGTTAGCACTGCAGTCGACCCTTGAAATAAAATTACCATATTACTTCTACCAATCACTTTACCAAATTCAGGGATCTATTATCAAGCCCTGAAAATTTTTGACGTTGTAAATCAAAATGGTCCTAACTCTGAAATCTAGTAGAAAAAATGAGAGGTGTGGGATTATTTAGAGGGTGCGGGATCAATAAGTTATACGGGACCGAGCTTGAGGACGAGGTTGCCAAATGTATATCAAGTGAAGGCTGAGAATGCCAATTATAGATTTATATTAGAAGTTTAGCAAAAATCGAGCCTAATAAGAGGTACGGTATTTTCTCTGATTAAGGCCCGGGGCGTTTATTTTTGACTTACTTCCAGAGGGCGTGAAATTAGAAGGGTCATTAAATAGAGGGTAGGACGTTTGTTATTCGACTGGGCTACGACAAAAAAAATTCAATTTGTCGAGTTTTTTTTCAAAATTTTCATGTAAATACTTGACTGAAAATTGAAATTTTTTTACCCCATGAGACCACATACTCTAGCTGGCCACCACACGCAAAGAAAATTAAAAATCTTAGGCTAAGTACACTATTTGGGGTAGCCGGAAATGCGTTTTACAAGGTCTAAGTATTTTTTAAGCGTTTAAACAAAAACTGCGAAAAAAGTGTGGGAAGGTGTGGAAAGACATTTTTCGTGAAAAAAAATTTCGTTTGCCTTGGTCCCCTGTGGTTTTTGGTCAATTTTTGCCTTGCTCCCCCTATGGTTTTGTCATTTTTTGACTTATACACCTCTGTTGAGCCTGAAAAGATGGAATTTGAACATATTTTTTTTGTTAACTGGGGCCTACCGCAGAAAAAAAGCGCTGGTATGTATACGTTTTTATGCATCTAGAGTCACTTTCGAGTGATTTGTGTCTAAGGTATGTGGGTGTGCGCATCTCAACTCCAGCCCCCAAGCCCTGCGCCCCTGACGGGGGCGCAGGGGTCTTGAGAGTTAGAGATGCACGCACTCACTTACCTTAGACACAATTCCGAGCAAAAATGTATATAAAGACTGTTTTTGCCCAGCCTAAGTGACCAAAACAAGGTAATATAAAAATGACCGAAACCATGAGGGGGGGACCAAGGCAAAAATTGACCAAAACCACAGGGGGACTAAGGCAAACGAAAAAAAAATCGAAAAATGTCCTTCCCACACTTTTGTTGCCGTTTCTATCGTTTAAACTGCTTTAAAAATACTTAGACCTTTAAAAAACGCATTTTCGGGCTACCCCAAATAGTGTACTCCTCCCAAATCTTATGACAACTTTCAACTTCTTTTTTCGAGGCAAAAAACTTTTTATTAACTAAAGTTTTTTAACTGTGGTCCTGCTGGATCCTAATCTTGAAATCGATAAGGCTCCGACCGAAATATTTGTCTCCCAATATTTCCTAGATATTTTTTTTCATATGATAGCCAAGACTCTGCGCTACGACGTAACAGAGAGCTTTTTGAGGTTTAGCTTTCAAAAGTACGAAAAAACTTGATTTACCGAAAACGTGACTAACGGACAAACATAGTTGAAATACTATATAGAGATCGGTGGTTTGCCATATCGAACGTCAACTCTAGTCAAAATGTCTGCCATTAGAAAGGTGAGTATGCAGCCAAATCCACAGTTTCCGTGTGTTATTTGAAGGGAGGAAGAAGAAAGCTAGATTAAATATTGAAGCTTACCAGGTTCACATTGACACACTCCACAATTGCAAGTGCCATGTCCACCGCACAATTTCTATCATGACGAGGGCAGTTAAAGTTGTCACACTCGCAAAACTGGCCACTCACTATCTCTTCTGGGTTCTTAATAACACATTTTCAAAAAAAAATTCAGCAGCAAATTGACAAAATTTACTGCTCTAGGGAACAGGAGCAGACTCCACACTTGCACACACCCCTTCCTGAGCAGATCAGACTGTCGTTGTCTCTATAAAATCATTGATGTTCATTGTAGGACACAATTATTAAAAAAAGTTTTACTCACTTTCTACACTTGGCTTCAAGAGCAACCGCTGACTCGCCTCCACTCTCACATTCACAATGAGTGCCTACATAGCCCTCAATGCACTGGCAAATACCACATACCAGGTTGCCGTGTCCATGACATTCTGGAGCATTGTACACTATCTGAATATGGATAAATTGACGAGGGCGAGTCTCGATTTTATAAAAGCCCAGTTTTGTCGGACCACGAATCTATCTGTACGCCTGATTTTTTAAATTTTTGTCAGGAGCTGTCAACATAAAGTACATTTTACCAAATAAAGTACAATCAGGTCATTTTTCTTCGAAAATTCGGGCAACAACAGCCGATATGAAGCTGCTATGACAAGCAAGAAATTTTTTTCACAACTTCAATCGGCCTAAAACTTTTTTTTGATGCCATTTCAAGCTTTGTGAAAAAAGCTTGCAAAATTTTTGAAGATTCTTTCACAAGACTCAAAGAGGTAATGAAAACCAGAGTTTCAGACCACTTGAAATCAAAAAAACAGGTGAGGTCGAGGCTATTAGTGGAGACCAACTAATAATTTTATTTTTTATTTATATACAATAAAGAGGTTAAAGAGCGCAAAGACACAAACTAGACAATACGCCGAACCCCATAAATTTTCGACGGTATTGAAAGTTTAACCCCTCCCCACACCGCCCCTTACTCGAAAATTTTTTAAGGGTAGGAAAATCCACTCTTTTGCAAAGGTGGAAATTAGTACGATCATCCCTGAGCCTAAGGCCCTAAGCCGAAGTGCGAAACATAATTCTAGGCCTAAAATTATTGGGAGGGGGAGTGGTGATGGTATATTCCAGTAGCGCCGGTCTTTTCTTTTAAAGCTTAGGAAAAGAGCACCCAAATATATTTCTATTTTTTATTTTATTTTTTTAATGTAGGTGGTAAAATGAAGCTAGCATCACCTACCTCTTCTTCACAGTCACAATCGCAAATGACGTGAACATTCAACTTCAACACCTCATCCAAGCCAGAAGGACCAATGAAGAGCTCAAAGTCGCGTTGCTTGACACAGTGAGTGGCTTCCAAAGTGACTTCAAAGCTGACCTCATCCCCAACTTTGATTCCATCACACACATTGGTGTCCGACATGGTCTTGCCACTAAAAATTATTACAAATATACTCATATTTTTCACAATTTTAATTAACTTGACATCGGTAATAGAGCTCTCTGACGATGCAGTCAAAAGCTACCCCTCGTTTCTTATGATTATCAAACGTTTATTCGTGCAGACACTAAAAATCCTCCGAAAAATTCGGAATTATTATTAGAATACTACTTAGAAACTAAGGTTTTTGACCTTAGTTTTCTTTTGCTCCTTTCAAAAATGGTAAGCAGTTTTTTGAACTAAAAAAAATTGTGT
The DNA here is from genome assembly GCA_004194705.1 of Ditylenchus dipsaci. Classification (NCBI taxonomy): domain Eukaryota; kingdom Metazoa; phylum Nematoda; class Chromadorea; order Rhabditida; family Anguinidae; genus Ditylenchus; species Ditylenchus dipsaci. The sequence goes on from SADC01000107.1 coordinate 123,523, forward strand.
GTAGGAGACCACGTTTAAGTTGTCATACCCGAGTCGAGGTCGAGCTCGTGTTTTCTCAACCTTTTTGGTGATCAGACAGAAATTTTTCTAGACTTTTTGCCATTATTTATATACTAAGCGAAAGCTTAGATTCTAAGCTATCTTCCACATCAAAATTATTTCATTATCGTGACGAAAGTAAATGTGATGTCTAGGCTGGTCGAGGTCCTGGTCGAGGTACCTCGACATGGACCTCGACCAGCCTCTAACTTTCATGCTGTTACCGTGGTGCGCAAAACAGATAAATTTATCTGAACCGATAAATTTATCTGAAGCGATAAATTTATCTGCCAGATACAATTTTATCTGACAGATAAAATTTATCTGCCAGATAAATTTTATCTGGCAGATAAATTCTATCTGTCAGATAAAAATTTATCTGGCAGATAAATTTATCGCTTCAGATAAATTTATCTGTTTTGCGCACCACGGCTGTTACATAAATTTTTGTCACATCAATGAAATAATTTCTGATGCAGAAGATAGCTCAGAATCTAAGCTTTCGCTTGGTAAATAAAGAGTGACAAAAGTATATAAAAATTCTCTCTCATCACCAAAAAGGTTGGGAAAACACGAGCTCGACCTCGACTTCGACTCGCCTATGCAATCGAGGGATACCTAGCGAGTTGACCACTTTTTGCAAATTAAGAAAAATTTATCAAATCAATTTTAAAAGCATGATGGCTGTGGATATGTAAGGGTTTGCATAACATTAACTGTCTGTAACCTATCCATAGAAAAAATAGATCATGAATGCAAGTGTGCAGTAATGCAACCCATTATCATTTCAAAATTTATTTATTCACGAAGACCACAATGTGATCGATGTGGACAGTTGCTCATTCACACGTAGTAAAACGAAGTCCACGTTGGCGTTCTGTCATTGAGCATTTTGAATATACAGTCAACTCTCGATACAGTGTACCTCGATATAGTGTAGATCTCAATATAGTGTATATTTTTTCAACCTCATTCAGTCAGCACTAAGCCAAACTGGCTTAAAGTGTACCCTCGATATAGTGTAAGTCTTGATATAGTGTATATATTTCCGATCCCCGCGAGCTACACTGTATCGAGAGTAGACTGTAACCCTCTTTTTCTGCTGTCCTTTCAAATGAGACATTAAAATTTTCGTTCCGCCTAGGGTTAGACACTTTTTTATTACAGATTTAAAATTTTTCTTTGGTCTTTGGTCGGATGTTTTTGATCAATCTAGTCCAAAAAGTTGCAAGGATTCTGGTTTTGTCATTTATTTTTACAATAACGCTATATTAGCGGAGATATAGGGTCTATTTGCTTACTGAGACATGCCAATTTTCATAAAATCCTGTTTTTCTCCCGCAATACGTGTTTTTTTTCAAAACCAAAGATACCATCAGAAAACTGGATTAAATTCTCCATTTCTGTAACACAGATTTTTTCCATAGAATTTCACAAAGATATAGTCAAAAAAGTTGGCGAGCTGACTCTCCCAAACGGCGATTCAAACTTTTTTTTGTTCAAACTCTTTGAATTTCTGATGAAATTGGGTAATTTTTTTACCAATTGATAAAGTGATTTTTAAATATTCTTATATGACACACATTAGCATGGTTACAAACAAGAATACAAAGTTGAGAAAATATGAAAATTAACCAAAAATTTAATCGTGTTAATTTTTTTTGTCTTGACAAGAAAATGTCGTGTTGACACGCCATGAAATACGGTGGCATTTCCTGTCAGGTAAGGTCTCATGAGCATACAAATATTCCGTTACAAGCTGAGATTGATACTTGCTTGATTTTATTACTTCTTTTATCGTTTTTATTTGGATAAATTTTATATCTGCCTTGTTCTGGATGAAAAATGCCTTGTTTTTAGCTGAAAAGTGCTTTGTTTTTTTCTTTCAGTCACAGCAGCATGTATACTTGCCATTTTTTTTAAGTAATGACACTATCCCGTAGCCATACTCTTCTGGTTTCTAACACGTATTGTTTGTTGCCACATCTCTGCATAAACTAGCAGAGACGCCTCAAAATATGAAGCGATTCGGAAAAAATGATTTGATTTAAACTTTCCCCTTTTTGTGATGAATTATAAAAATGTTGCAACAAACAATACGACGTTAGAACTCGGGTCAGGACGATTCATACCCGCCGATTCATACCCGGCCGATTCATACCCGGCCGATTCATACCCGCCGATTCATACCCGAATCAATAAAGAAAATTTTATTTCAAATTACTTTCGAATTTGCGTGGTAATCAGTGAATATTCGTGTTACATATGGGTCAAATTACGACATTTACTATAGAACTACACGTGTAGCGCAGTGGGTTAGCTTCCACTTTTTACGTTACAACAATTCGATTGAAATCCATTTGTGCCTTGAGAGGATCGTACACACTCATTTGGCCGCAACTCATTTGGCCGCCATTTCACTTTTTTTTATTTTTTTTAATTGTCAATTCAAATTTAAATATCACCAAAATTGGTTTTATACCCAAGAAAACAGAGTAAATTTACTTGAACAAGCACCCAGATGCCCTAAAAGATGGAATTTGAACATAGTTTTGTTAGCTGGGGCCTACCGCATAAATAAACTCTGGTATGCATACATTTTCATGCATCCAGAATCACTTTCGAGTGATTTGTGTCTGAGGTATGTGGGTGTGCGCATCTCAACCCAAGCAACCAAGCCCCCTGCGCCCCCTTCGGGGCGCAGGGGCTTGGTTGGTTAGAGATGCGCGCACTCACTTACCTTAGACATATTCCGAGAAATACTCCTCATCTTAAAATGCATTTAGAGAGTTTTTTCCCAGCTCCAGCAAGAAAATGTGATAAATCACCAAAAATTTGAAATAAATCAACCAAAAACCCGTTAATTTGAAAATGCAAATTCATAAAGTCGGACAAACGTCAACGCACCAAAATTATTACTTAAAAATAAGTTTTGACCATTCCTAAAATCTTGATTTGGGGAGGGGGGGGGGGGTGGTTATAACCGAGTAGCGCGGATTTTTCGATTCCGTGTATTAATCGGCCGGGTATGAATCGTCCCGGGTATGAATCGGCTGGGTATGAATCGGCCGGGTATGAATCGGCGGGTATGAATCGGGCGACCGTAGAAACTAGATAAGGAGGGCTACGTGATGGCTTTATCACTTTGATAAAAATTGCTACTATACTTGCTGCTGTGACTAAAAGAAAAAATAAGGCACTTTTCATCCAGAACAAGGCACATTTAATTCTCGTCTTTTTTATTTTAACAGCCAAACCTAGGCTCACAATTTTGACATAACCACTTAGTGGTCAACGTGGTCATCATAGGTTTTAAGAATACCGTATATTCTCTATTAGAAGGCCCGGGCCTTCTATTTTTCAACCCTAAAAAAGTCGGAAAAAAAATATTTCGATTTTGAGATTTTGGGTGCTCAACTAAAATTTTAAAAGTGGAATCAGGTGAGCTCGTGCTAACTAAGAAAACGCGAAAAACAGATTTGCGAATTTCTTTTTCTATGCTGATATATAGGTCCTCAAGGGGGGCCTTCTATTAGAGGGGGCTTCTATTGGAGAGGGGCCTTCTAATCGAGAATATACGGTATGTTAGACGGTCAAAGTAAAATCTACGCATAGAATAGAACCCAGTAATGGCTTTTTTACAACTTCGGTGCCTCCACACATTCTCTAAATAAAAAATTTCGGGAAGGGCCCATCAAGCACAAATTCAAAAGCATATAACCATTGAGGCTGGAGAAGACTTGCGGAAAATGAAATTCGTCAAAAACGAAACATACTAGAACCAAATTTGAATAATGTGTCATTCTTTTTTCTCTATCAGAGACACGGACAAGAGCTTTGTGTTTTTTACCAATATAATGACTCACTCCAAGCACTTTGATCTGTAGGATAATTTCAGGCCATAGACGAGTTCGCATTGTCGACCATGATTATTTTCTCAGCAATTTTGCCGTATTCCTCTTCAATCAACGTCACAATATTGCTGGAGTCATCTGCGAGCACACCACAGATGAGCTCACATCTGGCAGAGCCTCACTCAACTGAAATTACGGAATATGAAAAAATTAAAAAATGAGCAGGCACACCTGTTCATACAATGCTCGGTTGTTCTGAGTGACTGCAAAGATCATGTTCACTTCTTCTCCTTGATCTTCTGGTGAAGCAGGGCAATAGAAGGGTAGTCCTGCTCGGTGGACTTGTCGTAGTAGCCATCAGTGTCCAAGTGGCATTGTCCATCGTTCGGGGTGGTTATGCCGGCGAGCTAAATAGGCCATGATTACAAATTTTTAGTGAGAGGGTGGATAATTAACAACTAACTCGGCCATCGCCAGCATAATGGAAACCAGCATCAGTGGAGAAACAATCATTTTTCTGGATCGATCTCTCCAGCGATTGAGCTCTGTAATTATATTAAATGAACATGAAGATTTTTTTTTAAATAATTTTAGGCATGAAAAAATTATATACCAAATAATTATAGAAAAAATTACTTCTGATCACCAAAAAAGTTGAGAAAACGGGCTCGACGTCGACCTCGACTAGATTATGTGATGGAGTGGTTAGCTTTTATAAATAAAATTTTGAAACCCGTCATAAAGTAGTTGTGATTCAGTTTTGTGTTACTTTTCGTTGCTGCTAAAACACTTGGTTAAAATATTATGTATTTTCTGCTTCAATTCTCATTTTGCTTTCACTCTCTAATAAGTATCAAAAAAAAAGCTCTATATAATAAATATGAAATGATTTTATAGGTTTCAGAATTTCATTTTTAGAAAGAAAGTTTTGATTTGAAACCTATTAAATTATTAAACCTTAATAATTCTGAAACAATTTTATTTGAAATTTTAAAGATTTAAATACAAGACTATAAACCCATAAAAAGTTAAACTTGAAAATTTTTTAATGCAGAATTTATATTCAGACCGATTGTCCTTAGCAACGTACGTTTTCTTTTGCCGTGAAAAGTCGTTTAACAGCCAGAACAGGTTTTTTGCGGCAAAAAAGTATTTCTGAGACAGAAAAAAGTTGTTCGTTACAAAAAAGAAGTATTTTTACGGTAAGAAAAATGTTTGCCATTGCAAACCATGGTGTCGAAATAAATAAAAAAAATCATGTCCAGTAACACAATTGTGATCGATCCATGTACGAATAAATAGAAATGCTGGCACCTTGTTGTTTTTGAGCCATACTTTAGAATCACTGGTTCCTTCTGTTGTAAATATAGCAGGGTAAATCACTGTACTTTTCAATAAGATTTGTACTTTTTCGGGAACCTCAAATATTTTTTATTTTAATAAAGTTGTCAAAAAAATTCCCTTGCTCAAAAAGCAACAAGCACGTTACTTACCCTGACATATAAACATGACTTCGTCAAGTGTCTACCTTTTTGCAGACCTAAGCATTTTTATCTAACATTAACATATCACATATACCGTAGTTATTCGAACTGAAGACCAGTCTCTAGTAGATAGCCATCCCTTAGGGCCAAAACTGTGGTAGTGATCCCCTTTTTATTGAATTTTTAGCACGAATCCAAAAATTGTTGGAGGTTGAAAAATAGAAAGCCGTGGTCTTCTGTTAGAAAAATAAGATACCGTATTCGTATACCGTATACCGTGGCGCTAGTCAACTTTAGGTCCCCCCGAAATTTGCCTTGGTCCCCCTGTTGTTTTTTCTTGAAAAATGCCTTGGTCCACCCTGTCCATTAGAGTTATAATAATGTTGTGATCATGGTGATCATGGGTTTATGGTTAACATGATCACCTTCGACAAGATCACCTTCAAAACAATAGGGAGGACCAAGTTATTTTTCAAAAGACAACAACAGGAGGGACAAGGCAATTTTGGGGGGACCTAAAGGCCGTATTCTCTCTAATAGACCGATCCCCCTGCGTTCAAAATCGTGTTTGGGGCGTTGCGTTTTTGAACCACTTTTTAAAAACTTTTCTCGGGCAGGTTATACCTTAATTTGTAGCTCATCTCACTGGCTACAAATTGAGGTATAACTTGTCTGAGAAAAGTTTTCAAAAGTTTGTCAAAAGCGCAATGCCACAAACACGATTTTGAGCGCAGGGGGACCCGTCTATTAGAGAAAATACGGTAGCTTGTTTATAGCTCATTCAAAAACCCTGAATCTTAGCTACAAAATGGAGCAGACATAATTTTTTAAGGGTGAAAAAAATTCGCAGCCCTTACCGCCTCAAAAATACGCTTAGGTTGACATTTGGGTCGACTTTTTATGTGAACGTATCTTATGCTTTATTTTTTTTGACTTTTCATTTTTTCTATTTTTGTTCATCTACTTTTACTTACATTGCATGCAATAGCCTGCATGTTGCATCAAAGCCTCCTTCAGGAGCATCCAAATTGCCGGAGATTTGAGCTTTCTCAACTTCTTTCTGTAAAGCATGTCACATTATTTGCATAATTTTGGCCATTAAATAGTCTCACAGCAAATTTATTGGTGTTGTGGTCAAACTCATTTGGTGTTTAAAGCCATAAGTGGGGGCACAGCCCTCAGAACACGGAGAAGCCTGTTTTTTCAGGTCTAGGGTCACAAATGGCATCACTTTCTTGTCAATGAAAGAGCCGAATCCTAGCCGGAAGTTCTTGGTGATCTGCTTCATTCTTTCAGCTGCAACCCATTTAGTCAGTTTATTCAATAAAACTCAGTATCACCAGCATATCTCCTAGCTGGGAAAGCTTTTCTTTGTCATCTTTCATGGAGTAGGACAAGTCCATTAAGTAATAGAGATCCACAGGGTAGTCCACAGCCTGATTTTCGATATTTATTTATTTTATTTATTATTCACTAGCTATAAAATACCTGTCTGAAGGTCACATCGAATCGAGCTTTCGATTCTGAAATAGAGTTCACATCGAGATCGCAATGCCTTATCAACTCTAATAAGAGTTTACCTCGACTTTGATGACCTACATCTCGGCCCAGAGCAAATATTAGAAATAATTGTTTTTTTGCGATTTCTTAACTGCCGCAAGCTTCTCCTTGATTGCTATATTGTTTAATCCTTATCACAACCTAGTAGTCTAGAAAAGGGTCTGAGCCGCAACAGGGACTGCGCATAGTCGTGTTTCACTATTGTGTACCAAAAATAATAAAAAAACGGAAAAGCTGGGAAGGAAATCAAAAATTGGACGTTGTTTTTTCAAATTTTTTACAACCCATCGCTTTATCTTTCATAATTCGTGATACATAAATATAGCAATGCCAAGGGCGTGGTCTCATGTTCAACGGTTTCTCTGATTTGAATAATATCGAAATTGTAAAATGTGTCCTCAGGAAGTTTCGTCAATCCATGTTGCAAAATACTGAATATGCTTACTTGGTCTGATTCGTATTTCAACTTCCTGAGGCTCAGCTGCACATTTTGCGATTCTTCGTCTCCATCAAACAATGGTTCAGCCAGAAGATTCCTTAGAGTGGATTGAGGGTCTACAATTTGGTTTGCAGCACAGCCATGCTCCAGTAAGTTTTGATGGGAGTCACATCTGGAGTACTGGGTGAATTGTTGAAGCCAAAGTCCATGCACCAGCCACATGAGTCGTGCAACTGGATGCAGCCACCACAGGTGTAGTTCTCTTGGGGGAGAGAGTGACAAGGAAAGCCGGCTTCTGATGGAATAATTTCTCCGTCGGTCACTGTAATTGTTTTAATTGAATTAGTTCAAGAAAATTTAAGCTAAACTGCGAATAATTTCATATTTTGAATCACATGTCGTGAGTGGCTATTTTTATAAAGGCATACACATAAAAAATGGCGCTCCTGTAGTATAACCCCCCCCCGCCCCGTAATAATTTCGCCACTTTGAAAGGGGGTGGTTATTATATGGCAGTCGCGTCAAAATTTAGTAATTTTTGTAAGCCATCAAACATATTTTAACTTATTCCATTAAAATAGTTAATGCTAGCGAAATTTGTCTGGAGTAAGCAAGTTTCAAATTTTCGAATTAGATGTGAAATCCATTGGAAATGGTGGATCAGTCATGATCTGCTTTTATTACAAATAAGAGTCTTACCTTCTTCACCTCCCCAACTTTGAGCATCAACAAGAAGAAGACACGTGAAAATAGTAGCAAATACTCCAAGCAACTTCTTATTTACCATCTTGTTGTTTTAACCCTGAAAAGCCCAAAAATGGGTTTCTTGTACAGTCAAACCTCTATATAACGCACCCTGGAAACTACTTTAAGGTGCCTGTACATAGAGGTTTGACTGTATATTTGAAAACAAGAGATCACGTATTACGAGGAGCGAGAAACAACATTTGTGGGGTAGTTGAGTAGAAATAAGCACTGGATAAAATAAATTTTTTTAACCCTAATGTGTTTTTTTTGAAATTTTTTATTACGAACCCTGTTTAATGCCATAAGTGTCGTCAACCCTTAAGCTATTAATTAAAGTATTGTGACAAGGGATTGATGAGTTTATCAAAAGTTATAAATCAAGCAGTGCTTATAGGCTAAAACATCGCACATAGAACAAATTTCTGCTTAAAACGTACAGCTTATATAGAAGATATATATTTTATGTACAACATTGCACCATAATTTCATAAAAAGATCGCACATCTAGCTCAAGTATTTCGAAAAGAGCTTGCCGTATAACCTCTATTAATCTCCAGGGTGATTATTTTTCAACCCTGAAAAATTTCGAATTGTAAATCAGAAATGACCTCAACTTTAAAATTCTACTCGAAAAAATAGGGGGTTGGGGATTATTAGAGGGTGGGGGATTAATAGAGGTTATACGGTGATTCCCATTCCTAATAGAAGAGCAGTCTCTATCAGAAAAGCCACCCCCCCCTCCTATGGCCCAAAATAGGCGGTAAACGCTTTTAACTGCTTTTTAACACAAGTTCAGAAAAAAATTCAAAGGTTGAAAATAGAAGAGCATGCCCTTCTATTAGAATAAATACGGTATATGGTATGATACATTGGTACCCGGTATTGACCGAATATCATTAAGCTGCGTCCGACACTGCTGTTGACAGCGGTCAGTTCTCTTCCCCTTAAAATAATCAGGCCAAGCAAAGAAAGAAATGGGTCTTCTAAACAACTGGCTAAGTTACAAATCTCGCCGTCAGGGAGAATTAGCAATGACAGACAAGATTCAGTAATATCCCCGAGCAAAGCCGATAGCCACTAAATCAGTACATCTATAGTCTTGGTGAAAGACTTGAGGAGCAGCAGCCACAATTGTTTTCGATGAGCCTTTCTTTTGCTTTCTTAGTCATCTCTGAGGCAGAGAAAAGAGAACAGATCTATCTCACACCCGCCCCCCCCCCTCCCCCCCAATTTACACTACTGCTGCTCCTGCTGCTGGTGTGTGTCTGTTGCCCTGTCCCTTTGTGTATGGTGGTTAAATCAATAGTAGGAGCAAAACGGCAAAGGCGGATGAGAATTGAATGGAATGGTCCTTTTTGCAGTTACTCCCACTCATTCAACAACCAGAGATATAGCCAAATGGACAGGAGTTAGGATCTCTTACTCTTAACCTTCATAAAGTTGGATAAGGGATAGGCTAAAAATTATTGCATCCTGAATTTTGGAGGTTAATTGTGTGTTCATTCGAACAATCCATTTTATTTATTGTGATAGTACAAAAAATTGAAGATTGAAAAGGCAATATTGATAAATACAGAAAATTTCCAAAAAAATTATCGAAACCCAGGATTTAATTCTTAGTTACAGCCTTACTGTTGTATCCAGTTTTATGAGCTACGTATTTAGTGGTAATTTCCTCACAATACAATAAAGGTGCTCGAGAAAAGAAGCTGGGTCTGCCGGAGAATCCGGTCCCTTTTACGCCTTGGTACCCCTGTTGTTTTTTATTGAAAATTGCCTTGGTCCCTCTTTCAATTATAGTTATGATAATATGGTGATTAGAGTGATCATGGTGATTACAGTTAACATAATCACCTAACCATTATCACTTTCAAAACAACAGGGAGAACCAAGCCAATTTTCAATAAAAACAACAGGGGGGACCAAGGCGAAAAAGGGACCGCATTCTCCGGTAGAGCCAAGAAGCTCTTGCGAAAACACATTGGCGAATTAGTCTCATTAGCGAAAAGATGCCATTGGCGACATGATCTCATTTGCGAATTTTTCATAGGCAAAACTATTACGCCTCAAAAAATAGTGAAACGTCTATGCCTCGAATTTTTTTCTAAAACCATTTTCTTTTTTTTGTAACTATCTAATAGGTAGATATTGCTAAGCTCCAGGCAGCGGAATGTAGACTACGTCATAACAGGCTGCATAGAAGAAATTTGTTGACAGCTTGTTCTAAAACTTTTCCTCAATACCTTGTCAAATCTGTAAAAGTCCCCGATAAACAGACACCTTATAGTCATCCGTTTTGTCAAGTAAGCGACATTTATTGGAAAATGTACCCGATAAACGGCACTTTCGTCTGTCCCGAAAGGTGTCCGTTTATCCAGGTTTCTGTGTAGCATTAATAGGAAAAATACGCCACATATGAGAATCAATCACGTAGTTTACATTATTACTTCTATAACTTTCACGTAGATATAGCAATAAGTTAGTATTTAAACAAAGGCAAATTAATTTTGCATATAACGAAAAATTAGCCCCTGAAGGTTCATAGCGCCATATTTTTTTCAGGAAAATTATCCGAGTGTGTTCATTTAGTACCGGACAGGGGTAAGGGTAATTACCTCAAAATTTTTAGGGGTAATTAGCTCCGAAAATCAGGTGTATATTCATTTGGTACGGGTGAGGTGTAATAACCCCTACTTTCGAGAGAAATTACCATCGCGGCTTCATTTTCTACCAGCCAATAATGACTACCCGATGAAAGCGTCCAAACTTTTTTTTAAATGTTTATCTTGCGATCTTTATAAGTTCAAGTATTTGAACCCATCACAAAGTACTAATCGGTTTAGGTTGAACATAGAATTTTTCGCTTGCTGGACACATTTAATCCAACTCGGACTTCTGTTAACTCGGCTTTAGTGTTTGAAAGCTCAACAACATGTCAAACAGATTTAAAAAAATTATAAAAATAATGAATGAGGTGTACAATTGTAATTCAATGTAAAAAAGGTTTTGATTATTGTAGTTAAAGGGGGGGGGACACTTGGAGGGGTTGAGAAATGGGTTTGTCAAATGATGAAAAACCCATTGACGGGTTGCAAAAAGATTTTGTACATAAAATTATTTTGTGATTTTATGATGGGTTTCACTTATATTACATAAAGTAATTTTGTGAAACCCATCATAAAATCACAAATAATTTTATGTACAAAATCTTTTTGCAACCCGTCAATGGGTTTTTCATCATTTTTACAAACCCATTTCTCACCCAGCCCCCCCCCCCGAAGAATTTAAAAAATATTTGCTAAACGGCACATTTGCTAAAAAAACTTTTGCTAAAAAAATTTTGCTAAAGACATATTTGCTAAAGGCACATTTGCTAAAAAAATTTTTGCTAAAGTCACATTTGCTAAAATTTTTTTGCTAAAGTCACATTTGCTAAATTTTTTTTGCTAAGGCATTTGCTAATGAAATTTTTTGGTAAAGGCCTTTTCTGGTCCCTTGTGTCACAAATATGACCGTAGGGTGTTTAGAAATGGAGGTACTTGGAACCGAACCTGTGACCAAGTCAAACGCTTGTCTTTCTATATCTAAAATTATGGTAAAAAAAGGTATGCGTCCAGGTGGATTCGAACCAGCAACCTCTATATCACCCTCAGGATCGCTAAGAACTTCATCCAGTGTGACCAACCAAGTGGTCGTCCACTTGGATCGAATTTTTTTTTTCGCGTTTTCGAGTTCCAAAACGATTTTTCTGCACTAATTCGACCATGCTGAAGATGGTTTGACACTGGTAAAATTACGTTTTATCGAGAAATTTTTGAGTTATGGTAAGTTCTTGATTTATCAAAATCAATTACTCACGATAACTCAATTTTTTTTACCACCCCACCACACCCAAACACCCAAAACCACCCACACCACCCAAACACCCAAAACACCCCAAACCACCTAAAACACCCAAACCACCCCAAACCACCAAAACACCCAAAACCACCCAAATTCAACAAAACTACCCGAATTCACCCAAAACTACCCAAACACTTCGAGCCACCGGGAAACCCAGGTGTTGGTACTCAGGTAATGGTCCTCAGGCAGCTCAAGGTAGCTCTTCCTGGGTGGTGCTACTTCGGTGGTGGTACTCATGTAGTGGTATCCTGGGGCGTTAATCGAATTGATCCACACCGAATCGGCTCACACACGAATCGGTCTACACTTTTCAAATTCGTGCATTTCGAAAATTTTTGCGGGCTTAATTTTTCAGTCTCAACCAACCAGACCAAGTGGTCGACCACTTGGAACAAAATTTTTTTCCTTTCTAGGGTATCTTTTTTTTCTCCTTTATTTTTTCCTTTCATATTCCAAACCTGTTTTTTGGACTGATTCGGGCCCGCTGAAGATGGTTTGATAGTGGTAAAATGCCGCTTTCTCGGGTATTTTTTGAGTATTGGGCAATAATTGGTTTTTACCAAAATCAATTATTGCCCAAAACTCAAAAATACCCGAGAAAACGGCATTTTACCACTATCAAACCATCTTCAGCGGGACCGAATCAGTCCAGAAATCAGGTTTTGGAATATGAAAAACGTAAAAAAAATTTGATCCAAGTGGACGACCACTTGGTTACATTGATTCAGACTGAAAAATTTCAATTCCCGCAAAATTTTTATTTGGAGTAGTTTTGGATGGTTTAGGGTGTTTTGGTTGGCTTTGGGTGTGTTGGGTGCTTTTGGCCATTTTTGGATGTTTTGGGTGGCTTGAGGTGGTTTTGAGTGGTTTGGGGTGGTTCGGACACAATCTAAAAATTTTCTAAAAAACAACAGGGGGACCAAGGCAATCATTAAATGAAAATACTCTTAAATAAAAAAACAACAGGGGGACCAAGGCAATCTTAGAATGAAAAAAGGACGAACGTCCCTTACCAAAATTTTGATCCACTTGGTTTTACCTGGTCACCCTGGATGAAGTTCTGAGCGTTCTAAGGCTTGATGTAGACGTTGATGGTTCGAATCCACATGGGCGCATACCGCATTTTTTATTATATTTTGAGTGTTTGAGTAGCGTAGAGGTCCACATACTCATTATCAGGTTGCTGGATCAAACCCCTCTGGGTGCAATCAGTCCCTAGTAGAGACCTCGATTCATGGTCCTGGGGTTTTCTCGAAGTGGTTTCAGCAGTTTGGGATGGTATGAGGTAAATCATGGATGGCCTAAAAATTTGGGATGATTCAGACGCAATTTGAAAATTTCGAAAAGAACTTAAAAATTTACAAACCACCCAAAACTTGAAGAAAAGGTAAAAAGAGGAAAAAAGTTGGAATGATAGTGTCTTTGACGCAATAAAACCACAAAACCGCGTTAACAAAAGAAATTTTAGTAAATATGCCTTTAGCAAAATTTTTTTTAGCAAATGTGACTTTAGCAAAAGAAATTTTAGCAAATGTGCCTTTAGCAAAAAAATTTTTTAGCAAAAAGTTTTTTTAGCAAATGTGCCGTTTAGCAAATATTTTTTTTAAATTCTTCGGTACACCAATCCGAAATATTCAAGTTACTGACAAATTCATATTCTATTTAGGACAATAAACATTTTAAAAGCGAAGTTTGAGTTTTTTAAAAACCGAATATTTATTGTCTTGAACGGAATTTGAAGCTTTACAGTCTTTTCAATATTTAAAGAGCAATTTCACAGGTAAATTCAGTACGAATCCGCTGTCAGAAAAGAAGATTTGGTGATGGGTGAGAAGGTTGAAGAAGTTCGTATTGCAGCTTCAGAAGCTGTTTCCTGTTTCATGATTTTTTTTCAGCCATTGTGTTCAGCATCAAATTAGCACAAAAGCAAATTTCTGACGCAACAAACCGTCAGAAAATCCTGGGTACGCCTATGGTACAACTACCCTGGTAGCACTACCTGGGTATCACTATCTGGGTACCATTATCTAGATACCGCCAACTGTCTACACAGACAAACTAATGCATTGATGTATAACAAAAAAAAATGATATGGTCCAGTCTGAATGAAGCGGCAAGAATGCGGGAAACTCAAATTAACATATTTTGTAGTTTATAGCGGATTTTCGGATGTGTTCAGCGCTAAGATCCTAAAATTAACCAATTTGGGCATAGCGTCAATCATAAAACCATATACTCAAACGAAAGAGGGCACTCAAAGCCAGGGTTTTCGTGATATGGATTTCGGAGTCCTGATATGATAATGATATGATATTGGGTTGACATGATATCACCTTAGATGATATGAAATGAGTCAAAATTTCACCTCATGTCATCTGATATGATGTCGAATTTTTTAAAATTGTCTGATATGATATTGATATGACATCACAAACGTAATATGGCTGTGATATGATATGATTTGATGATATCACGATGATATGATAATGATATGATATGAAATGATATCAACAGTTTACTTCAAATATTGTAAAATAATTATTCAGATTACTTTATTATTCATTATTGAGAAATTGAGCATTTAAATGAGTAAAAAGTTGAGCATTCAATAAATCAAATTTAACACGGTTCCTGACTTTGAAGATGCCATAGTTGCATGTGAGAACACACGTTCAATAGGTGAGCTTATTGCAAGATAGTCAGAATTTCAAGTGCTAGAGTGGCGATGTCCTTCCATTCGTCTTTTCCATACTCAGCCAAACGGAATCGGCTCAGCGTTTTCGTTGCTTCTTTTTAGGATGTACTCTACACGTCTTTGAACTTTGTCAAACGGCTTTCTGTCTCTGAATCAGGGTGTTAACTTTATTGACTTTTGCCAATTAGCAAGGAGTCCTTTGAGAGAGGTGTCTAGCAAAATCGAGGTGCCAGCAGTTGGTACAGCAGCAGATTCTTGATTTTGATCAACAGGTATTAGTGAGTGGAGTAGATTAATGGCTTCCTGCTGGTCTGATTTGCTGAGAAAGTTGCAAGTTTGTGGATTTTAAAAGAGTGGCAACTAGAAATATTGGTTCATAAGCTTTCTTGGACAACATTGATTCATCTCCCCCGATGCGACTAAAACGTCACGGGATTTTGAAGGCAGGATTCTTAACTGGGAAAGCTGCAGCGACACCAATCAAATCTTTGCTAGCGGTAAACTTTCGGCTTTTTCTGATCAAAAAATAACACACGAGTTAAAAATATTTCAGGGGCTATGGTCTAAAATTTTGAAACTATTTGGGGCGCAGAGTGGACGAGAGCTCATTGTCAAGGTTGCCGCGTTTATTGCGCTAGACAGTGCTGCTGACACGGCGGTTGACATTATTATGCCTGATGTGCCACCTGATGTGCCACTGTAAATCCTACTGATTTGAAAGCAAAAGTGAAGAAAGCGGTTGACGATTATCTTGTTGAGTTGCACGAACAAGTGTTGAAGAATAAAGTAAACGAGAGTTTGGGTGTTTCGTATGAGTGATTTTTTTTGGTAGTTATGCTAGATTCATGAAATAACCAATGTTATTTTTATTACGTTGAAATATTTTTGACATCAGCTGATATCAGTTGATATCACCCGATATTTGTTATGTGGTGCGATATGATAATGATATGATATGGCAGCTCAGAAATTATAGTGATATGATACTGATATGACATGAAGTTTGTAAAAAATGATATGATACGTGATATCAACCCCGTGATATCATATCATATCAGGTTACATGATATCATATGAAACCCTGCTCAAAGCTACTTGTCACAACAAACAAAAGTTTGTTTGAAGCATGTCTCTTACAGTTTTAATAACCAAGAAGAAGTAAAAAGCTCCAAGATATTATATTTAGACTCTCCCAGATTCTATGTTCATAATTTGACACACCTTTACAGTTCAAGAAGATCACAACCCAAACGTGAAAAAAGTCTGATTTTTTAAAAATTAAACTTTGTTTTTTTCTCAAATTTTTAACATTTTAAACAAAGTATGATAGTGTAATAGCATATCTAAAACCCCGTCTTTTTTTCTGACATAGCTATTAAGCTAAGTTGGACTCGATTGTAAGCGGTAACTCATTTTAAGAAAATTGCAGGCAGTTGAATCCTTTGCAGAGCTATAGAAATTAGGTTACGCAGAGAAATTATCAAAATCTCCTGCCAATTTTTAGAAAAATAGACCCTAGTAGCGAATACCACCCCCCCCCCCTCCCAAACAATTTTTTTTTCAAAATCAGGTTTGAACTATTTCTAAGTAATTATTGACGAGAATTAAATGTGCCTTGTTCTGGATGAAAAGTGCCTTGTTTTTGGCTGAAAAGTGCCTCGTTTTTTTTCTTTTAGTCACAGCAGCAAGTATAGTAGCAATTTTTTCAAAATGATAACACCATCACGTAGCCCTCCTCATCTAGTTTCTAACGTCGTATTGTTTGTTGCAACGTCTTTTCAAAATTCAGCACAAAAAGGTGAAAGTTTGAATCAAATCATTTTTCGAATCGCTTCATATTTCAAGACGTCTCTGCTAGTTTGTGCAAAAATGTTGCAACAAACAATACGCCGTTAGAAACCAGAAAAGTAAGGCTACGTGATGGTGTCATCACTTTGAAAAAACGGCAAGTATACATGCTGCTGTGACTAAAAGAAAAAAAACAGGGCACTTTTCAGCCAAAAACAAGGCACTTTTCATCCAGAACAAGGCAGATATAAGATTTATCCGTAATTCTTATGCGCTAAAAACGATTGAAAAGTTGTTTTCCGACGTTTTCTGACCAAAAAAATTGATTTTTGGAAAAAAAATTTTGAGCAAAATTCGACTTTTTGCCGTGGGGGACCAAGGAAACCACCTTTTTTAGGTATTCTTCCCCGTTTTGGTCACATGAGCTGGGCAAAAAGAGTCTCTATATGCATTTTATGATCAAGAGTCTTGCTCGGAGTTATGTCTAAGGTAAGTGAGTGCTCGCATCTCTAACCTGATAGGAAGAAATTTAGATTGGTGCACTGAAAATCGAAATAACATACAAAAAAGCCGGATTGAAAATCAATTCTTTCCATAAAGAGGTTGCATTTAGCCTTTCGCTGTTTTCGTATGCAAGTAACCAGAAAAAGTTTGCAGACATCTTCTTAAAGCTGGCTGGCCACTCTGCTTTGATCCTGAAAATCATTTTTGGTTTGTTAGCATCAGTTGATAGCAGAAGTGCCTTTATTTATTTCTACCTAAAATTAGCTAACGAGTCACATTATTTTTTCTGCACTTTTCCCAGTAAAAAGACTCATCAAAGGGCCGGCTTACGAAATGATTTAAATATTTCACTTTCTTCTCTGTATCTAACTTTTTTGGTACTATTCCATTGTCAATCCCCAAAACGGCCTTTCGAAGTTTTGTTTGCGCTACTTTGTTCAGCGTTAAATATTGGCCCGTTTGTATACCTGTGACAATCGTGGGTTCTATGCTCTATAAGGGAGTGTTTTGCCTTGATCCCCCTGTTTTTTTTTGTGATTTTTTAGTTGCAAGTATTTATTTGCAAGTATTTCCGTAGTGATTTTTATGATCACACCTATAGCAAACACCACGAGGCAAAACAGGATGAGAATTCCTGAACGTTTGGTTGATACGCCTATTTTTAGATCCAGCGGCTTTATTGGATTTCTAGGAATGTACTTGCGAGCATTGGAGTTACTGACAGCGTTTGTAGACAGAGTGTTGAACTGCTTATTCGAATTTCGCACATTTTCCTTTAAAGCTAAATGCTTCTTACACTCTTCTAATAACTTTTCTAACTTTAGATCTCTATTCTCGCTCTCAGCAGTCTCCAATTTCTGCAAGCACTTTATGCGTAGTTCCTGGAAGTCTGAGTGCAAGCCGGAAAGAAAAACTAAGGACTTGAGCGCAATCCCATTTATTGGAGGTTTGGCTGACTCACAACTCCATTGACTATAGCTCCATACTGTAATATATCCTGACCTACTTTTTGTTTGAGTTGGAAACAATCGTAACGTTTCATGAGAAGGGACTTTGTACTCGAAAATAAAGTTTTCAACGTGGAGAGGCATTCTAGTAAAGTGCCTTCATAGGGGCCTTTAGGTTTGACCGCATCACAAAGTCTATTGAACTCACTAGCCTGTAACTTTCCAATAAGAAGTCGTACTTGTGCTTCCTCAGGCAGAGCGGCACCATCCTTTTCAATGACTGAACCATATCGAAGCCACCAGTTTTCGAATGTTAGATCATCCTCAGGCATGTAGCGGGAAGCTTCCATCCTAGATCCAAGCGAAGACATGAGCATTTCTTTGCTATCTGAATTCGAATTAACACCGGGTCCCCGGCCAATTTATCGCGTTCCAAAAGTAATTTAAAAATAACAGCATTTCGCTCACTTTGAGCTTTCATCAAAAAAGCATTTTGCTCGAGAAGCTGTTTAATGTCTGCAGGTTCCATTTTAAATTTTGCTGACTGCGCCAAATATGTTGTATCGATGTATGATAAGGCAGACGCGGAACACGAAAAAAACAATATAACTTTATAACAAACAACAGTTACAACACGACAAGAAATATACGATAACTAACTAGACACAAAAGACAAGTCAAATGCACCATAAATCGGTGCAGGACAAATAACCATTCAAAGATCACATTGCCACAACAATGCTTAAAGACACGCTCGATTTACTCGAGCGATTGCTCACTTTACCCCGGAGCAAAAGATAAAGGCTGGAGAGCTCTGAGACATCCTTGCTTATCAATATCAAGCCAGATGAGTGGTACCTCTACAATTGCCCCACAACCAAGACTGCCATGAGATGTGGTCCAAATACCAGAGACGAAAAAGATTCACCTAACAGATATTATGCAAACATATAGTAGTGAGGTTTATTTTACTCGGACGTGCACCGTCCACACAAGCCTTCGCCAGTAAAGTTCATTGCCACACAACATACAATGAGATTCTACTGGAGATTCTTCCTTCTTCTTAATGTTGCTTGTGCGGAACAGCCACCCATCATCGTGCTGAGCCCCAGAGGTCGGATCGTCTACTGCATGAGCTGCGGGGATCCAGTCACCGGAGTTGAGGAGCGCTTTCGAACCACCATCCAGCTTGACTTCGGCATCCAATCCAAAAAGGCACCATCTAAGTTTCATTTCAAATGGTTGAATTCCCGGGCACAGTTTTTCAAATGAAGACAAAGTAAATTTGAATTCACTTTTCATTTCGACAAAAATTTATGTTATTTTTTTGGTCGTCTCACTTTTGCTATCCTTTTTTTCCGTAAAACCCTTTTTGTGACCATAGCTGAGTGTGATATGGTAACTTGTACTGTTCACGTTGTTATTATTTTTTGCAAGTAACCATGCATGAATTTAAGTTTTTGCGATATAAAATACATTGCTTTTGGAAGCTCTTTCGTCAAGCGTAAAGCAAGATGCCACTCGGAAAAGATTGTTTCAACCGACCAAGGAAGATGAGCTCAAGCGTCACAAGCTGAAGCGACTTGTCGAGCATCCGAATTCGTTCTTCATGGTAAGTTTTTATCAGTTTTTTACAAGCTCTTTGGTTTCAGTCGAAATTATTTCAGGATTTGAAATGTCCCGGTTGCACCAAGATTACGACTACCTTCAGCCATGCCTCTACCGTTGTTTCCTGCGTTGGATGTGGAACTGTTCTCTGTCAGCCTACTGGAGGAAAAGCGCGCCTGGTGGAAGGCTGCAAGTTCAGAAAGAAGCCGTACTGAAGAGAGAATGCATTTGATTCGACTGTTGATAAGTCTCCTTATTGTTTAAATAAGTCTCCTTATTGTCGGATTTTCGTTCTGTGTTTGTTCTCTGGCGCAATAAAATAAGTTGTTGTTTGGATTTTGTGAATTTCGAGTGATGTCGTGAGGAGTGGATTGTGGTAAGTCGAGGCCTGAAACCATAACAAAGGGAAAGACTGTGCTAGGTGGCAGGATGACGACATTGTTCGATTATCACATTTTAGGACTTTTCAAATGACCGAAATCTCGGATTATCGTTATTCTACAGGGTGTTTTTTTGCTCTAATTTGTTTGATATTTTTCAATTTTTATTTGATTTATGCCGCCTGCATGATATAATTTTGCGTTTTTATGCTTTTTACGTTCAGATCATGGTGATATCCGTTAAATAGTTCAAACGTGGTCTAGAAGAAATGTGCCGAATCATCACCAGCGAGTGTTCTTATAGGTTTTTTTGTGTAATTCATATTTTTTTGTTGTGATAGTTATTGTTTATCGTTGTACGAATAAAGAGAAATGGGGACTTTGTGTCGGTGATCATTTTAAAACCCGCAATTCTGGAGATTTCCGCGGTTCGGCTCTCGAAAACGGAAATCGGCCAGACAAGGTGTTACGTACACGATCTTTTTTTTAATGTGCGCGTAATTTCGGGACACCCTGTAGTTTATTAGAAAATCTGTCGGACTTTTGCATCAAATTGAAGGTTATACACATGTAAGTTTATTTTGTTGAGATATTATTTAAGAAAATTTTTTCCGAAATGAACTTTATATACTGAATAATACACTATCTAAATTCGGGAAGTGCAGATGACAAATACGGTATTACCTCTAATAGAGACCCGGGGATTTTATTTTACAACTCGCCAAAAATCGAGAAAATTTTAGGCAGATCTCGAGATTTCCGTGTGAAACTTTAAAATCTAGAAAGCAGAACTGGTAAAGCTCATAGAAGTCAAGAAATGCAATAAACAGCTTTGCAAAATATTTACTCGGTCCTTACCCACTTACCCTAAAAGTCTATTTAGAAAAGGGGCTCTATTAGAGAAAATACGGTAATGGTGTTGAATGATAAGGATAACAGTTCCAGCCTATGGCAAATGGGATTCGTTTATGTTTGGTTCAAAAATTAATGCTTTTATAAAATTACAATTGGTGTCGGGGATCGGCTTTTGGACGAATAACTGAGACGCTAAAATTTCTTGACACAGGGAGCGAGTTATCGACCAGCTGAACTCCGAGATAAAGCTGTGCAAGAAACGTGAAATCTAACATTTTCAAGACGAGACTTAACTGAGACTTGTTTTGCCCCTAGTATTGGGTATTGCTAAACAAGATGATAATTATTACAGAAAAAAGCGATTGGAAAAAGTGAGGTGACTAAAAGGATAACATAAATTTTTTCGAAATGAAAAGCGAATTCAAATTTATTTTGTCTTCATCTGAAAACTGGTGCCCGGGAATTCAAACATTTGAAATGAGACTTATTGGCGTGGGCATGCCCCTTTAAATCAATAGTTTACTGTATATAATTTCACACTGAACACAAATTTTGACATTTATTTCGTTGTTTCGCCGCGACAAAATTTCGCGCCATTATTCATTTTTACTTATTTCACTGATTACATGCCAGACATTTTTCAAGTAAATGCAAAACAAAATTTTATTGACTCAAGCTACATAACAACAAATCGGAGAAGCAAATAACACCAAATCAGAGAAGCAAAAAACAACAAATGAACGTTCCTATTTTTCTTCATCCAGATCCGAAATTTCCTTATCAGATGTTTCTGACTCGCGCTGGAATGTAAGGACCTTGAGCCATTCTGTAGTTGGAAGCGATCGCACCGAGATATTCGAAAGGAACGATATTCACCTAATTGTTTACTGCTTGCCAATCACCAAGCAATGTTTGGAATGAGAGCAATAACAATCGGGAAGACGAATCCATTTTTTTCAGCCAGAACAACAAACACCTGAAAGAATTTTTTTATCTTGGTCAAAAAATAAGAAATATACCTGAGCGAACTAAGGCGGGGCAATCTTGAATGTGCAGTCGACAAAGATTTTTGTGACTTGAACCATCTATGGTCACATCTAGCAGCATCCATTTAGCAGAAACCTTGCCTTTATTAGAGCCTTTCAGCGGTCGGTATTTGAAATACATCCTGTCTTTGTGAACAATTTGTGAAATTTTGGGGGCCATTGGTGGATTCAGTTTGCTAGTGACGCTATTTGTTGAAAAACTTTAATTATGAAACCCAATTATTTACAATAGACTAAATAAATATGGCACAGCTCGAGATATGGAGTGGATTATGGCACGACACGGACGTTTCGTTTTCAGGACGTTTCGTCCTCGGGGCCGTTTCGTCCTTGGGGCCGTTTCGTCCTCAGCCTTAAACCGAGAGCTGAAAAAAAAAGAACAAAAGAGAGAAGATACCTAAGGCCAGAGCGAAGAATGACAGCATCAACAGAGAAGAGAGCCGAATTTTTTACACCGAGAGCTTTATGCCCTGTCTAAATATTACCAAAACTTAATTTTTGCGCAAGAAAACAAAAAAATCCATTTAAAGAAGTACCCAGATGCCTTGAAAGGGCTCTAGGTCAATTCGTCCACGGTGAATTCGCCCACGGTCAATTGGTCCACAAAATTATTTTCAAATTAATCTTTTTTGTCTTGTGAAGAACTTATGTTATTTGAATTTTGCCAAAATCGAGCCACCCTAACCGATGAGCACCAACTGATATGAGCACCAATCGATACGAGTACCAATTGATATACTGATGCTTAACGTATTTTGACAGATCCACCTCTAGATCCACATAAGCCATCTGAGTCTTGAGTACCAATAACTGTGTATCGATACCTAGAAGCAAATACTTGAGCATCACCTGGAGACCCTGCAGAATACGTAACTACTCCAGAACTGGGATTCCTGCAAGTCAAATCGCTTTAGCCTTATTAAAGAGGCATGCTCGTCGCCGATGGGAATATTTTGAAAGGCGGTTACCTGCGAAATTCAAACGAGATTTTTGGATTTTGGAAAAGTCGACGAAAAATTAAACAATTTTCGCAATAACGCCGCCGCTGTTATTGAAAAAAGGAAGAGTTTTTGATTACTTATTGCACGTAGGGTACTTAATTAAAATTTATTTTGAAATAATTTTCGTTTGAATTGACCTGGTACCCGCCTTTCAAAATATTCCATCGGTGGCGAGCATGCCCTTTAACCCATGTTCAGAGCATGATTCCGTATAAGATGAATTGATTTTCAATTACTTTCAGATATATCCAAAATTTCAGGTTCTTGGGTGAATACCTATTTAGGAAAGGTACCAGGCGGTTTTCGTACCCATCCCAAAGATTTATGGTGTTATAAAAACTAGTCTATGACTGTTATTCAAGAAAAAATTAAGGATCCGAACATGTAACCTCAAAAAAATGTAGTAAGGGAATTTATCGTGGATGTATCTTCCACAGCCAATTCAATCACGAGCCAGAAAAAAAAGTCGAAAGAAAACCAAATATGCTAATAAGAAATTACAGAACAATGAAAGAGCTAGTTTCTAGTGGATTTATCGACATGTAGATCAATTGACCGCACGCCGATTAAGCTGATGATGGTGACAAAGGTGACTATAATTAACTAAATGAATAAAATTCCCTCTATAATACCCACCATGCAAAACGGACAAGTCGCACTCTCAACACAAAAAACAACACTACTAATTCTGTTTTTACCACCAATTTTGGCTCGGCATTTCCTCATTTTTGTCACAAACAAGTCATTTTTTGATCTTCTTTAGTTTTGAAACTTTAAACGCAAATTTTTTGATAAAAAGCCTTTTAATGCACAACTTCTCCCTCTCATAGTTAAGTTTTAACAATATGGCAGCACAGAAAATATAATAGATCTTTCGACGCTAGTAGCGAATGCCCCCCCCCTAACGATTTTCACTTTTTTACTTTGGTAAAAGTACCCAAAAATATGTCCCAGACCCCGAAAATGTGCGCAAACTGTTCATTAGTCACAACTTCCGTACGCTGGCCTACCCCAAGCCTAAGGGCTAAGCCTAAACTTGTTGTTTGCAAAGGTAGTTACAGCAATTTTTAAAGGTCGGATGCTTGGGGGGGGGGGTATTCGCTACTAGCGCCGATCTTTCTAGTAAGTTTTGAAGCTAAACCTAGTTTGTGAAATTCAATCCAAGATTTTTTGAACTTCAAATAGCCCTTTATATACAGAAAAAGTATATTTGAAATTCACCAAACGTTCATTGGAAGTTTGTGGCAGGCTGCAAACTTTCTGTGAGCCTATACTGAAATTCAAATACTGTATTTCCCTATTAATACAAGTTTAGCGGATAATCAAAAAGTCGATTTTGAAGTAAAAATTTTGAAGGTCTAAAGTAAACAATATGTGTGTCGCCTCAAAAACGCCCAAAATCATCTCAATCTTGCTTCTTTTGATGTTTTACGTTAAGAAAACACGTTTTTCGGATTGGGATAGCATTTTTTGATAAAAAAAATTCTAAAAAAAGTTTTGCCTTGGTCCCCCAAGGCCATAAATATGTAAAAAATCAGAAAAAAATGTTTTTGGAATTGGCGCCATATTATCTTTATAGGAATAAAGGCTGTATAGAGATGGGAAGGAAATAAAAGGGACCACAAATCATAAAAAAGCGAACTAACAAAAGATGTTGAACAGGGAGGGGAAGGGAAAAAAGGGGCCACTTTTAGGGAAAAGTCATAAAAGCAACTAAATGATTTTATTTCTCAATCATCTACTTACTCTTATTACTTTTCTTTAAAAGTGGTCCTTTTATTCCCTTCTCCTCCTAATACAGCCCTTATTCCCTTTAAAATGTTATGGCGCTAATTGCAAAATCCTTTTTTCTGATTTTTTTACATATTTATGGCCTTGGGGAACCAAGACAAAAATTTTTTTCGAATTTTTTTTATCAAAAAAATGCTTTCCTAATCCTAAAAGCGTGTTTTCTCAACGTTAAACATCAAAAGAAGCACGATGAGATGATTTTGGATTTTTTGCTCGACAAACACATTGTGTACTCCGGCCGTTTCAGGCATAGCAAGTTAGAACCTGCCGTGAATCTCTTGTCAGCCTACCATGAAATTTACTATTCTTAGCCGTGATTGTACAACATGATTATTATTTCTTTATTTAACATTTTCAAGCTCCTATTTTCAAATGGCATAAAAAAGTGTTTTAGTAGTTCATATAGAATGTCCATTTGCTGGAGCAGAGCCGCCATTGGGTCGCCTGGCCTTGAGCGACAAACCAACATGGACACATTTAAGTCACCGTCGTTGGTCTCATTGGCGAAGTAGTCGTTTGCCAGAAGCACAAGTTCCTCATCCGCCTCTTCCTTGGTGTGCTTCAGGCCGCCCAAGGCATCTTTAAAAAGTTTAGTGGCCACCGGCGTCCCTCCAATATTTCGACTGGTTTGCACCTGAAGGCAGTAAAATGCTCTTGTGCTTTCGCTGCTGGTGAAAACCTGGAATTTTTTTGAATATAATTTACTTGAGAAAAGATTAAAAATAAATTTGTTTAATTACTATAGTTCCTCTAGTTAAAAAATTCAACTTGTTCCTTTTTTTAATTTTTTCCAAAAAACTTTCGAAGAGACAAGCTGACCCGGTAAACTAATAGTTATAAGGCTGGATTAGACTATTTGGGGTGACCCGATAATGCGTTTCTTTCAGGTCTAAGTGTTCCATACTTAGACCTGAAAACGATAGAAACGAATAAAAGAAGGAAAACCATTTTTCGAATTTTTTTTTGTATGTCTTGGTCCCCTGTGGTTTTTGGTCATTTTTTTGGTATTTCACCCCGTTTTGGTCACTAGAGCTGGGCAAAAAGCCTCGATTGCATTTTATGCTTGAAGGCTTCTCGGAATCATGTCTAAGGTAAGTGACTTCGCGCATCTCTAACTTTCAAGCCCCTGCACCCCTTCAAGGGAGAAGAGGGCAAGCCCTCCACGCCCCTGCGGTGCGGGGGGCTTGGTGGCTTGTGGTCGAAATGCGCACACCGACATACCTTAGACAAAAATAACTCGAAAGTGACTCTGGATGTGTGGAAAAGCATGCATACCACAGCTACTTTTTTGCGGTAGGCCGCAGTAAACGAAACTATGTTCAAATCCTATCTTTTTAGGACCAACAGACGTAACCAAGTCAAAAAATGACCAAAAACCACAAGGAAACCAAGGATACGAAAAAAAATTTCGAAAAATGATCTTCCCACACTTTTTCACCATTCCGTTTCCAGGACCTATGGAATAATTAGACCTGAAAAAGAAAAAAACATTTTTCGACTACTCCAAACAGTGTTTACTTTAGCCAGTTGTAATTCAAAAAGAGTAAAAATAAACTTCTGTGAGCCTCTCCCATATGGATTGGCAGTTGATTGGCCAATTACAGCACTCCATCTTCAGCACCTTGGGTTCCTCCACCCGGGGATGAGAATGCAGCCAGGCGACCAAAGCACTTTCATCCAGGCCCGGACCATCCTTCAGCAGTTTAGTGTCTCGCTCAGGAATACCCATCGGCAGTGCTCCATCAAAGGTCGACTGAACAGCCTGGGGCAAGACATTTGAGTGGAGAAGAGAGTGCCGACTAAACGGAGCCGCTTACATCCGGGAAGTTGTTCAAGCACCTGGGAGAACTCATGGAATCGTTTGCCCTTGAAGTTAGTCAAACAGAATACACAACCCTGGAGGGTATGCCAATCCTCTCTAGCACACGAATGACTCGCTGCTGATGCTTCCGCTGGGGTCGATACTCCCATCGAAGGGCCTGCAAAATAGAAGAGGATAGTGGATATGAGCATGGTTTCATCATATAAAGTAAATGCTATGCAAAAACTGTTATTAACAATTTTAGATTTTTTCATTGCCAATTTTTTCATAGTTAACTTCTTCTCTATAGTTAAATTTTCGTAGAGTTAACTACGCATTGAACCAGCCTTCATTATAGAAGTCCCACCTTGAAGCGAACATTCTTTTTCTCCAAGCAGTCCATAAGAAGACTATCAGTAGTGGATTGGACTCGGCGGTAGCTATCCGGGTTGGCGCCCGGCTCCACTAGTGGAAAGTGGAAGTGGTCTTCCTGAGCTTCGTGTAAAACGGGGCACTCTTTGACTACCAGATAGCTCCTTGAAAGCACATACAGAGCATAGAGCAGGCGCAGCGGCTTATCAGCAAAGTAGCGCCGTCGAATGCTCACCAGTTGATGGTTGACCAATTGGATCTGGTCCAGATCGGAGGCCGACAAAAACGCAAAAATGTTGGACCATGTGTCGTCAGAGAGAAAAGCGCGCTGCATTGGTGGGAAGACAATCTACAAAAAATTATTATTCAATTCAGATGGATAAAGCCGGAAAAAAGAAAATCAAATAAGTGATTCGAATTTCAATGATCTTAGCTGAAGAAAGTGCCAAAAAAGATTTAGGCACTAATTCAAAAGGCCTTTTAGCTGACCTATAATAATTATACAGTTGATTTGATGGTAGCACCCTTTTAACCACCGACCTTAGTACTATTTTTTCATAGTTGAATAAATTATCTCTAAGGAGGTGGGTTAAATATATCCCGGTAGAAATCTTTTTTTCACTTTATTTTTTGGTTTTGATTTAATTTTTGAGTCAAGACTAGGGTTGCGCCTCGGAAATATTCCCGGAAATATTCTTGGTTTATTTTTAGTTTATTTTTGGTCATTTTTACTAATTCGAAAATCATGTTTAAATGACTTCTAAGTGATTTTTATATGCTTAAAATGATAAGAAAGTTATTTTCTAGCACTTTTTCACATAAAAATTGATTGTTGAAAAAAAATTTGACTAAAATTTAACTTTTTGCCTCGGGGACCAAGGTGAATCACCTTGTACTAAGGTATTCTACCCCGTTTTGGTCACTGGTGCTGGGCAAAAAGAGTCTTTCATCCATGTATGATCAAGAGTCTTGCTCGGAATTATGTCTAAGATATGTGGGTGTGCGCATCTCTAACCAACCAAGCCCCCTACGCCCCTTCGTGGGCGCAGGAGGCTTGGTTGCTTGTGGTTGAGATGCGCACACCCACATACCTTAGACGCAAATCACTCGAAAGGGACTCTGAATGCATAAAAATGTATGCATACCAGAGTTTCTTTATGTGGTAGGCCCCAGTCAACAAAACTATGTTCAAATTCCATCTTTTTGTGGTATCCAGGTACCCTTTCAGGTTGGATTGCCTTGGGTGACCAAGGCAAAAAGTCAAATTTCGGTCAAAAACTTTTTCTTGAAAAAATCAACTTTTTATGTGAAAAAGTGTTAGAAAATAACTTTCTTGTCGTTTTAAGCATATAAAAATCACTTAGAAGTCATTTAAACATGATTTTCGAATTAGTAAAAAATGAAGAAGATGATGTTCCCAATTCTCCAGCCGAAGTCTCCAAGTGCAGTTCGGTCCAGTCTACTCCTGCTGTGGTGGAACATGAATCTCCAGTTGCTCAAGCATCCAGATCTCTTATTAATTCTCCAGTTTGTTCACCCATTCCCTGTACTACATGGTGCTCCAATAAAGATTCCCATTTTATCGAGATAACCATTCCTTTGGTTTCGGGTACCCACCTACAACTAATTGGTTTACTCAGCCAATAATACTAGCCAAAACAAAGACAATACCATTTTTCATAAGAATCTTTAATTTTGAAACAGTTTTTGCTAATATAAGTAATATTCAAAAAAATCTTGTCAAATCTTGTCGACAAATTATTGTCAGTTTGAATTCTCGTCAGAATTAATTATTGCCAGAATCGGTTGACATCAGAAAAATTTATGTCAGTCTCGGGTGAGCCCAAAATTTGGCCAACCGGATCGAAGCGGTGAAAATACTTTTGGCACCAATTTAAAAACTGAAGCTATTTTAGGGACAAATGTAGGAAATTTTTTACACGCTTTCAATAAAATTATTAAAAGAATCAAAGAATGCAATTTGATGCGTTACTTTACACTTTTTGCACGTCACTGAGCACTGATTTTTCCATTTCGAACATCTAGCATACGAAATGCTTGCCTTTCAAAAGTTCGTCTTCTAACGCATTTTTTTAGTATACAGTCGACTCTCGATTTTACGGCATCCCGATTTTACGTCACTTTCGATTTTACGGCACCTTGAGGCCAATTTGGTTGGTTAATTTAGAAATCCTTATGATCATACACTCGGTTTTACGTCACTTTTACCCTTGATTTTACGGCAAGCTTCGGTTTTACGGCACCTTTGCGATGACACTCATTGAAAATTTACCCCCGATTTTACGTTAAAAGCATAAGATTTTGACCCAATACTTTCAAAAAGCAAATTTTTGAGGGGTACAGTCGACGCTCTCCATTGCGTCCGGCTGGGGCCTGCCCGACCCGGACGCAATGGAGAGCTGGATACAATGAAGAGCGGACGCAATGGAGAGAGTCATAGTATTGAACTATTCATAGCCGACGCTATGGAGAGCGGAGCTTCTCTCCCACCCTATAATCATCTCTCACCCCTCATTTTTCGACTAGGATTAGAGTAACAGTTCAGAGTTACAGTCAAACCTCGATATAGTGACACACCTTGGGACCGGCCTTCAGGTGTCACTATACTGGAGTGTCACTATATTGGAGTGTCAATTTACTCATTTTATTTAAGCCAAAATTAGACTGACTGATCTAAGGGTGTCACTATATTGGAAGTGTGTCACTGTATTGGAGTGTCACTATATCGAGGTTTGACTGTAAGGCCATTTTCCATTTACAATTTCAAAACTTTTCATGGGTTGAAAAATAATCCCCTGGGAATAAAAGAGGCTACAAAGAAATCCTTGCTCAGCTCTTCTCGATTCTCTCCAGGCAAAGCTTCGATGATTTTCTTCTTTGTTTCCAGAGTGATCACTCTTCGTTTGCCAGGAGTTGAGGCTAAGAGTTAATAAACGAAATTTTGACAAGAACAATAACTACTGTATTTCCACTAATAGATTGTGACTTCCTCCTTCTGATGTAGTAGGATTGGAAAATAAACGCGCCCGGGGCAGTTATTAGAGAAAATACGGTATGCAATAACTATATGATCACAAAAAACTACACGATCACAAATTTCAGAAAACGGAAAGAACACTGGCAGTGCAATAACAATGTTGTGAACAATGTTTTCCTTGCAGAACATATAAAAATAATTGCCTTTACAACCCATTTTCACGTTTTGTCCCTGATTTAACAGCCGGACGCAATGAAGAGCGTTAATTATAATGTCGGGACCAGCCTCACCGGACGCAATGGGGAGCTGGACGCAATGAAGAGCGGACGCAATGGGGAGAGTCGTTTATAGGTAATTTCATAGACAACCAACCAAACCAAAAAAAGGCGGACGCAATGGAGAGCTGGACGCAATGGGGAGTGACGCTATGGAGAGCGTCGACTGTAATACTTTATTTTAGTACCAAAATGCTTTGTAAAATACAAAATGGCCAAAATACATCTTTTGTTTAAGTTTTAGCAATTTTGGTTTATCCTTTGTTTAGTATTTTATGCGCTATATAAATATTCAGCGACATTTTCTCTTTGTTTTTCTAAAAAAAAATGTCTGAACGTGAACTATTAGTCTTCTTTTAAATCAATTTTTGATCTGGACCCGTAGTAAAAACAAAAAAAATTAGACTGATGCTAATTCGACTATATCTCGCCGATTAGTAAACTTTACGAAAAACGGTTTTTTAGGGGTCGGAAGATAATTTATCTGGCTTTCAGATGAGATATAAACTACGTCCAGCATATGATAGCATAACTAAGATAAATGGATTTTCATAAATAGACTCCGAATTAGACTTTTAAAAATCCACTTTTTTAGTTGGGATGCTAATTGGCTGATTGCTTGGCAAATATTTCTCTACTTATTCTTGTGATACTTTTATCACGTGAAAGATATGTTTCGGCGCATTTTGGTATAAGACAGTCAAAGCACGGGAAAACAGGAAAAAATTTTACGAGCAAAAGTTTGCCAAAAATGAAAATTTAGACTTTAGCCACCTCTAGAGCAGTCTAAAGTCTAAATTTTCATTTTTTGGCAAACTTTTGCTCGTAAAATTTTTCCTGTTTTCCCGTGCTTTGACTGTCTTATACCAAAATGCGCCGAAACATATCTTTCACGTGATAAAAGTATCCACAAGAATAAGTAGAGAAATATTTGCCAAGCAATCAGCCAATTAGCATCCCAACTAAAAAAGTGGATTTTTAAAAGTCTAATTCGGAGTCTATTTATGAAAATCGATTTATCTTAGTTATGCTATCATATGCTAAACGTAGTTTATATCTCATCTGAAAGCCAGATAAATTATCTTCCGACCCTAAAAACCGTTTTTCGTAAAGTTTACTAATCGGCGAGATATAGTCGAATTAGCATCAGTCTAATTTTTTTCGTTTTTACTACGGGTCCTGGCTAAAATATGGCCAACCAGCAAAAGAGAGTTAATATGCCATAGTTATCTTTGCAAAATAGTCAACTTGGCAAAAAGTAGTTACTTATATTTTATAGCTCATTAGTGCAGATACCAATTATGTTTTATTCTGTGTGTGTCCTACGTATTTTGGTGGTTGGTCAATTGAAAGGTGGAAGAAAGAAGTAGCATTCTGTCGTCGTTGCACAAAAAAACATCCATAGTTGTAAGGGGTACATGTTTTGTGGCCTTTCTCATCAGATGGATTATCGAGATAAAAAGTAGAGTGAGGGGAGTAGTAGGAGCTCTTCTCAAAACATTTCCAAATTCACTGTTTGTGCTGTAACAACACACTGAGAAAAGCTGTTGTTGTTGCTTCAAGGCTTTCTACCAATACAGGCTGGTAGGAAGACCTTTCCACCAACAACTATTTTCCGACATTCCTCTATGTATCCGCCCTTTGTTTATTTTCTTGGCTTGAATAAAAGATCGGCCCTTTGGACGTTCTACTTATTTTTTGTATCCCAGTTTTCAAATTGATGGGGGCCTTTATAGTCTAGTAAATAAAAGTAGTTAACTGTTTTCTCCGTAGTTAACTGCATTTTTTCCATCTTTAACTATTTGTACCGTTAAGTATAAAAAAAGTTAATTATGCGAAAAACAAATTGCCGCCCCTTATTTTTTGATCGACCTCTAAGGGCGGAACTTTTAGGTGAGAATTCAAATTTAAAATGTTGAATCAGTAGAGCTCGTGAGCACTGAGAAAATAAAGAAAAAAAAACCTGTTCGAAAAAAAATTATGGACCTAGATACAATACCTCAAAGTCGAGGAGGGCGGCAATTATAGGAAATGCGGTAAATGTAGCTTCTAAAAGAGAGCATGAGAAGTGTCTTTTACCCGTTATAGCAAACACATTGTGGGTCAAAAATTTGTTTGGGAGTGAATGAAGACTGTATGATTTCTATAGGAACGGGTATATGTCCTCCGGTAAGGATCTTCCGTAAAGAGTACATTTTTTAAAGACAATCTTTGATGGACAGCTCTTCGGGGTGTTAGTTAATTAATTGATTATCGTTGGATATGATTGAGATTGTTTTTGAATAAGGATTGCTTCGGGCATGATTGAGATTTGAGAGATTTTTTAATATTGAATTCCGTATTCACTCTATTAACTCCCCACCTCTAATAACTCCGCACCCCTCATTTTTTCGACCAGGGTTTTAGAATAAGGGCTATTTTTGATTCACAATTTCAACATTTTTTAGGTTTTGAAAAACAACTCCTTATGGGAAGTTAATAGTGTGAATACCGTATGCTTTTTGAAATCTTCTAATTTGACTTGTGCCATTACTCAAACATATTATTCATCTAATTTCGTCTATGGAAGAATGCGCAACTGGTGGCAAAGTTTAGTACGTAGATCAAATAAATCTTTGTCTGTTGGCCTTAAAGCTGGACTAAATTGTCTAAAGTGATTTTTTCAATTGATCTAAAGAGTCGTTTAAAAGTGATTAAGTTCTCCTATTAGACTAACATAGCCTGGTTGTATGATTTTACGCAGTTTGCTCCAGAGAGACGATTGTTTTGCCGAGAGAGTTGATTGGTTTGCCACACGGTGTTGATTGGAATGCACCTGAGTATTAATTGCCCTGGAGTGTTGGATTTCCCAAAGTGTTTATCGGAATCGTTCTAAGTGTCGATTGGATTGCCCCTGAGCGTTGATTGAACTATCCCAACTGTTGATTGAATTACCCTAGGGTGTTTATTGAATTGCTCCTGAGTGATGATTGAGTTGGATTGCCCTAATATTGATTGTATTGCCTCGAGGTGTTGATTGCATTGCATCAAAGTGACGACTGGATTACCCATGATAGTTGATTAAGGTGCCGTGAAGTGTTAATTGTATTGTGCTTGAGTATTGACTAGATTGCCCCAAGTTTTATTGAATTTTTTCTGGGTGTTGATTGGATTGCTCATGGCTGTTCATTGAATTGCCTTCAAATGTTGAATGGGTTGACCCAGAGAGTTGATTGAACTGTCCCTAACTGTTGAGTGGATTGCCACTGAGTGCTGATTGGTGACGACTGACGACACGCAGCTGAAGCGAAGAAGTGAATGAAAAGAATGTCTGCCACTACAAATAATTGATCTCTTTTTTTCTTTTTCTTATTTTAACATTTTAGCTGAAAAAATTTAGAGTTTAATACGGGAGATAAAGCTTTGTGGCGGTCAGTGAAACTGAATCCTTATTTTTTTTTGTAAATATACTCCTAATTTTATTTTTTTCGTTGTTATGGTGGTCTAGTGTTCGATTTTCCTTGCTAAAATCTTCTTTCTTTGACCAATTTTATTATTAGTTTAACATATTCTTTTGATAAACAACGCGAAATAACTATCTATCAACCTAATAGATAGAAATTTTATTTGATGTCCATATTGAAACTGCATTTTGAACTGGGAATATTTTTTAACTACCGGAGAAAATGGTCCTGTTCTTTGCCCACTACATGCCGCCACCGCTCAAGTATGTTCTTTAGTAGTAGTATTAAATTGAAAACATTGAATAATTTTAAATATTGTCAATAGCTTTTTTTTTTAATCCATGTCTGTTTAGATATTCCTACCAAAGCAAATGATCTAAATATTCCTGACGCCGGCATCGGTGTGGACAACATGTCCTTGCTGCTGCGCAACTACCCACAGATGACCTATCGAATCAAAAAAAATCAACTAGGCGTGCTGATCGAAAAAACCTACATGTCCATTCTCATAGCTTCAAACAACAACATTCTCTCGTGCTTCGATTCCAGCCTTCTATCTTTCTGCACTCAGGTAAGACATTTTTCAATATATATTTATATAGCTATTTATACTAATTTTATTCTCCTTTTCCCTTTTCAGTCCTACATTCTGTCGTCTTTCAACTTTGTCGCCATTTATGACCTTCTCAAAGATGATTTCATTGGACTGAAGGAGGAAAAACAAGGACAACAAGGACATGACGTCCGACAGTTCACCCGGACAAATCTGATCTTCCTATGTATTTGATTTCAATAGTGTTATATTGACATCTGCACAGGTTGACTTTTTCAACAATATTTTTGTACTTAATCACTAACTTATATTTCTTTGCAGAATCACTTAGTCAACTCAAAACTACACTGCCACGACCTGGTCTCGATAGACAAGCACACTGATCTAGAGTGCGACAAGTTTAAGGGTGTTCCTCCGCAACTAGTACGTTTCGTTCATCAAGCAGTCAGTTATCAAGTACTTGGTTATCGTCCTTTGTTTGGCCCTATTCAGTTGTGGTATTTATGGAAGGCATACTATTTTTTATTTTATAATAATTTTTTAGTTCTATAAAGAGTGGAGGATAGCCATCAATTTATATTCTTCGTTTTTAGAGAAAAAAGGCAAGTGACCCTCAAATGCAAAAATATCTTCGGTCTTCAGTTCTAGTCACAACTTCAAGTAGCATATTCAATGATTGAATGGCCCACCAACAGCCAGGTTCGTTCATTATCAATAACTTTTTTTGCTCTCAAGAAAGAGATATTCTAGTAAGCGCGCACTCCCACTTCCCAAGATCAGTGCAAAAAAAGTTACTGGCAGTAGCATGATGAGAAGTCGACGGTAATTTTACTAAAAGTGACAAAAAATGACAACATTTATTATTAACTTCTTTTTTTCTTTTCAAGAAAAACTCTGATTTGATAGATGCAAGTGAGAAAACAGGTGTCTTCGTAAGTGTGGTAAGCAAGTGTAGCAATTCGTTTAGCTTCTACAGAATTTGAAATCATCCTGGGGTGGAGGGGGGGGGGCGTTTGTGGTTGTTCAACTTGTTTGATATAATATGCTAGTTGTTTATTTGTTTACACAAAATGAAGTGAATTGAGAAACAAAGTTGCTCTGTTTTTGAAGAAAAATGATGACAATGTCCTGATCTTATAGTGGTGGAGAGTTCTTTTGCCATTATGCATATTTTTATTTTGTAGTATTATTGAGCCCGTAGCCAGGAGGGGAAATTATTTTTTTATCGGTTTTCGCACCATCCCCCCACCCCTGAAAATTAGCACTGGCTACGGGCCGGAGTATTATCATCTACTCTCGCGTTTTTTTTGTGTGCGTGTCATATTGTTTTTGGTTAATATATATGCGCCTGTTTATTTATTTTCATAATTCATATATTTCTTATTCTAGATGATTTTGCGTAGTTGGTCTTTTCTGTCTCAGGTTGCAGTTCCTCATTGTCTTCTCTGGCCCATACTGCTGATTGGAGCTCTGGCAAAGGAATCCCCAAAGTGCGGCTATCCAGTTTTCGTGCCCTCCCAAGTCAATCACGTGGTGGTCGAAAGCCAAATCGGTAAGTCCATTATTTTTTTGTTAGATCAAAACACAGATTAAAAATTTTATTTGTAGATATTGAATGTAGCGCCTGTCGGATCGGGGTCTCATTTGTCGACAGCGTGAAGAACTCAAGTATTGCTCAACTCATCAAAGACTCTTCTGCCTTCTGTGACACATTGCTTCTTATAGATGATCTATGCCGCGACCTACTGGTTACTAATATGAAAAAATTGTATGTTTATTTTTCCTTCTCAGCCTTCTCAATAAAATTGTTATTGACTGGATCATGTTTAGGTTTGCCTTTAAATATTGGCTTTGATTCTGCTGCAGTTTGTTCAAGCATAGGAGCATGTTCGACGACTGACTTTGTTAGCGCCAAGCTTGAGCGAAACTTATTGGCTAGAAGAATAGAGGGTACTTGTCAGTTTTCTTTTGTGTATTTAAGAATTAAACATTTCTGATTACAGCAGTCTACAGCGAAGCAAAATCTACCGGATCCGCAATCGTAGCTTTTCTTGGTCGGTCTCTGAGCAGAGGAGAACACCGTAATGTGGTTGATTGGAATACCGGAACTGACAACTACTATTCATTTCACATCAAAGACTTAAAAAGTTTCTGCAAGCTGCTCGAAGAACGAGATCAAGTAGTCAAGCCAACAAATCCACGAGCCGTAAGTCAGCCTTTTCAAAATATGGCCTACAGTCAAACCTCTCTACTATGGCACCCCCAAAAGTTCGTTCCCGCCTTGGGTCCGACACTTTTTTTACCTCGATTTTTGAAGGCTTTTGCCATTTCTGTTTTGACAGTCTGGTCCCAAATATCGTAAGGATTCCGATTTTGCCGATCGTTTTTCAGAATTATAAAGAAAATTCTTCTAAAAAAGCAAAAACTCAGTTTAAAAACAGAAATTTTTGAATTTTCCTGTTTTTAAACTGAGTTTTTGCTTTTTTAGAAGAATTTTTTTTATAATTCTGAAAAACGATCGGCAAAATCGGAATCCTTACGATATTTGGGACCATACTGTCATAACAGAATGGATAAAAGACTTTGAAAATTCGGTTAAAAAAAGTGTCGGACCCAAGGCGGGAACGAACTTTTGGGGTGCCATAGTAGAGAGGTTTGACTGTATTTAAATGAATTGTTGAAAAGAAAATTATTTAAAATAGCTCAATGATTTCAGTTTCCCTTGATGCTAGTCATGAGTAAGCTGAAAAACATCATATCTGAAGGAGTAGAAGGAAAAAATCCAATGAGTGGCCGTCCCGACATCACGCCCGAAGTTGCGCAGTTACACTTCAATGAGCACTTCAACAGCAAGGTTTCCTGCCACAAGAAACCCGAAAACATAATGACTCGTGAAGAAGAAGAACCAATCGTGAGTTTTGTTTAAGTCAATTCAGATCTTTTTAAACAAAAAAATAATGAAATGAGGTGACTTTTATAACTTTTCGCGCAAATTTCACATTCATCAAATAAATGTAATTATGAGTTTTATTTATTTGAGGGATTGATGCATTGTACTGTCGTGTTTTCCTCGGGCCGATACATTGAAGAAGACCAAGCTCATCTCGAAAATTCTCCTCACTCGTCCTGCTACTTTGCCGCTCCGTTGGATTGTGAGGATCCGAAAATGGATCGTATGACGGGTGCTATCTTCGGTAGGGCTTCTTTTTCATCTTCAAATTTGTCACAAATTTTTAGTTAAAAAATGTGAAAAAATTGCAATAGATTTTTCATATTCAACTTTGAAAAAATATAACAATGCGTGAAAATCAATTATTTTTTTGCAAATTTTTCTCGAATTTTAAAACGGTTGGTATATTTTTAGAGCCGCCGCGATTTGTCAAGATCTTCCCAATGAATGGTTATCTTTGTGCCTCCACAACGCCCATTGCCTATTGCCCCGTTAATTGTGATCCCATCGAAGTCGTCTCCAAGATCATTAAACTGTTGTGTGTCCCCAAGGCATCTGTATTGGGTTTCCATTTTTGGATGGCAGAAAAGTTAGGACACCAAGTTGTTGTAAACCCGGAATTGGCCAACCACGAAGAAGTTTTCAGCGTGCCGCGAAGTTGCCAGATCAATTTGGGCTAAGAATAAGAACCACAAGAATAGAATTTATTTATCTTCCTCTCAATGATCCCTTCACTAATTAATTTCAGTTTGTGCTAAAGTGGCTGAATTTTTCAACTTACTGAATTCTCCTGTAATAAAGATATATTTTCGTGACTGAGCGCTAATTAATATACAGCAGAACAAAAAAGCACAGATGCAGATTTAGGAGCTGCATGTTTTTTTAATAAGAGACAGAAAATGCATGTACAACTTCTTGTTGTACATTTTGTATTCTGATTCTTTTTTAAAATATTTCAAGGCGCGTATATGATAATACTCAGGATTCATCAGGAATCACATACCAGGAATCACTTTCGAAGGGGCTGTGGCAAACCGATAAAAAAATAATTTCCCTCCTGGCTACGGGCTCAATAATACTACAAAATAAAAATATGCATAATGGCAAAAGAACTCTCCACCACTATAAGATCAGGACATTGTCATCATTTTTCTTTAAAAACAGAGCAACTTTGTTTCTCAATTCACTTCATTTTGTGTAAACAAATAAACAACTAGCGTATTATATCAAACAAGTTGAACAACCAGTAGAAAAATATTGTTGAAAAAGTCAACCTGTGCAGATGTCAATATAGGACCTGAAGACCTATTAAAATTTGGCAACCTATCACAAAATGCTAGTCATCAGTCAATCATGCAGAAATCTTCAGGCAACCATAATTTTTGAAAAGGTTGAACGGGTTGACCCTAAACTTCAAATATTCTCGCGACCTATCAGGAAGTTTTAACTCCTCATATTTTTAACTGCCCCCTTTAAATTCGTTGTTAGGTTTCAGAATTGAATAGTCCCCGTTGTCTGAGTTACCTTATTCTGCGACGGCAATAAGCTAGAGATATTAACAGCATTAACAGTAAAAAAATATATTAAACATTTTATTGTTTTGGCTCTATATGTGATGTTTTGGCTCTATATGTGTTTGCACACCTCCAGAAAAAAGTTGTCTTGGTCCCCCTGTTGGTTTTTTTCGCAAAATTTTCTGACATTTTTTTAGTCAACTCTGCTGTTCTTTTTTAAATTTTCACTTCTTTGTTTCCTTTTCATGTTTGTTGTCTTATGCGTAACCTTTTTCACATAATTCCTCCGTTAATATGTACTTCTCGCCATACGAAATATTTTTTTGTCTAGTAAAGATGAAAATACAATATATCCTGTTTTTATTACTTCGCCTGACAAATAATGTCTGACAAATAATAATACAAATTTTGAAAAAAATGAATATTTTTCAAGAATTTTTTATTTTCATAAAACAGTCTCAAAAACAACAGGGATTATCAAGGCAAATTTAAAAAAATTACAAAAAAATCAACAGGGTGGACCAAGGCCACTTTTTTTCGGGAGGGGTGCGAACACATATAGAGCCGATGTTTTGCTCAAAATACAAAGGCGAGCACCCAGTTACGACCAAATGTGGCTGCAACTTTCGACAGTGTTCCAGAGAGAGACTTATAAAGAGAGATATTATAATCCAATAGAAACAATTTGGTTTTGACTAGAGTTGGAAAATTACCGGTCATAATCTTTTGCGGTAATATTACCGGTAGTATTACCGGTCATAATCTTTTTTTCGGTCATATTCTGGTCATAATCTTTTTATCATATTAAAAATTCTATACACCGCTGAATACATTGCTTTATTGACAAAAATACATCTTCAGACCTCATTTTCACATATTCAATCATCCATAAATAATTGGATCAAATTGAAAACTCCCGACAAATGTGTGAAATTTCCCGACTAATTAATTAATTTTCCCGACAAATTTTTAAAACAAACATATCTCAGTGTTTTCTTATCATTTTTTATTTTTTTTTAGACCAGCATGCAGCCCTACTCTTCTAGTTTCTAATGAGTCATCAAACAAATCGTTGAAATTTTAAAAAAAATTGAGAAAAGTTGGTTTTTATTTAACAACTCCTTGTTTTATGTAAACTATTTTTTCTCAATGTTTTTAAATTATAACAGTTTGGTTGATGGCTCATTAGAAACTAGAAGAATAGGGCTGCATGCTGGTCTAAAAAAAAATGATAAGAAAACACTGAGATATGTTCGTTTTAAAATTTGCCGGAAAATTAATTAATTAGTCGGGAAATTTCACACATTTGTCGGGAGTTTTCACATACATCCTAAATAATTCAAGTCATAGAGTCATATTACAGTACAGTTGAGTCTCTATATAGCATCCACCCCAAAAGTTCGTTCCCAGCTCGGGTCCGACACTTTTTAGCTCAATTTCTAAAGTATTAGTCTAGTCGGAAATATCGCAGGGATTCCGATTTTGCCGATCGTTTCTCAGAAACATGGTAATTTTTCCATTTAGACCCGCAAACCTCTATATAGCATCGCCTTAAATCTCAAAAAGGCGATGCTATATAGAGGTTTGCGGGTCTAAATGGCAAATTACCATGTTTCTGAGAAACGATCGGCAAAATCGGAATCCCTGCGACTTTTCCGACTAGACTGACAAATCAGTTTTGGCAAAATACTTTAGAAATTGAGCTAAAAAAAGTGTCGGACCGAGGTGGGAACGAACTTTTGGGGTGGATGCTATATAGAGACTCGACTGTAGCCTCAAATTATCATTAACAGCCATAAACTAATAACAACAGAACGTGAAAAAGGTTGATTGCAAAATTGTAAGGTTGAAAAGAATTTCGAAACAAAGATACACATCGATTGAACACTTTTGGGCAAAAGAAGTATTGAAATAGTCGATGTTGTATAAAGATTGCCTTATGGGTTAGGTAGGAAAATATTTCGAGGCTTCATTTTGTGCAAAATTTCGCGGAACCATAAAGTTTTGAGAAAGAGACAGTGAAGCTATAACAAGATTTGGTTTCATATTTAACAACAATAAATCAACAAAGAGTCAATAGGATAAATTTAGTTGGCATGTCATAAGCAATTTTCAATAATATCAATCACTTTTTTGGCGTCTCCAGCATACACATTATTCTTGAATTTGGTAGTGGCC
The DNA here is from genome assembly GCA_004194705.1 of Ditylenchus dipsaci. NCBI lineage: Eukaryota > Metazoa > Nematoda > Chromadorea > Rhabditida > Anguinidae > Ditylenchus > Ditylenchus dipsaci. The sequence goes on from SADC01000107.1 coordinate 164,248, forward strand.
TGCTTGTCCAGTGGATTTTTTTTATGAAATAGTTCAAATCAAACAATTTGACCTGGACCCGTAGTAAAAACAAAAAAAAATAGACTGATGTTAATTCGACTATATCTCGCCGATTAGTGAACTTTACGAAAAACGGTTTTTAGGGGTCGGAAGATAATTTATCTGGCTTTCAGATAAGATATAAACTACATCCAGCATATGATAGCATAACTAAGATAAATGGATTTTCATAAATAGACTCCGAATTAGACTTTTAAAAATCCACTTTTTTAGTTGGGATGCTAATTCGCTGATTGCTTGGCAAATATTTTTCTACTTATTATTGTAATTACTTTTATCACGTAAAGGATATATTTCGGCGCATTTTGGTATAAGACAGTCAAAGCACGGGAAAACAGAAAAAAATTTTACGAGCAAAAGTTTGCCAAAAAATGAAAATTTAGACTTTAGCCACTTCTAGAGCAGTCTAAAGTCTAAATTTTCATTTTTTGGCAAACTTTTGCTCGTAAAATTTTTCCTGTTTTCCCGTGCTTTGACTGTCTTATACCAAAATGCGCCGAAACATATCTTTCACGTGATAAAAGTAACCACAAGAATAAGTAGAGAAATATTTGCCAAGCAATCAGCCAATTAGCATCCCAACTAAAAAAGTGGATTTCTAAAAGTCTAATTCGGAGTCTAATTATGAAAATCGATTTATCTTAGTTATGCTATCATATGCTGGATGTAGTTTATATCTCATCTGAAAGCCAGATAAATTATCTTCCGACCCCTAAAACCTCTTTTTCGTAAAGTTTACTAATCAGCGAGATATATTCGAATTAGCAACAGTCTAATTTTTTTTCGTTTTTACTACGGGTCCAGACGTTTTTTTCCACCATGCCAGTCAACATTTGATCAAATCGAAATGATAAAAGAAAAGTATGGGAGTTGAACATTATCCTCCACAATGACTTGCAAGCACAACGCTTTTGCCGAAGTAAATTATTTGAATAAAGAGAAAATAAATCTGTAAGTTGCAGGAAATATGTTATGTTATGAATATCAAACCATCGCACAAAGTTATGTCAAAATGTCATGAAAAAACTAAAAAGCAGATTATTTGAATAAGAAAAATAGATTTTGGTGAATGTTCTAGTAATGTTCTCTCCAAGTTCAGCATATACTATTTTTTCATACCTACTGTGTCTCATCTGGCATTTAGTCTGTTCTTTACGAACCTGGCATACGCACGAAGGCCGTAGATAACTGTCAGAATTTTCCGTAGAAGTAAGAGTGACAAGCCCAGAAGGACAATTCCAGAAATTACAATCAGCACAATGACCAGCACAGGAAATGGGGCTGCGCAGTCTGCAAAGGGATTTATGCAAAAATTCATGCTACTTAAAATCGACATACCTCTTTCTTCCTTGACCCAAACAGTCAGATTATTGTAGCGGTATTCGATTGCGATAAGGCCAACAATGGTGATTTTAGAAAAGTTTCAAACAAAGTGTTGTGAAACATAACAATTTATCGACGGCTCGAAATGGCAAATACCCTGACAACCACATTATAGGGGGAGTCAACTGGGTGGGTTGACGAATAGAGTGAAAAAATATGTAAGAGTTGAATCAAGGGTGGGCAAAGATCAGATCAGATCGATCTAGATCAGATCGAGATCAGATCAGATCGCCAAAGATCAGACCAGATCAGATCAGATCGATCTGATCGATCTGATTCATTTTGTCATCCAAATGTTTTGTCTCGAAAAGATTTCTGTGTACAAAACCGGATCGAACATTCAAACTTACAGAAATCTTTTCGAGACAAAACATTTGGATGACAAAATGAATCAGATCGATCAGATCGATCTGATCTGATCTGATCTGGTCTGATCTTTGGCGATCTGATCTGATCTGGTCTGATCTAGATCTGATCTGATCGATCTGATCTGATCTGATCTTTTGCCCACCCTTGAGTTGAATATCATCTTATGATGGACCCATCATAAGACTATTCAAATAGTATGCATCGAATACTTTTGCAACCCGTCAGAATTATTTTTACGAGGTATATGAATAAATTTCTCAACGCTCCCTAATGGCACCCCCTCTTAAAAGGGGGGGGGGTGACACTTGGAGGGGGTTGAAAATGGGTTTGTCAACCTAATGAAAAAGCCATTGACGGGTTGCAAAAAGATTTTAAATATAAAATTATTTATGTGATTTCACGATGGGTTTAACTAGACTATTTGAGACATTTTAGTGAAACCCATCATAAAATCATAATTTTATATGTTAAATGTTTTCGCAACCCGTCAATGGGTTTCACATTAAGTTGGCAAACCCATTTCTCAACTACATAGTATCCAAACTGCACACTGTTTTGGGCCAAAAAACATGAACGCTTATCCACTGCACCATGGGAGCCACTTTTCCTACGTAACTAGCTTTCTCCGCTTCAATCCGGCCCCTCTATTAATCCAGTCACCTCGACTTTCAACACTTATATGTCTGGTTAAAGCATACATTTTGCAGACCTATTTACTAATTTTCTAAACGTATATGAGCATAAACTATTCCGCTTTAGATTTTGAGCTTACACTAAAAATCTCGAGATCGACCCAAATTTTTTTGCTATTATGAGAGAGATAAAAATTTAAAAACCATGTTTTTATGGTATTCGCTAATAAAAATTCAGTGCTACTCGGTTATTCCCCCGTCCCTTTGAAAATAGATTACCCCCCCCCCTTGACTGAAAAAGTTATGGCTCATTTATAAACGTTGTCGTCGTCGTTGTCGTTGGAATATTTTTTTTATAAAACCCTTTTTTTCGCCAACGGCGACGACCATAGTGGTCCAGCCGTCCGGCCGGGCCCGTCCCGTCCCGTCCCGTCCAGGACGGCGCTGTTTTGGCCGGCCGGAGGCCGGCCGGCCAAAATTTTGAATTCTGGACGGGACGGCGGACGGCCGGGCAACGATCCGGCCGGCCGAAGGCCGGCCGGCGAAAATGGGAATGGTCACTGTCCCGTCTCAGTCACAATCCAACACTCCAGTTGATGACGTTGTTGAACGATGCATCCGTGCAGGGCCAGAAAATCAGCTGCTGAGTTTTGGCAGAATGAGGTGGTTGAACATTTTAAGTAATATAATTTAAATTATAAAACTACCCACAATTAATATCTAGCCAATTGGTCCTCTTCGTTCCCTTGCTCTTGAAATTCTAATGGTCCCAGCTTCATCCGGCGCAGTTGAGCGCGTTTTCTCAGTCCTCACCATGCACTCTGAAGGCCGACGAGTAGGCATTGGTGCCGAACTACTCAAGGCCCGCTCATTACTATACTACAACTCTAATTTTATGGAATAATCCTTGTCTAATAGTCAATTTAATAAACAACTGAGAAGAAATAAAGCAATTAATTAGTCCGTCCCCGTCCCGTCCAGGACGGCCCTGTTTTGGCCGGCCGGAGGCCGGCCGGCGAAAATTTTGAATTCTGGACGGGACGGCGGACGGCCGGGCAACGATCCGGCCGGCCGAAGGCCGGCCGGCGAAAATTTCAAATCTCGGACGGGACGGCGGACGGCCGGCCGAAAATTTGGAGACGGCGGACGGGACGGCGTCCAATTTTTAAAAAATGGACCACTATGGCGACGACAACGACGACCTATTTATAAAAAATCCAACGACAACGCCAACGACAACGACGAAGCCAACGACAACGAAATTTTTCATTCAAAATTGGACAAATTTCGCATTCTCAGACGAGATTTCAAGGGAAAACGTGTGGAGAATATAGTGAATCCTTGAAATTCTGACTTAAAATGCAAAATTTGTCTTATTTGGAAAAAAAAATTTTCGTTGTCGTTGTCGTTGGCGTTGTCGTTGGATTTTTTATAAATAGGTCGTCGTTGGCGTTGTCGTTGTCGTTGGCGTAAAATTGCCTTTATAAAACATTTTTTCCAACGACAACGACCACGACAACGACAACGTTTATAAATGAGCCATTAGGCAAATTATTCACCACACCCCCCCCCCCTCCCTTGAGAAAGTTCAAGCTGCGGCCGTGCATGTAGTTCTGCATCTTTGATTTCTAATGAGCCATTAACTGACCATTTGTTGTTCAGAAATATTTGATAAATACTCGTTTTTATGAAATGTCTTAAAACCATTAGTTGTTTCATAGAAAAAATCATTTCTTAAAGCTTGACAAATACTATATAAAGATAATAAACAGGTTCTGGAAGAGTATTCACCTAAAATCATTCGGCTCCTTAAAAAGATGAAAAAATCTAACTTTTCTGGGCTCTGAAATACATATCGGTCAAGTCTTTGAAAACTTTTCGGTGATGCCTTTCAACTACCTGGCAAACGACTAACTCCTTGGGTTTGCCTTCTTGCCTTTACTCCTTATCCTAACTGCCTTGATCTTCCTGCTGTTTTTTGTGATTTTCCAAGTTTCAGGCTGAGGCAAGAGTAAACCAACGTATGTTAGGACGGACTCAACAAAGTTTGAGTTCGTTCTTACATATCCTTGTCTAAGCCTAAATAATCACAAAAAAGAACAAGGGGAACCAAGGCAAAACCGGCGCCCATTGTCACATAGGTCCTCTTCCTCTTTCAAACAAGCTATAATTTGCCCTGTTGTGATAATAAAAGCAAAAAGACCAAAGATATTTGAATTTAAAAAATCTAAACACCCGGTACATGGCCATGACTCAACCCTAGTTCACACGAAAAAAATTTTTAAAATTATATTATTAAAGGATTGAGGAAATCGCGTATTAACATTAAAAAAAGTTATAATAGCAAATTGTAGTCCAAATATCCAAAAACAATTACATAGACGGTTAGTAATTATCCATAACTACCTATACTGTCAAACCTCTATACAACGAATCCTAAAAGCCCTCGGTTTAAACCAAAAGCTATTCGTCATTCGTCAGTTAAACCAGCTCTCGGTTTACGCTTTGGCCTCAGGCTCTCTTCTCTGTTGATGCTGTCATCCCTCGCTTTGGCCTCAGGTATCTTCTCTCTTTTGTTCCTTTTTTTCAGCCCTCGGTTCAGCCCTCGGTGCAGCGAAAAAAATATCAACTTACACTGATCGCTGCTGAATAACGCCAGTTTCATCAACAGACTCGTCGGTATCAGTAGATTCTGAACTCGATACAGCTCCTTTGAAAAAACTTCGACATTTTCTTTTTATCTGCACTAAATTGAATTGATGATTGAACAAAAAGAGCAGCTAACAAAAGGTTGAAAAGTTTGATTAGTTTTTTTTGGCCATACCCGGTTTTCTATTAACCGACCAAGAACAGTAAAATTGCAGTTCGCGTCGATTTTTTTCTGTCCTATTTTTGTCTTCGGAGGAGTTTCTTCTCACTTTAAATGCTGGTCTGAATAACAACCTTGGTTCTGCTAGATGGTCCATAGATTAATAAATCTGGGTGATCATCACTTATGCGGATTTTTTTTGTGTGTTTTCAAGCTCTAAAACTTGCTTTCAACACTAATGCAAACAGTGTAAGAATAGTTCAACGACGGTGAAAAACTGTTTCATTATAAATTCGTAAACTAAATGGATGTCTACATTGATCATGTAGGTGGTCAAACTGTCGAAACTTTTTTCTGTTATAAAAACCAACTAATCTTAGATCTGTTAATTAACACTTGAAACGCGGTTTGTAACCAGTGATGTTTTGTGTACACATGTAAACGCTCAAATGTTTTGTGTTGCGGTTACGTTTTCGTAAACAAATGTACACAAAAAATTTCGGGTACTATTCCATTGTAACCAACCCCCCCCCCATAAAGCTATTCCAGTGTACACCGCCCCCCCCCCCAAAAAAAAAATAAGGACCTATTCCACTGTACCCCCCCCCTCCCCAAAAACCAACTTTTTGTATGCACTCAAAAACCATTTTTGTGAAATAATTTTGCCATAAAAAGGCCAGAACAGCCATTTAAATAGGGTTCAAGGCTGTATTGGGAGGGGAAGGGACAAAACAGGGGCCACTAATAAATAAAGGTTTAAGGCACCCTCAAACCCAGCAACTTGTGGAGGACCCAAAGGGTATACAATGGAATAGCGGCAGATTTTTTTTTTGAACATTTATAAAAATTTTTGACTGCCTTAGTCTTTGACTGCCTTAGCTTCTTTATTCTTTCGAACTTCTTTCTCCTTGACCTTCACAGTTTTCTCTTTCCTGTTGAGAAGAAAATCATGATTAAGTTGCTTTACACGTTAAAATTTTTTTTAATGTAACTGACTTCAGGAAAATTTGCGCAAATCCTCCATCTGATCCAAAGTGTTATTACAAAACAAAAACAAGAGTCAAATTCACCTGTTTACCCTCCATTTCAATTTCCGAGCCGGAAGACGAAACCAAAAGACGAGACTTTTTGCCTTTCTGAGAGCGTACAACATGCTGTGAACCAATATCTCGAACGCTAAGAAATATAACTAGAGTCATTGTAATGCAGCGAAAAAAATATCAACTTACACTGATCGCTGCTGAATAACGCCAGTTTCATCAACAGACTCGTCGGTATCAGTAGATTCTGAACTCGATACAGCTCCTTTGAAAAACTTCGACATTTTCTTTTTATCTGCACTAAATTGAATTGATGATTGAACAAAAAGAGCAGCTAACAAAAAGGTTGAAAAGTTTGATTAGTTTTTTTTTGGCCATACCCGGTTTTCTATTAACCGACCAAGAACAGTAAAATTGCAGTTCGCGTCGATTTTTTTCTGTCCTATTTTTGTCTTCGGAGGAGTTTCTTCTCACTTTAAATGCTGGTCTGAATAACAACCTTGGTTCTGCTAGATGGTCCATAGATTAATAAATCTGGGTGATCATCCACTTATGCGGATTTTTTTTGTGTGTTTTCAAGCTCTAAAACTTGCTTTCAACACTAATGCAAACAGTGTAAGAATAGTTCAACGACGGTGAAAAACTGTTTCATTATAAATTCGTAAACTAAATGGATGTCTACATTGATCATGTAGGTGGTCAAACTGTCGAAACTTTTTTCTGTTATAAAAACCAACTAATCTTAGATCTGTTAATTAACACTTGAAACGCGGTTTGTAACCAGTGATGTTTTGTGTACACATGTAAACGCTCAAATGTTTTGTGTTGCGGTTACGTTTTCGTAAACAAATGTACACAAAAAATTTCGGGTACTATTCCATTGTAACCAACCCCCCCCCCATAAAAGCTATTCCAGTGTACACCGCCCCCCCCCCCCCCAAAAAAAAAAATAAGGACCTATTCCACTGTACCCCCCCCCCCCTCCCAAAAACCAACTTTTTGTATGCACTCAAAAACCATTTTTGTGAAATAATTTTGCCATAAAAAGGCCAGAACAGCCATTTAAATAGGGTTCAAGGGCTGTATTGGGAGGGAAGGGACAAAACAGGGCCACTAATAAATAAAGGTTTAAGGCACCCTCAAACCCAGCAACTTGTGGAGGACCCAAAGGGTATACAATGGAATAGCGGCAGATTTTTTTTTTTGAACATTTATAAAAATTTAAATTTTCTCATTTTCATTTCTGTACACAAATGAAAATCAGGAAATGTTTGTGTACGTTTGTGTACACTAATGAAATTTTCACAATTTTTGTGTACGTTTGTGCACACAAATAAAAGGTCAAAAAGTTTTGTGTACGTTTATGTACCGTATTTTCTCTAATAGAGCCACCCTCTCTAATAGAGCCCCCCCCCCTCTTAAGTGGATTAGGACGAAAAAAATGACTATGTTAGCTGTGTTATCTACGTTAGTACCAAAATACCCCTTCCTAGTACGAAATGCTACTTTCTAGTAGCAATTTCTATTTAGTTTTATTTTTTTGATCATTTGTGCGTAAAATTTTTGTAAATTGAAAACGATCGTATAGTTCTGAATGTCATAAGGAAGGGGCCCTTCAGGGCGACTGTCAGGGCGACTGTGATCTGGGAAAATTTCGATGAATTTTTCCATGCGCCTACTCTTGTAAAGCGTGCCTAATTTTATTACGAATCTGGCTCCCCAGCTCTGAAAGCAAACAAAAACTTTAGAAATGATCTATGGCCCATAGATCAGTTACGAAAAACTATGATATGGGTATCGAGGTGCTATTAGAATTTCGGGTGATCGTTATACAGCTTTTGTGGACCTTTACAGCCGGGGAGTCAGATTTGTCAGAAACTGCAAAAATACGCAGAATTCTTCATATCGAAGTCTTCTCAGGTCACAGTCAGGGTCCTTTCCTAGTCAGTTGTTCAATAAGACGTATTTTTTAATGAAAGATTTCTAAAAATAAAAGATTAAGGGTTTTAATAGAGGAACTTGGTCGAATAAATTACTTCATCCAAACAGCGTAATCTTTTCATTTTTGAAACTTTTTACGTGAGTTTGAGGCTTTGTTAGAAAGCTGAGACTTAGAGCTACACCTTCATAGGTCAACCAAACGTATCAGATAAAAAAAATTCTATGAAAATCGAATTTCGGTATTTGAAAAGAGTATCTTGGTACTAGAAAGAGTGTTTTGGTGCTAGAAAAAGAATCATCCAGCAAAAAATCCCTCGATATTGATCTTTAAAACTGTTTTTAATTGTTAAGCCTTTGATTATTATTCGAATTTTCGAACAAAAAGTTGATAATTTAAATTTTATGGCTAAAATTTTCGCCAATGCCTTAGGTTCTGAGGGTTGAAAAATAAAGCCTTCCTCTCTAATAGAGCCCCCTTCTAATAGAGCCCCCTTCTACAGATTGATCGAAAAATAAAGCCCCCGGGGCTCTATTAGAGGAAATACGGTATTTATGGCCTTGGGGGACCAAGGCAAAAATTTTTTTTAGAATTTTTTTAAGAATTTTTTTTATCAAAAAAATGCTTTTCCAATCCTAAAAACGTGTTTTCTCAACGTTAAACATCAAAAGAAGCACGATGGAAATGATTTTGAGCGTTTTTGCTCGACACACACATTGTGTACTCCGGCCGTTCATAGCAAGTTAGAACCTGCCGTGAATCTCTTGTCAGCCAAGTTAGAACCTGCCGTGAATCTCTTGTCAGCCTACCATGAAATTTACTATTTTTAGCCGTGATTGTACAACATGATTATTTTTTCTTCATTTAACATTTTCAGGCCTTTTATTTGGCAACTAATGCAAGAGAATAGTTATCTCTGATTTTCAAATTGTACAAAAAAGTGTTTCAGTAGTTCATATAGAATGTCCATTGCTGGAGCAGAGCCGCCATTGGGTTGCCTGGCCTTGATCGACAAACCAACATGGACACTTTTAAGTCACCGTCGTTGGCTTCGTTGGCAAAGTAGTCGTTGGCCAGAAGCACAAGCTCCTCATTAGCATCTTCCTTGGTGTGCTTCAGGCCACCCAAGGCATCTTTGAAAAATTTAGTGGCCACCGGCGTCCTACCAATATTTTGACTGGTCTGCACCTGGAGGCAGTAAAATGCTCTTGTGTCGCTGCTGGTAAAAACCTGGAATTTTTTCGAATATAAATTACTTAAAAAAAGCATTTGAAAAATCTATTTGTTTAACTGCTCTGATTCCCCTAGTTATTTTTCAATAAAAAAAATTTGAGTCGCTCACTTTTTTGAATTTTTTTTCCGAAAAAGTTTCAAAGAGTCAAGTTGACCCGGTCAACTAATAGTTATACTTTAAAAAAGGGTAAAAATTTACTCTTGTGAGCCTTTCCCATATGGATTGGCAGTTGATCGGCCAATTACAGCACTCCATCTTCAGCACCTTGGGCTCCTCCACTCGGGGATGGGAATGTAGCCAGGCGACCAGGGCAATTTCGTCCAGGCCCGGACCATCCTTCAGCAGTTTAGTGTTCTCGCTCAGAAATACCCATCGGCAGTGCTCCATCAAAGGTCGACTGAACAACTGGGGGCAAGACAGCTGAGTGGCGGAGAAAGAGCCAAGCAAACGGAGCCGCTTACATCCGGGAAGTTGTTCAAGCACCTTGGAGAACTCATGGAAGCGTTTGCCCTTGAAGTTGGTCAAACAGAATACACAACCCTGGAGGGTATGCCCAATCCTCTCTAGCACACGAAGGACGCGCTGCTGATGCCTCCGCTGGGCCTGATACTCCAATCGCACGGTCTGTAAAATAGAGAAGGAGAGTGGATATGAGCATGGTTTCATCGTATAAAGTAAAATGCTATTCAAAAACTGTTATTAACAATTTCAGCATTTTATTTAGGGTTGTCGAACCTTCAAAATTTTCGAGCCTTCGGCTCGGCTCGAAGTTCGAAGCTCGAAACTTTCGAGGTTTTGGCTCGACTCGAAGTTCAAAACTTGAAAATTTTGAGCCTTCGGCTCAGCTCGAAGCTCAAAGTTGAAAAAATACAACTTTCGAGCCAAAAGCTCGATTTAGAGCCTCCGGCTCGACAACCCTAATTTTATTTCATTGTCAACTATTTTTTTAAAGGTAGCTTCTTTTATTAAATAAGGGTTTTAGCCAGAGTTTGGTCTATACTATTTCACTTTTCTTTCCTCTGTTTATTGCCCTCTTCATGTTTAGTTTTTTTCCCATGGCTGAAAATTTGTTCACAAGCACGATATTGATAAGATTTTTCATAGAAAATGGCATCGATCAGCAAAACGAGCAAAAGAAAAGTGCCAGCAATGTGTAATGGTTATGAAATGCGCAAAGCTGAATAATGAAGAAAAGCTGACGAAGATCAAAAAAGAAACAAGCAAAGCGAAGTGGTCACATTGGAAAACATGAGCGGTATTCCTTAACTATCTAATGCTTAGAGACAGTGAAATTTTTAGAAGATAACCACACAGAGCTTGATCTCACAGAAAGGGCCAACGAAAGTACTTCACTGGACAAATAATGTTGATCTATTCGACTTCGATCTTTTGCTTCTTCCCGTCCGTTTGCCTGGTCATTGGTCTTGCTTTAGTGAATTAATAACTTTTATTTTTGACTTTCACCATTTTTTGTTTTAGGTTATCAATGTTGGAGAGGGCGCAATCATCTTTTATGACTCACTCCGCGGGGACGGCAATCAACACTTAAAGTTGTCGAAGTAAGGGTTCTCTATATTGTACTGATTTCAAGACTATTTATGTAGGGTATTTCTGCAGAAATATGCTATAGAAAGAGGCTGCAATAAAGTAGATCTGATGCAATGGCTTCCTTTTACTCCAAAAATATGCTTAATATTTTTGGAGTGTGGACTAGTTGCAATTTCAGGACATTCCAGCACAGACGAAACCATTTGATTGTGGAGTATTCGTTTGCCGATATGCCGAAAGTGTATGCCAACGTGGAAAGTTGAATTTCTCTCAGGTCGAAATGGAGAATGCTCGATGAACATAGTCAAAGAAATTATCGCCCGGGAATTGTCATAGATTTTAACTTTCATTGCCTGTTATTGTTTTCTTTATGCGTACTATGGAATGTTGATTTGTTTAAGAGAATAAATTTTAGAATAAAGGTGTGTTAGGTTTAATCACCGGGAAGCAGGGTTTGAAGGGTGTGGCTTCATTGTTTTATTTTCGACTTTTTGACCAGGTTACTGCATGGTTCGCCGAAATTTCCAAGCTTTGCACCTTGAGAATATTGGTTTCAAATCCTGTGCAAGCTTAGAAACCTTGATGATCCTTGATGATCCCTGAATGAGCCTTGAATTCTCATTGAATAAACCGTTATGAAACCTCATTCTAGCCTAATGGGAAGGTTCGACATTCATAGAAGGAAATTGCAAGGTTCGTAGAAAGTACTTGCTAGTTCAGATCGTATCGATTTTGCATGAACATTGAAGCTTTATATTCATAAACCTTGATTCTTAGACGACTATATTATAAATTTAAAAAAGTTGGCGGAAAACAGCTTTGCGGAAAATAGTTTGGCGGAAATCAGTTTGGCGGAAATCAGTTTGGCGGAAAATAGTTGGCGGAAAGCAGTTTGGCGGAAATAAGTGTGAACCTGATAGACATCTCCGGGTACAATGTTTTTTATTGATTAACATTATGATGAAACTCCCTGATAGGTTTCAAAAATTAAAATCTCAACAAAAATATTGAAAACCTTAACTCACTATGAGCATATAGGTGGAAAGTCTTAGCCGCAGTTTTCCGAAAACAGTATAAGTAATACTTACAAGGCAAATCTGTCCTTAAGCACCCGAGGATATATCCGCTTAGGACGCATCACCTCATACTGCGACAAGCAGTTCACATTTGGCCAGTTGTCTGGATTGGGTGTGCCGCACACTTGCTATATGAGTTCCAGTTGAGAAAATTCTGAGTTGCCTTGGAAAATAGGCTTCTTTACAAACAGCTCTGCCAGTATGCATCTAAAGACTGGTTTTTGTGATTGGATTAAAGGTTTGCAAAAAGACATACCCTACACTCCAGAGATCAACAGCTGGCCCATACCTTTCCTCTCCCAGAAGCAATTCTGGTGGCCGGTACTTATGGTGGCCGGTACAGTTTGCCTAGTAATTATTATGAAAGCGAAATTAAGATTCGCCGGAGTAGTCAACTTCTGAAGTCCATCCAGGAAAATGGCCATTGGAGACCCTAGAATTTGATGACACACCTTGTATAGTCTCTTTTGGTGCCTCAGCCAAGAGGAGAGGTTACGCGTTAACCAGCACTGTATTTCGCTAATTTTTTCACAATAAAATGTCCAGCTTTTTCGGAACACATTGAATTTATAGCATCCAAGAAAAAGATTGCATATACTAACTAACCGACAGCTTGGTAGAGTTTTGCGCACTAGCTTCCGTCCTCTCGCGACAAGCCGCCATGAAAAAGGGTAACTGTAGCTTTTTCGGAATTCCCTGATAGCTTATAAAAAGTCAAATTACAAGGAGCTATTTTCAGTAGATGTACTTCTTTTCGAGCAGTATAATTTAAAGAAATTAAACACCAGTGACTAATTAATCATGCTCTCAAGGGTTTGTTAAAAAAATTTGTTTGCGAAAATATGTTTGTCTAATTAGTTAAGCGAAGCGATATTGTAGTAGTGCCCAACAGACTTTAACCATTGAAAAGCCTGAGAATTTTCGGCTCCAAAAAACATAAAGGTATTATTTCCAAATTTTAACACAAGAAATTCATAATTAGCATAACCATGTGAAAACCAGCCATACCTTCAACTGCCTCACTCAATTTTTATTATTACTATTCTTCTTTAGCCTTACAATAACATGGATCTTAGCCCTCTTGTATCCTACGTTATTTTGACCAAATCTAAATCTCTTGGAAACTTCAAGTGTTCATTTTAAAGGGGGAGTGTATCTCTTGCCCGTATCTGGTCCCGCATGGAAAACGTTTAAATTCAAATTAGACCACTTTTGGAGGTTGCTGGTTCGAATCTCTCCGAGTGTAAACCGCAGTTTTTCAGCGATTGAGCTGAAGTTATGCTAAAAAATATCGATGAATCAATTGGAAAGATTTCCGGGATTGCTATTTTAGTAAACAACTGTCTTGAATTTGCGAAATCAGCCAGAAACCGAATATTTCGGTTTATATCTAGTTTATGTATCGGTCTATTTTATTTTAGTCATTTTCTAGAGTCAGAAATACGCAAGGCATCTCATAAAAAAAATCTCTAATCAAATCGAAACGTGGGACCAGATACGGACAAGAGATACACTCCCCTTTAAACCATTCTTTTTGGTGTCTATTCTTAAACCACAGTGGGAACTTCTAAACTAGTCATATTAACACCTTTTGCTGCCACTTACCAACTTGGATTTGGAAAAATATTCTCGGATACTATGGCACGGTAGCTTTTGCACTACAAACCACAGGTTCTGGAACAAACATGATGGCTTGAATAACGCTAACAATATTAATTTTATATTAACATTTTATTTTATATTTACGAGATATCTTTTAATACTTTTTATTAATTTTTTGCGGTGGTTAAATACTAAATTTTTGATTGTAGCAATATTAATTTTGTTGTTTCTGGAGCACTGCTGCCTTTGTTTTGCTGTGTTTTCAGTGGTTGTGAAAATTGTTGGATGGAAGTATCAACAACGAAGGGAGCCAAAATTTTTAAACCGAAGGCGGAAAAAAAAGAACAAAAGAAAGAAGATATTAAACACGGAAAGGCACGACCACCTCGTCACTCATCAAGAAACCTTATCTACATAAAGATAGCTCTTACTGAGTTTGTGAACTGAACCGCGATCCGAATTTCCTATGGAGCAGTCTTACGCGAGATATTCCACTTTGAAATTTGCAAAATATAGCAGTTGAAATATCATGAAAAAAAATTAATAGTCAATTTTTTTACGTAAGCTCTCATTCAGTTCTCGTAGTAAAAATATACGAATTCATGTGAAATGAAAAAAAACAAAAAAAAGCTTCGAGTGGGGATCGAACCTACGACATAAAAATAGAGTCTCAACCGATATTACTGCGCTCGTAAAAATTGAAGTTCGGATCGCGGTTCAATAACAAGCTTAGTTAGGGGTATCTTTTAGTATACCGTATCTCCTCTAATTGCCGCCCCCCCCTCCAATTGTTGCCTTCCCCCCTCTAATTGCCGCCCTCCTAGATGTCGATTGGAAAATAAGCGCCCCGGGCGGTAATTAGAGGAAATACGGTACAAGGTTTCTTGTTAGGTGACGGGGTGGTCGTGACAGATAAAATTTTATCGTGAAAATTTTATGTCTCACATACATGTGTCACATTATGTGTCACTTTTATGTGTCACAGACAAAATTTATTGACAGATAGATAGATCTTGGGTAGTCTGGTAATTTCTGCGCTGTCAGAAACTCAACTCACACTTCCTGGTGCTTTTGATCGATTGGCATTTAATAAGTTGCATTAAAGTTCTCTTGTGGAAAAAAAGTAAGATGATCGATTGCAAAGTCCTATTTTTTTCTTCAAAATATAATTTTGTAGCGCAGTGAAAAATTTCACCTATTTTTTTATGAAATAAAATTATTTGCAAGGTAATAGAAAAGTGTTGTTTTTTTAAATGCTGAAAGTTCTTGAGACTTGCGAATTGGCCCTATGCTATTTGAGGTCCCATACTTTGCTTTGGTCACCCCTGTTGTTTTTCTCATATATCATATACCAAAAATTTACGCCTCATTGTGCTAGAAAGACAAAGAGAATAACATAAAAACTATAAGGGACGATGCAGCAATTGAAAAGAAAAATATATGAGAAAAACCACAGGGGGACCAGGACTTGGCTTGAGCAGCTCTACAAGATGGCTGTGAATATTTAGCGAAAAAATATCTTTTTTACTTTGACGTTTGGTCAATTTAGAGAAAAATCACCAATTTTTATTCGTTTTTTTTTCTCTCAAAAATGTGATTTTACCCGTGACGCTACCGACGCACGAAAAAATAGATTGCATTTTTGAAATCTACATGAAAAACTGCACCTGATAGCATCAAAAGGGTGCGCAATATCGAGTGCAGCTCGGGTATCTGGGCCTATGAAGTTGGAATTCAGGCGAATTTTGACCAGAATCCACAATGAAATTTGACACTGAGTTTTAAATTTTTAGAGCAGTTTCACATGCAAACTGACTATGCTGAAGACGATTTCAAGTTGTTATAGTGAAATTTTTTGAAAAAATTTGCCTTGGTCCCCTGTGGATTCTGGTCAAAATTCGCCTGAATTCCCAACTTCATAGGCCCAGATACCCCGAGCTGCACTCGATATTGCGCACCCTTTCGATGCTATCAGGTGCATTTTTCGTGTAGATTCCAGAAATGCAATCTATTTTTTCGTGCGTCTGTAGCGTCACGGGTAAAATCACATTTTCGAGAGAGAAAAAAAACGAATAAAAATTGGTGATTTTTCTCTAAATTGACCAAACGTCCAAAGTTTTTACATTTATTTGGTGAATTTCCACAGCCATCTTGTAGAGCTGCTCAAGATGAGTTAAATAAGCTTGAACATGCAAATCAGCATATTCAAAACAGACCACTCTTGTCCATTTTAAGGAAAGAGGTCATTTTTGCTGGTTCACAAAAAATACTTTACTATAAAGGCCATTACTCAAAATTTTCAGCATAAATCGGTGTTGTCAACCGAGAACATATTGCTCGGCATTAAATTTGGAGTCGTTTGGTATGTAACATATACGGTAGAAAAAAAGTCGAAAAAAGGTGCCACGAAAACCTTCAAAATTACAGATTATGCATTTTAATTTCTGAAACTCGACAAAAGGTTAGCATTACTTTCTATATTCAATGATTATTATGTAACGCATTGTTTTTAGGAGTCTATCCAATAATAGTGAGGCAAAGTTATCTGACAGGCCGATAAATTACTCTGTTTTGCACAACACCTGTAGAGTTTGATATTTTCAAGTGTTTGATTTAATTCTTTCAGGAAATATTTAAAAATTTGTTGGACATGTCCAGACTGACAATACCGTCACCTGCCTTACTCAACTTTTATTATTACGATTCTAGTTTAACCTTTTAATAACATGGACCTTAGTTCCCTTTGTATTTTATGTTATTTTGACCAGATCCCAAACACTAGGCACCTTCAAGTGGTATATTTTAAACCACAGCTTTTGGTGCTTATTCTTTGAGACCATAGTGGGAGTCTCAAAACCGGTTGTAGTAACCCCCTTGCAGCTAGTTACCAACTTGGTTTTGCAGAAAAATTTTGGATATTATGGCACGGTGGCTTTTGCATTACTAACCATAGGATCTGGAGCAAATATGATAGCTGGATTAATGCTAACACTTTTTACCAGATATCTATTAATATTCCCTAACAAATATATGCAATGGTTGAACACTAAATTTCTGATCAAAGCAGTACTTATTTTGTTGTCCCTGGGACACTTTTGCCTTTCTTATGGTGTACTTTCAGTAGTTGCAGAGAATCGTGAAAAATTAATGCATGGGCAATTTCTAGTGATCCAGTTCTCAGAAGTTATATTGATAATGAGCCGACATTTTGTGTATTTCCCTTTTCATTGTTTTTATATCCGTCTTGGTGTCTTTTGCAGTGCTGGTTTTTCTAATTTTGCTAGAGCCATTTATTTTCGGCATGTTTATTTACCAAATTTAAAAAAGAAAGTTTAGCACAACAGTCTCGTATAATAGTAATTTCGCTGGTTCAAGCTTCTATTGCCACTATTTTATGTTGATACCTGCTGTGATGTTCATTGGGTTTATTTTATTTGAAGCTTCTGATACCGCCCAATAATGACAGTGGCTTTATGTGTAATCAATTCGCATTCGATTGTAGAATTTGTTGCCACACTTTGTTGTGTTAAACCTTATCGAGATTTTGTTTTTAAAGTGTTTAGAATTTCTAGTCGAAGAATTGTTGATATACTTTTGTATTCTCGTGAACAGAAATTGTTCAGTAAAAATGAATATTTTGTATAAAAATAGTAGAATTATAGTTGTTTTCACTAGAAATCAAACAAAAAAACTCTTTTTGAGTTTCATTTCCATTTTCATACATAAAAATTTAATTACTGTAGTAAAGGGGACCGGCGCTAGGTGTCACTGTATCGAGACTTGACTGTAGTCATTTTCTTTTAGCCAAAACCAAACTCGCTAACAACGCAAGCCGTTTAAATTGATGCATTTAAAAAGGGAATAACCTACAAAACCAGTCGGGATTGCTCTGCATCTCTTCGCTCATTCTTTCCAAAAATAGGCTGCATTTGGCCTTTTGCTATTTTCGTATGAAGGTAACCAGAAAAACTTTGTAGACGTCTTCTTCAAGTTGGCTGGCTACTCTGCCTGGCTACTCATACCAGAGTTCTTCATGCGGTAGACCCCAGTTAACAAAAATATGTTTCAATTCCATCTTTTGGGTCTGTAGATACCCTTTCGGAGAGTTATTTTGAAATCAAAACTATTTTATGGCTACATATATGGTAGAAAGGAGAATTTAAGTTTTATCCAGTGATAATTAAATTTTGCTCTGACCATAAAAATATGACTAAGGAATACAGAACTACTATAGAAAATGCTGTCAAATAACATTGAACGCCTAATTGATTTATTGGACGCCTCAAATTTTTTACTCGAGTTCATTGGACGCCGGATTTTTCCATTGGATGCCTAAAGCGACAATGGACGGTTTTACTGGAGAACACCGTGCTCCCAAAATGCCTCGGCCCCCCCCCCTGTTGTTTTTTCGCGAAAAACAGCTTGGTCCACCATGTTCATTATGGTTATTGTAACACTGTGATTATAATCACCTTAAAAACAACAGGGGGGGCCAAGGCATTTTGGAGCACCGGCAACTCAAGTAGACCCTCGACAATGAACGCCTAAAGTCGATTAGTACCGGAAAATGATTTCACAAAAGCATGTTCAACCACTCATTTTGTAGCCTTAATCTTTCTCCTTCTAATGGTATATTTAACTTAGCTTGATTATTTTAGATAAGTAGCCGTTTGGCTTCAAACACTTGTGAGGTTATTTTAAGAAATTTACCAGCGTTTTCATCACCTTTAGTGATCAAACTTTTTATTGAATTTCGAGCGTCATGACAAACTTTATCACCATGTTGTAGCGCAGCTCAAGAGCTACAAACTTCATATTACAGAATAATTTTTGAAAATTCGATTGTTGAGATATGGCCTTTTGGAAAAAATCAATTTCTTGAAAAAATGTCCAAAATCCGAAAAATTGGCAAAAACTTGCATTTGGTCATTTTTCAAGAAATTGATTTTTTCCAAAAGGCCATATCTCAATAATCAAATTTTCAAAAATTATTCTGTAATATGAAGTTTGTAGCTCTTGAGCTGCGCTACAACATGGTGATAAAAGTTGTCATGACGCTCGAA
Source organism: Ditylenchus dipsaci (assembly GCA_004194705.1). Classification (NCBI taxonomy): domain Eukaryota; kingdom Metazoa; phylum Nematoda; class Chromadorea; order Rhabditida; family Anguinidae; genus Ditylenchus; species Ditylenchus dipsaci. The sequence continues at coordinate 183,003 of SADC01000107.1, forward strand.
ATTCAATAAAAAGTTTGATCACTAAAGGTGATGAAAACGCTGGTAAATTTCTTAAAATAACCTCACAAGTGTTTGAAGCCAAACGGCTACTTATCCAACATAATCAAGCTAAGTTAAATATACCATTAGAAAGAGAAAGATTAAGGCTACAAAATGAGTGGTTGAACATGCTTTTGTGAAATAAATTTTATTATTAAAAAGATCTCAAAGTTTGTTGCAGAACTTTTGGCCACCAGTTACTAATTCCGTTGTTCCCTGACCGCCTATTTTGGTTTAGCATTTTTTCAGTTTTGTCACAAACAAGTCATTTTTCGCACTTCTTTAGTTTTGAAACCTTAAACGTAAATTATTTGATTAAAAACCCTTTGACGCATAACCTTTCACTCGCATGGATATGTTTTAAAAATATGGCACCACAAAGAATACGATAGATCTTTCCAGTAAGTTTTGAACCTAGTTTAAAGTTCAATCCAACATTTTTTGAGCTTCAAATAGCCCTTTATTAACAAAGGTCCATTCGAAGGTCCAAAAAGGTCCATTAGAAATTCACCAAAGGTTCAGTGCAAGTTCGTGCAGACTGAACCTTTCTGTGAGCCTTTACTGAAGTTCAAATAAACTTTGAAAAACGAGCAAGTTCATTTTAACTTCAGCTGATAATCAAAAAGCGATTTGAAGTTCAAAGGGCTAACGTACACTACACTAAAGTACACAATGTGTGTGTCGCCCAAAAACGCCCAAATCATCTCAATCGTGCTTTTTCTGATGTTTAACGTTAAGAAAACACGTTTTTCGGATTGGGAAAGCATTTTTTGCCGGCAATGGTGCCGATTCCCGCGCCAAATTTTTGAAAGCCCGGCGCCAGTGCCGGCGCCAAAATTTTTCCCGTGCAACTATGCTCACTCATTTCCGACATGATTCCGAGAAGCACTCTTGATCATAAAAGCATATAGAGTCTATTTTTGCACGGCCAGAGTTGAAAAACATGGTAAGACAGCCGCAAAATAAAATCATCTACTTACTCTTATTAATTTTCCTAAAAGTGGCTCCTTTTATCCCATTTCCCTCTCTATAAAGCCCTTATTCCTTTAAAATGTGATGTGCCAATTCCAAAAACATTTTTTTCTGACTTTTTTTTATATATTTATGGCCTTGGGGGACCAAGGCAAAAAATTTTTTTAGAATTTTTTTATCAAAAAAATGCTTTTCCAATCCTAAAAACGTGTTTTCTCAACGTTAAACATCAAAAGAAGCACGATGGAAATGATTTTGGGCGTTTTTGCTCGACACACACATTGTGTACTCCGGCCGTTCATAGCAAGTTAGAACCTGCCGTGAACCTCCTGTCCGCCTACCATGAAGTTCACTATTTTCAGCCTTGATCGTACAATATGATTATTATTTCTTCATTTAACATTTTCAAGCCTTCTATTTGGCAACTAATGCAAGAGATTAGTTATCTCTGATTTTCAAATTGTACAAAAAGTGTTTCAGTAGTTCATATAGAATGTCCATTGCTGGAGCAGAGCTGCCGTTGGGTCGCCTGGCCTTGATCGACAAACCAACATAGACACTTTAAGTCACCGTCGTTGGCTACGTTGGCAAAGTAGTCGTTGGCCAGAAGCACAAGCTCCTCATTAGCATCTTCCTTGGTGTGCTTCAGGCCGCCCAAGCATCTTTGAAAAGTTTAGTGGCCACCGGCGTCCCTCCAATATTTTGACTGGTTTGCACCTGGAGCAGTAGAATGCTCTTTTGTTGTCGCTGCTGGAAAAACCTGGAATTTTTTCGAATATAAATTACTTGGAAAAAGGATTTGAAAAATCTATTTGTTTATTGTTCTGATTCCCTAGTCATTTTTCAATTTAAAAAATTCAAGTTGCTCTTTTTTTTTAATTTTTTCCAAAAAAGTTTAAATAAGTCAAGTGGCTCTACTTAGACCCGGTCAACTAATAGTTATACTTTAAAAAAGGGTAAAATTAACTCTTGTGAGCCTTTCCCATATGGATTGGCAGTTGATCGGCCAATTACAGCACTCCATCTTCAGCACCTTGGGCTCTTCCACTCGGGGGTGGAATGTAGCCAGGCGACCAGGGCAATTTCGTCCAGGCCCGGACCATCCCTCAGAACCCTAATAGTGTTGCTCAGAAATACCCATCGGCAGTGCTCCATCAAAGGTCGACTGAACAACTGGGGGCAAGACAGCTGAGTGGCGGGAAGAGAGCCAAGCGAACGGAGCCGCTTACATCCGGGGAGTTGTTCAAGCACCTTGGAGAACTCATGGAAGCGTTTGCCCTTGAAGTTGGTCAAACAGAATACACAACCCTGGAGGGTATGCCCAATCCTCTCTAGCACACGAAGGACGCGCTGCTGATGCCTCCGCTGGGCCTGATACTCCCATCGCACGGTCTGTAAAATAGAGAAGGAGAGTGGATATGAGCATGGTTTCATCATATAAAGTAAAATGCTATTCAAAAACTGTTATTAACAATTTCAGCATTTTATTTAGGGTTGTCGAGCCTTCGAAAATTTCGAGACTTCGGCTCCGCTCGAAGCTCGAAGTTAAAAAAAATCGAACTTTCGAGCCGAAAGCTCGATTTTGAGCCTTCGGCTCGACAACCCTAATTTTATTCCATTGTCAACTATTTTTTTATAGTTAGCTTCTTCTATATAGTTAAAGGAAGGGTACACCTCTTGTCCGTATCTGGTCCCGCATGGAAATCGTTTCAATTCAAATTCAAACACATTTGAAGGTTGCTGGTTCAAATCCCTCTGGCCGCACACTTTATTTTTTTAACATTTTTTCCGAGTTTGGTATCAGATTACGTAAGGCTCGTTGGAGCACAACGAAAACTTCAGCAGAGATGAACGACTGCTTGAGCTAAGTTAGAGCCCAAATCTAGTTCATAATTATTTATTTTAAAGGTGATATGCATTAAATCGTAAAATTAAGGCTGTTAATCAATCCCAGAAGTGATTCCGTTCAATAACTTAATAACTTTTAGCCTAAATAACACATGGTGTTTAACTCAATCACCAAAAAAATATTAAAAAAATAAAGCGTGCGGGCAGAGGAATTCAAACCAGCAACTTACAAATGTGTTTGAATTTTAATTGAAACGATTTCCATGCGGGGCCAGATACGGCAGTAGATGTACCCTCCCTTTAAATTTTCGTAGAGTTAACTACGCATTAAACCAGCCTTCATGATAGAAGTCCCACCTTGAAGCGAACATTCTTTTTCTCCAAGCAGTCCATGATGAGACCATCATTAGTGGATTGGACTCGGCGGTAGCTATCCGGGTTGGCGCCCGGCTCCACCAGTGGAAAGTGAAAGTGGTCCTCCTGAGCTTCGTGCAGAACAGGGCACTCCTTGACTACCAGATAGCTTCTTGAAAGCACATACAGGGCGTAGAGCAGACGCAGCGGCTTGTCAGCAAAGTAGCGCCGTCGAATGCTCACCAGTTGATGGTTGACCAATTGGATGTGGTCCAGATCGGAGGCCGACAAAAACGCCAAGATGCTGGACCATGTGTCGTCAGAGGGGAAGATACGCTGCATTGCTGGCATATGAGCTAGAAAAAATTGTTAGTCAATTCAGATGGATAAAGCCGGAAGAAAGAAAATCAAACAAGTGATTCAATTTTCAACGGTCTTAGCTGAAAAAAGTGCCAAAAAAGCGATTTACGCACTAATTCAAAAAGCCCTATGAGCTGACCAGTAATGTTTGTACTGTTGATTTGACGGTAGCAAACTTTTAGCCACCAACCTTAGCACTATTTTTTCATAGTTAAACGGCGTGACTTTCATCAAACGATCTCTAAAGAAGTGGGTTAAATCCATCCCGGGAAGAATCTTTTTTCACATTATTTTTTGATTTTGATTTATTTTTTGAGTCAAAACCATTGAAAAGTATGTTTTTCGGAGAATAAAATCGGTTTTCTCGATCCAAATTACCCTATGGAGATAAATGGGGCAAAATATAAGGTGAAAAAGGTTCCTCCACTGGCGGATTCGAACCCTCCTTCTTGGAGAACAGGTTGCTAAAGTCCTCCCCACTCCTTAAGCTTGCCCTAGTTGTCCATGCGAAAATAGTCAACTATGGCAAAATAGTTACCTATTTGTGACATACAGTATTAGAGCTGTTTTGGCGCTACTGTAATATACAAGGAATATGACAGTAGCGTCGCTGTTTTCTTTGTTCGTCTGTCCACTTTTAATGTTTTTGGTTTTTTAAGAGTGTTTTGGTTTGGTTGTTTAGTCAATTTTTTTATTGAGACTTGGAATCTGAGGAGTCTACTGATATCTTTAGATTTTGAGATTTTTTTTAGTTTCAATTTCTTGGTTTTAGTGAGCAAATTGTCGTTTTTTGTTCAACAGTCAAAATATCTGGGCTAAGTGTGTCAGACAAAGCTCTTGGAAATATTTTCGTGTTGCCCTGAATCTCAGCTTTTTTTTAAATCAGCAAAAAATGATGACTTTAAGCAGGCGATCTTGACTATTTTAGGTTGACGGTCAGAGGGTATTCGAAATAGGGTCTTTAAAATTACAATGTTTTTGTTTCGAAAACAAAATTGTTTTTTACATTGTTGTATTGGGTTAGTACATAAGTTTGCGGTTTGTTATACACAACTCGCAAAGTTTCTGCATAGGTTTCTCAATTTCCAATGGAAGCGACTAAATATCGGCGGATGGGTTCCAGAATCAAATTTTAAAATCAGAAGAATTTTTTTTAATAGGTTTCTGAATTTTGTTTTGAATTTTTATTTCAAAACCTATCAAAAAAATTTCTTTGGTTTTACAAATTAAAATTTGATTTTGGGACCCATCTGTCAATTTTTAGTAAAAGATTAGTAAAAAATTGTGAAACCCACGGAGCTATTTTGCGAGTTCTTCATAAGCAACTGCGACTATTCTGAGGATGGTCCCGTAAATCGATGCTGGTGCCGAAGTGTGATTAAAATGAAAACTACATCGGTGCGGCACCGGTACCAGGCAGCTCACGGCACCGGTGCGGTGACGTGAGCTGGTGCCGGCCAGGGCTTTAAAAACATCCGGAAGATACATCCGGATGTGGATGTGTACATCCGAAACATCCACATCCGGCGGATGTGGATGTGGATGTTGGATGTCAAAAATTTTTGGGTCGGATGTCGGATGTGGATGTCAATAAATTTTAGGTCGGATGTCAGCGGATGTTTTCATTGATTTTACATGGATTTTTCGGATGTTTTCGGATGTTTTCGGATGTTTTCGGATGTTTTCGGATGTTTCGGATGTCAAAAATTTCACATCCGGATGTCGGATGTGGATGTGGATGTCGAAAATTTTTGGGTCGGATGTGGATGTCAAAAAATTTTTTGGCCGGATGTGGATGTGGATGTAGGATGTCAAAAAAAATTTTTTAAAGCCCTGGTGCCGGCGCCGAAATTTTTTTGGTCGGTGCCCTGAGCTGATACCGGTGCCGAAATTTTCGGAGCCGATGCCGTGAGCTGATGCCCGTGCTGAAATTTTTAAAGTCGGTGCCGTGAGCCGGTGCCTGTGCCGTAATTCTAAGATTTACAACACTGCCTGTGACCGAAAAGCGATGCGTATAGGAAGTCAAGTAATACTTCAATACTTTCAATACTTCAATACTTCTATTTTCAATACTTAACACATAGTAATTTGATTTAAGTTAAACACCACCATCTACAACAACTCCGCCTGACGGTAAGTATACGGCCCACTGCATGATTAAATTGTGGTTTCGTTGGCATGGTGTTTTCGTACACTTTGTTCAAAAGAATTCATTTTGCAACTCACTGGTTGAAGCTTGGGTTGTAGCTTTATGAACCTCGTTGCATTCTATTTGAATAACAATGAAAGTGTACAATTCGAATACCCTTGACGCGGTTTCCGCTGAACGCTATAATTTGATTGGATGTAAAGGATGCGTCAGAATCACTGGGCCACCTTCGAAAAACTTGGCAATTTAGCCCATTGCCAGGTTGATTTACGTAACTAGCATTGTGATCTTTTTCAGGTCTCTTTCATATTTTTCACTGTTGCAAAGCATCAATAATGAAGTTGGAGATTTTCGAGAGATAAGGTCCGAAATTCAGAATTTAATCGGGCAAGGATTTTACATACACAAATTTTTTGGGTAGCCGCGCAATTTTGACGCACAATGCATATCACAATTACCCTTTTTATTGTGCTTTACACACAGTATTAATCAGATCAAGACAGCTTTCTGTAGTTAACAATCGCTTCCACACTTATGACCATGCAACAGGTGTGAGATTGAGATATAAGGACTTTGAGGAGGTGTAACTAAGCGAGATTTTGTCGAGTTCCTGATCTGATATTTTGTTAGCTTTGCCATGTTTTACGATGATGTAAAAAGTTGGTGGTTCACATGATGTAGCTTTTGTCCAAATCTGAGCCTAAGGACCAAGCAGTTAGTTGACTTAGTATTTCCAAACAAGGAGTAGTTCAAGATTTGGACAAAAACTATATAACGTCAGTTACCGATAAAAGTAATATCCTTTAAACCATTTTTCAAATTAAGCTGTGGTAATCGACCAATCTCAATCCATTCGATTAGCTCTGAACATTGCCAAAGAGATGTCTTTCCTGCAATTCCTGGACCAGACCATCGTACCGCTTCGTAAATAGCTGGTCGGCTAGAATTGTAGATCAGACAATTTTTTACTCAATTCCAAAATTGTGATTTCAGAGTTTTTATATTGAAAATTATAATGAAAAGAGTGTGAACCCAGGCAGGTTCGAACCAGCAAAAGAAAAAAACTTGGTTTTGGAGATGCAAATCACCGGAGCAGCGAAAGTTTATTGACACAGTCTTGCATTGTTAGCCTTTTCTTAGTCAAGGTAGGGGATCTCCTCTACTCGAGCATTGTTTTTAGTATTACAGTCAACTCCCGATTTAGTGTACACCTCGGTTTAGTGTACACCTGGATTAAATCATTTTGGCCGGCGGTTAATTAAAATGACTAGAATGAACCGTCGATTTAGTGTACACCTGGAGCTGGTACCCAGGGTGTACACTAAATCGGGAGTTGACTATACACTCAACCGCCGTTGTAGTGGCCCCCTATTAAGTTCGTTCCTGCCTATTGTCCGACTCCTTTTTACTTCAATTTGGGAAGGTTTTACCGAACTTGATTCGTGAGTCTTATATTCGTCAGTCTTAAATCGTAGGAATCCTCAGTCTGAATAAAAAAGGGTTTCTTTTGTGGTGAAATGTTGCCGACTCTATATACTTTTTACGATCAAAAGTCTTGCTCGGCTTGCTCATGTCTAAGGTAAGTGAGTGCGCGCATCTCTAGCTCTCATGTCTTCCCGCGCCCTCCTTCGAAGGGCGCAGGGGGCTTGAAAGTTTGAAAATTGTATACTGCATCCATTTTCATCTGAATGTGCCATTAGACACTCTAAACGCAATTTAAAATGACACGAAATCAAAAATCATGCAATTTGAGTTAATTACTACTTATTGAAAGGAAGTCATTAAAAAAACAGAGTAACAGAAGCACACAAAAACAAAGATAGACTTAAAATAGCTAAAGGGTCACAAAATATTCTTAATCAAAGATAAGAATTTTTGTCACTCTATGTAAAGTGGGTGTCATTCGAGTAAATATAATATATGGAGCTGAAATTGTCAGCCACACAACCACCTAAAGCGTTGGTCAGTTATTTCAATTTCTGACCTCTTTGGATCTTTTGGTTTGTTCAAAATAGTCAGATTAAGAGTTGGAGTTGAAGTAAGAGGTGCTCACAGCAACTTTTTACTCGGTAGTTGTAAATCTAATTTTTCACAATGAAACTTTTTTGTCCAGTTAATCATATTTTGCTGGAAATCGGCATTTTCGAGACCGTAATTTATATCAAGGTACCCATGTTCCAACCCACTGGCAAGTTTCTTGATAGGTTTCCGAATTAATTAACTAAATTAGCTAGTATGTCAGACTAATAGTCGTGGTAGATGCAATAGAAAACCTTGCACCGCTACGAAAGTAACGCATATGACTTTGAACTCTGACGTGTAGTGTTGGAAGCCCAAAAACTTGTTAACAGATAATCATATGTATTTACCAAAATGTTACATGTGTAGAAAAATTTTAAATTACTGCAAAATAATGTTTAGCTCATCCACCCTGTTTCTTTCCGGTAATGCTTTTCAAAATTGCCTTCAGAGAAGATCTTGACTGGTTGTTGGTCTTAGAGCTTCCCGAGCATTGAGCAATGATAGAAAAGTCGTCCATCAAATTATCCTCCAAGTTATGTCGAGCTAACAAGGACGCATAAGAATCTGATTTGTTACTCAGTTCCACCTCAAAAAATTAACGTGAAAGATTAATTTTTCACAGTTAACCTACAGAATCTCCTTGATTCCCAACAACTTCTTTGACACAAGCAGCCAGAGTAGGCAGTTGAATCCTTTGCAGGGCTATGGAAATTAGGTTGTGCAGGGAAATTATCAAAAGCTCCTGCCAGTTTTTGGAAAATATTTTTGAAACTTTTCATTACTTGACGGATCAGCTACAAATGGCAGGGCTGAAATGAATGGAAGCGGTTTATATTTTGAATTCAAAAGAGAGTCACCTACAAAACCAGTCGGGATTGCTCTGCATCTCTTCGCTCATTCTTTCCAAAAATAGATTGCATTTGGCTTTTTGCTGTTTTCGTATGCAGGTGACAAGAAAGAGTTTGTAGACGTCTTCTTCAAGCTGGCTGGCTACTTTGCTCTGATCCTGAAAATCATATTTGGTTTTGTTTTGAGTTTTTAAAAAATCTTCTATTTTGACAGCGGATTCATGCTCAGCTTATTCGATTTACTTGTGAAAAGACTGAATCCGAAATATTCAAGTTACTGACAAATTTATATTCTGTTTAGGACAATAAACATTTTAAAAGCGAAGTTTGTGTTTTTTAAAAACCGAATATTTATTGTCTTGAACGGAATTTGAAGCTTTACAGTCTTTTTAATATTTAAAGAGCAATTTTACAAGTAAATTCAGTACGAATCCGGTGTCAGAAAAGAAGATTTGGTGATGGGTGAGAAGGTTGAAGAAGTTCGTGATGCAGCTTCAGAAGCTGTTTTCTGTTTCATGATTTTTTTCAGCCATTGTGTTCAGCATCAAATTTAGCACAAAAAGCAAATTTTTGACGCAACAAACCGTCAGAAAATCCTGGGTACGCCTATGGTACAACTACCCTGGTAGCACTACCTGGGTATCACCATCTGGGTACCATTATCTAGATACCGCCAACTGTACACCACACAGACAAACTAATGCATTGATGTATAACAAAAAATACTGATATGGGCCAGTCTAGAATGAAGCGGCAAGAAATAACGGAAACTCAAATTAACAATTTTTTGTAGTTTATAGCGGAATTTTCGGATGTGTTCAGCGCTAAGATCCTAAAATTAACCAATTTGGGCATAGCGTCAATCATAAAACCATATACTCAAACGAAAGAGGGCACTAAAAGCTACTTGTCACAACAAACAAAAGTTTGTTTGAAGCATGTTTCTTACATTTTAATAACCAAGAAGAAGTAAAAAAGCTCCGAGATATTATATTTAGACTCTCCCAGATTCTATGTTCATAATTTGACACACCTTTACACTTCAAGAAGATCACAACCCAAACGTGAAAAAAGTCTGATTTTTTAAAAATTAAACTTTGTTTTTTTCAAATTTTAACATTTTCAAACAAAGTATGATAGTGTAATAGCATATCTAAAACCCGTCTTATTTTCTGACATAGCTATTAAGCTAAGTTGGACTCGATTGTAAGCGGTAACTCATTTTAAGAAAATTGCACTTTTTGAAATTGGCGAAATTCCCCAGAATGGCCTTTTGAAATTTCTTTTGTCTGTTCAGCGTTCAAGTTTGACCCCGATCAGGGCCCCGAGCCGCCCGAACTAATTTTGGGCCAAACCCCTGACCAGAAACCCCGCCCGAAATTTTCTCAAAACCTCGACCCCGAAAGTTGTATAAGACCCCGAATTTTCTGGGCTTTGATTTATCCAACTAATAGCTGAAAATAATACCGTTTTCGTCGTTTTTTTCTCAAGTTCATTCGTTTTATTTGTTGCATATTAGTCTTTAGGATGTTTTGTGTGCAGTCTTTTGTGTGCGTTTGTGTTCTACTCATGGTTCGCAAAAACAGCAAATTTGCTGAAATGCAGCAAAAATAATTGGCGTTGTGTGTTATTGAAAACAGCAAAATTGCAGCAAAAATGCAGCAAAAATTTTGCTGCATTTCAGCAAAATTTTGCTGCATTTCTTCGTCTCCCATATATCACGCGTTTTGCATTTTTTTCAACTATATTTTTTGCTTTTTTTCTATCTGCAGTCAAGTAATGCATGAACCACCCGTATAACAGCAACACCTAGGCTACATGCAGCCCGTAAAAGTCACTCTTCAAGGGAGGGAGGGATTTTCATATAAGCATCGTCTAGGTCACAGGTTCAAATCCCCTGGATGCATTTCCTATCTTTCACTCGATTTTTCATATTTTAATTTCAAGTTTGGTATGCTCATTCTCGTGTTTATCCGACAAAAGGGACTGCTGGGTACACAAACCTGCGATGCACACCCGGTACCTCTTCCGTGTACAGGATGGTCTGAAAAAATTCGGAAAATCATAAAAAAGTTTAAGTTAGAATTTTATTTGTCTGCAACTCATTCATATGTTTCAAATTGAATATATTTTGTGTTTCGTATAGAAGAGCTCACAGGTAGCTTAAATTCTGTCACCGATTTTTCTGGGTAAATCAATGGTGCAAGAAGCTACCTACGCGAAATTTTCAATATTTTCCGAATCTTTTTGGATTACTCGATACTACTCCACCTTGGTACCTCTTTCTGCGTAGCTCTATCCTGTGTACTCCCTTATCTGGGTACCACCACTTGAGTACTACCTCATGGGTATTCCCTCCTAGGTACTCCCCATATTGGTATCCCTCACCTGAGTAACACCACCTTGGTACCCTCACCTGGGTCCACCAATTACTCAACTAGGAGGATCGGGCCACATGAGTACTGATCGTGAGTGATGGTAAACTTATAATCTTTTTTAGATTTTCGCTATTTAGATTGGCGACCCACAGCATTTTTTCGTTGATAGACCAAACCTAAGGTAATCCTAGAAGCTTTTAGGCTCAAGAGGTGGCTGAAAAGTTCTGAATCCCTTCTTCGTCCTCGCTGTCATCCTTCTGATCTGTCTTTATCTTCTTCTTTTGTTGGTTTTTAATATCAGAGTTGCACGGGGACGAAGTATAAATGTTCTCACATTCAAATTACTATGAAGGTTTGAAGGTTTGAACAAGATTAAAGAGAGTATGTTCGACGAATAAGATGGCCTAACATTGGACATTTTTAATTTAGTTCTAACTAAATTTCAATTTTCAACTTTATTATAGCTTAGATGTGAGCCATAGCCTAGAATCATGGCTACACATTGGTATAAAAAATGTGTAATTATAAAGAAAATACAGAACATATCAATCAAGGAAAACCCAAAATGAGGTAGCTAATTCAGGTAGGCTTCAGCCTTCAACTCAGCTGTCATAGTTATTTATATAGTTTATTTAACATAGTTATTAACCATGCGCTGATAGTCTTGTCGGATAAACACGAGAATGAGCATACCAAACTTGAAAATTAAAATATGAAAAATCGAGTGAAAGATAGGAAATGCATCCAGGGGATTTGAACCTGTGACCTAGACGATGCTTATATGAAAATCCCTCCCTCCCTTGAAGAGTGACTTTTACGGGCTGCATGTAGCCTAGGTGTTGCTGTTATACGGGTGGTTCATGCATTACTTGACTGCAGATAGAAAAAAAGCAAAAAATATAGTTGAAAAAAATGCAAAACGCGTGATATATGGGAGACGAAGAAATGCAGCAAAATTTTGCTGAAATGCAGCAAAATTTTTGCTGCATTTTTGCTGCAATTTTGCTGTTTTCAATAACACACAACGCCAATTATTTTTGCTGCATTTCAGCAAATTTGCTGTTTTTGCGAACCATGGTTCTACTCAGTCAGTTATTCAAGATGAGCACCATTCGAGTATCGAACTAATTACGCATTCTATACAGATTTGAGAATAGTTTTGAACGTCTACTGAGTAAATTTTATAAGCTAAAAGGCTATTTTCTGACACTTTCATACATAAAACATCTTGAAAAAGGTTTAGACCAAAATATGACTTTTTGTCTCAGAAGACTAAGGCAAGTAAACATTTTATCAAAATTTTTGGTCGATTTTTCGGGAATCAATTTTCTTTATTTCCGAAAAGGTCAGAAAATAGCTTTTTCATGTTTTTATTTTTTTAGCGTATAAAAATCACTCCAAAGACGTTTAAACACTATTCTAAAATAAATAAATAAAATTCTCTGACCTGTGTGAGACTTTGGACTTACAATTTAAAAACTATGAAATTTGGCCTGGGGCTTCGCGGGGCCTGACCCGAAAGATATTTAAAACCCCGAACAGCACAAGACATAAAACTCCGACCCGAAACCCGCCCGAAGGCACTTTTCTGTCTCTATTAATAATAACCTACCTCAGTGAGTGCATTGAATATTTTGGTGTTGAGGAAGTGCCATATGGCTACAAGTCGGTCAATGTCATGGGAGTCAACTGACTGGACCACTTCTTCAACTATTTGTCTACCTGAATTGCCTTAAATTTCATTATACTATTCAGTTTGATATAGTTCACCCTATATTGCAGTCTTGCTCTTTCTTCGTCTCTACCTCAAAACTTTTCAGGCTGGCAGCAAAACCTCTGAAAGACAGGTAGTTTTTTATAAGCTCATCCACTTGACTTAATACACTACCATCCATCCATATATTGTCTTCAAATAATTTTTTCGTTGAATCAACATCAACAGAATAATTTGAGCTTTTGTTGGAAAGCTTCGAGGTATGATTGTAAATAAAGTTGTGTCTTGAAAAAGTGGTCAAAGTATTTTAAACAGTATTTTATTAATAATTAAATAATAACACAGTGAAAATTGTCATGTGAAAAATCTTCGAATAATTAATAAAAATGCAACCCATGAAAATTTAATAAAAAAGTAATACAAATTATTTCTAGCTGATCAGGGCTCTGCGATTGAAAAGATGAACGCGAATGTATTTTTTTGACAACGCAAAATCTATCGTTTAGTACGAATTTCAAAGTGGTGTCAAACACTTCAAAAGCGAAATCGAGGTCTTTATTAAAAAGTCCTACGTTTGTGTTTCCAACTGAAAAAATCATTAACTTTCCGCTATAAATTTAATCTACCGTATTTCTCTAATAAGCGCCCCGCTCCAATAAGCGCCCCCCCCCTATTTTTTGACTAAAATTTTGGAGTTTAGGCCATTTCTGATTGACAATTTCAAAATTTTCAGGGGTTTGAAAAATAAGCGCCCCGCGGCGCTTATTAGAGGAAATACGGTATTCACTCTATTACGTCTTTACTTTATTAAACGGCGGGCCGGTTATTTTTCACCCTCAAGAAGAGTCGAAAAAATCAGGATAAATTTTGAGATTTTTGGGATTCTCAACCATAATAGTAAAAGTAGAATCAGGTAAACTGGCCGTAAATAAGAAAATGCAAAAACAGATCTATAACATTGTTTTCCTGGCTGAGATATAAGTCCATGAGGGTGTCTTCTATCAGAGGGGCAACTTTTCTTAAAGTAAAATGGCTGTAAATTGCTTTTCAAAGATTCATTTTGCTACCTTAAAATAGCTCGCTCTCCGTGATTCTTTTCTAAGTTAACTTTTCGGTCTAGTAAATTTTTAGTGTGTTTACCCAGCTTTCTGATGCATATAACAAACTTTCTGAGTAGATAGTGCAGAATTCATTCCCCAAAACAGCTTTTTAGGTATCATACTTAAGATATCATTTATTCAAGGAGTCTTCATTAAAAAACCAAAAGTCTTACTTTTCAATGGGAAAATTTCAAGAATCAAGAAAAAAAACAGCAAGGTGGATTCGATATTGGCATCAAACTTGAAGATTTTTCACACTACCAACTAATTCAAGGTCTAACAAACAAAAATCTAAATTTTTGATGAAAATACAACAATCTTGCAAACAAAATTCTACTATTAAGCTCTCTAACAAATTTTCAATAAAAATGACCATATATTTGCATGAATCTGTTAGGTAAATCTTTTGCGTCTCTGATATTTGGACCACATCTCGTGGCAGTCTTGGTTGCGCGGCAATTGTGGAGGTACCACCTCATCTGGCTTGATGTTTATGAGCCAAGGATGTCTCAGAGCTTCTCCGGCCTTAATCCTTTGCTCCGGGGTAAAGTGAGCAATCGATCTAGTAGGTCAAGCGTGTCCTTGGCATGCTAAAATATTTTAGCTTTTCAAAACATAAGAATATTGAGTGAACGGAAATTTCGGAAAAGAATTAAACTCTGCTCGGTTTCAAATGGTTCCTAATAAAGGTTGGAGAAAAAGTCCTGCCAAGACACTGAACAGACTAAAAATTTCACAAAGGAACCTACCGTATTTTCTCTATTAATTACCCCCTTTCTAATAATTACCCCTTCTCTATTAATTTCGCCTCATCAGCTCAAAAAAATTATTTCGCAATCTGTTTTTTGCTTTTTCTTAATCACCACGAACTTAGTTGATTCCACTTTTTAGATTTGGTTGAGCACCCAAAAATCTCAAGATCGAAATTATTATTTTTTCCGATTGTTTAGGGTTTGAAAAATAATTACCCCGGTAATTAATAGAGAAATACGGTAATAATATTCATAAATGTTTGAAAGGCTTTGAAATCCCTTTTACATAAAAAAGCAAATTTGAAACCTATCAATAAAAAACGTATTAATAAACCTATCAACTATCTACTACAATTCAGTCTCTGAAGATTCAAGAGTGATAGACATCTTCTGCTACGATGTTTTTTAGCGACTTACATTATAATGAAACTCCCTGATAGGTTTCGAAAATTAAAATCTCGGCAAAAATATTGAAAAACCTTAACTCCCTATGAGCATATAGTGGAAAGTCTTAGCCGCAGTTTTCCGAAAACAGTATAAGTAATACTTACAAGGCAAATCTGTCCTTGAGCACCGAGGATATATCCGTTTAGACGCATCACCTCATACTGCGACAAGCAGTCCACATTTGGCCAGCTGTCTGGATTGGGTGTGCCGCACACTTGCGATATGATTCCAGTTGAGAAAATTCTGAGTTGCCTTGGAAAATAGGCTTCTTTACAAACAACTCTGCCAGTATGCATCTAAAGACTGGTTTTTGTTATTGGATTAGAGGTTGCAAAATAGACATACCCTACACTCCATACATCAACAGCTGGTCCATACCTTTCCTCTCCCAGAAGCAATTCTGGTGGTCGGTACCATAGAGTGATCACCCGGTTGGTGTAGAGGCGTTGATGGTTCTCATGGTAGAGTCTGGCCAGACCGAAGTCGGCAAGTTTCAGTTGACCACTGAAAAAAATAAAAACAGTCGGATCAAAAAACTTTAATGACCCTAAAGTTACAGTACTTCATTTGAGAATTCGAGGTATTACCAAATTTACTCACTTTGAACTTTTGTTAATCCTTTTTTGGATATTAAGACAAAGAAACCAAAACCTTTTGGTTAGTTCCAACAAGCCTTAGCCTAGCTTTTGGATCAATATTGAAATCTGGATTCCTTTTTAGAACCCATCAAAGTATGGGATCTGAAAAAAAAATATAATGAATTTCTCACAGCGAAAAGACGGGCGTGTTATGCTTTAGATCATGGAATCCCCATACAAATTTCTGAATTTACCTGTCGCAGTATTCCCTGATAGGTTACGAAAAATCAAATCTGATAGTGTTATGCTTGGTACGTCTGGTCTCAAAATTGACAGCGCTATAATCTTGTGACCACTTGGTCTGTTTTCTGGAAAACCATTGAAATCACCCATCTAGTTGGCTAGTGAGTAAAATTTTGCTGATTCACTTTTATTTCACTATTTCATTTCATCCATGCTCGTTTCACTGATCTGTTAATCTATCGCTGAATGTGACAATTTTTCTTGGTTTCTAGTACCTTTCAAAATGGTGGACAGTGGCGGGACCAGTAATCTGTATATTTTTGCCAATTTGTAAATCACCTACTTATTATTGATCAGAATATTGGAGCACTTCAGGTCCCTGTGCAAGAAATTTCTGGAGTGACTGTAGTCCAGAGCCAGCAGCAACTGTTTCATGAAAGATGCTGTTTGCAACTCGCTTAGAGTGATCATCTGCGACTCCAACAGACCCATTAAGTCGTGGTCCACATACTCAAACACCAAGTAGAATGCACCTGAACACATTTAAATAATTTTACTTATAATTATTGCCAAAATACCCGTATCATTCTTTAGATCAGCGGCAGTTGCTTGTCAGTCACAATATCAAGTAGTTGACCACATTTGGCTGCAAATTTATGTCATGACTATGGAATAGTAGTTATCAAACACCCTACAAAAGAATTTTAAAAACTCAGGAAGAGTGAAACCCAAAACTCAGATCTAACTCCGAACGAGTTCCTTTAAGCATATCTACTTGAACTGTGCCTCGAAATAGTTATCCAGAGAGCATTAGTCTTTGGAATATAAGTTTACATTCCAGAAAAAATTGGGGTCCACTGTTAGATCAGCAGTAGACAAAAATGATATCAAAATACAGAAAAAATATTCATTGTTATTTGAAACTTATTAGAAAGTGTTAGTCAGTTTGCCACGTCACCCCGGAGGTATTCAGAGGTCTTCTTTCAGTTTGTTTTCTGGTGCCCAAGTGTCGTGGTGCAAATGTGTCGTTTAACCCGGTGGCTGCCTATTTCTTGTGTAGGAGATGAAAAAGAAATTTTTTACGGAGATTTTGTTTATTGAATAATTATTTCAACTTCATCGGTTAAAGTTTCGGTTCTTATGAAACCTGGTCTTTCGTTTATCGTATTTTGCCCTGGAGGCAAAACTTTCGGAAAGGGTGTGGACTTACATGATCTAATTGACGCAGTATTTTGATCTCCCGAACAGCAGTAATAGGAAACCTTCCTTTTCATTCTCTAAACGCACCTTCTTCAGAGCTACTAGTCTATCTATAAACAAATTGAAGTTTTTTTGGCAATTATTGTTTGTTTGTTTACACATACTAGAATTGATCTCTAGTGCTTTGTAGACCTGGCCATATGTGCCCTCACCCACTTGCACCACTATATTGTACTTGTCTATGCTGCCTATGCCCCAGCCTTCAGAGATTGAGGGCAAGTTCAGCTTTCGAAGAACTCTGAAACAAACAGAATTATATCGAGTAGTTGAACATGGTCAAGACGTTCTAATACAAACAAAACACCGTTTCCTACATTGTCAGACATTTAGAAAAAATCAAAGAGAAAATGGGATAGCTGGTGACCGACCAACAGGCATGTGCACGTGCCGGCCCGTTTCAAAACCCCACGGGCCGGGACGGGCCGAAAAAGTCACAGGCCGGGCCGGCCCGAAAAAGCCCGTGATAAATATTTTTACAATTCATGCTTTCTTTAAGAGCGATTTTTTCTAATTTTTCAACTTTTCTCATATTACGAGTTTGATAGCATTTTGGGCATGCCAATTTTTTGAGTGTATAGCCTATCTACAATACCCTCAACACAATGGCGTGCTTAGAATTTCTGATTTTATTACTGTGTTTTCATAAAACAGCCTCCTAAGTCAGGAACTCAGAAATTTGACATTTTTGAAAACTTATATGCCGTTTGAAGGTACGGCGATAGGGTTGACGTTCTAGATTGAGTTGAGATTGGAAAAGACAAAATACTTCTGATGGACTGTCATCCCTGTGTATTGATCTAAGATTTGCTTTATAAATACAGAAGATAAATTTTCGACGCTACTCGGTAATACCCCCCCCCCAAAAGCTACTCGGGAATACCTACCACCCCCCCCCCCCAAAAAAAATCGGACCTACTCGGTTAATCAAGATTTTTAGGAGTGGTCAAAACACATTTTAAGCATAATTTCGCCATAAAAGGTCCAGAAAAGCAATTAAAGTAGGGTTCAAGGCTGTATTGGGAGGGGAGGGAATAATACAGGGGCCACTTTTTTTTAGCTGCTTTACCATGTTTTTCAACTCTGGCCGTGGCAAAAATAGACTTTATATGCATTTTATGATCAAGTCAAATCAAATCATAACCGAGTAGCGCCAATTTTTCAATACAAAATAATATTTCAAAACTGAAAAATTCAAAACCGAAATTTTTTTGACTAGGCCGGGGCCAGCGCGGGCAGCCAAAAATATAGCCGTGCACATGCCTGCTGACCATACGATCAATTTACTCCATAATTGGTGATCAGCCACTTAGCTAGCAATCGATGAAGGGCATAGTTTAGAATGTTTTTTAAGCTTTTATTTGAAAAAAATCGCAACCATGAAAAAAGCAAGTTTTATGGGTTTTCATTACCGGCTTCACATATTGAAATATACTTTAAGCAGGCTGTGCACGGTTTTGGTCGGCCTGACCCGTGCTTAACTATAAAAGCCCGGTCCGGCCGGCCGGTGTCGTGCCGGCCCGTGTCCAGTTCTGACTTTGAGACAGATAATATGAAACCCGTCAAAAAAAATTTGAGACTTACAAAAAGGTGTTTGCAACTAATAACATCGTGCTGAACCCGGTCGACAATCTTATAAAACTTATTCAGTTTACTGTACATGGGTTCATAGAAAAGAGACTGAAAAGAACTTTTTGATGAGTGCTGGAGCAGAGTCGCATAGAAAATTCGGAGTCTGGAACTCATCAAGCAATTCTACCTACAAATTTAGTTGAAAAATAGGTAACACATAGCTCATCGGGTAAAGTATAGAGAGTTTTGGCAAGACTTCCATGAAGCTTGCATGCTGCTATTCGGACTAAAATATTTGAAGAATAGTGATGAGCTTCGGGGTGTCGGATTATCGAGGTGCCGGGTTGAAGAGGACTGAAATTCATTCAAAGACCGGGCTGTCGGCTTATCGAGTTTTCACTTTATTAGACAAGCGAAAATTTCAGTGAATTTTCGCTTGGGTGTTGGGTTATCGAAGGTTTTTTTTGTCGGCCAGACTTGGGGTGTTCGGGTTATTGAGGTGTCGGGTTATCGAGGTGTCGCTTGCCTGATTCTTCGCTGGCCAACCTTATCGGGCTGGATGTGTGAGGTTATCGAGAAAGAGGTTCGACTGTGATAAAAAAATACATTGAACTACTAAACTTGGCTGTTGAGGTGTATATCTCTCAGCGGGTAAAATTCATTGACGTCTGGAGGCAATGGGGTGGCGGAAGTAAGTCACTGGCCGACGAACAACTGGGGTACTGCTCCAGAAAGCTTGGCAATAATGGAGGAGTGGAGGAGGAGGGGAGGTTGGAGGGTGGATTGTCATATCACTGGCATTGGTGGAGGTGGCTAAAATCATTTATAAATTTTTTGGCGCTAGTAGCCAATACCCCTCCCCCAAGAATCCGACTTTTAAAAATTGCTGTAACTACCCTAGCAAAACAAGTTTAGCTTAGCCCTTAGGCTTGGGGTAGGCCAGCGTACGGAAGTTGTGACTAATAAAGAGTTTACGCACTTTTACGGGTCTGGGACATAAATTTGGGTATTTTTACTTAAGTACAAAAATAATAAAATCGTTGGGGAGGGAGTATTCGCTACTAGCGTCAATTTTTTTTTAATTTTGGTTTTTTTTTATTTATTCCATCCTTTCATGCTACATTTAGTTTTTGTCTGCACTGCATTTATTTGCAGCTCGCTACAGCCTCACTTGCTTAAAGCTCGATGATCTCCTAACTTTTTTATGTTTTATAGGCAGTGTTCATAAAATTGGAGACTGTTCTACACGAGTGTGAAGAAGTTCTAGGCTTTCAATAGGGGTGTTCATAGTCGGGTCAACTTTTGGGTCAACTTTTTCTTAAATTCAAAAATGTCAATATTTATCTTTATATATTTTTTTGATATTCATGACCCTAGGGCAACTTTTTGAGCTCTACATGAAAATATAGGCAGTTTTTCCGAGTGATTTGTTAAAATTCGACGCAGAAAATCGGAGGATAAAAAAAGTTTAGGGGTCAACTGGGGTCAACTTGGGTCAACATTTTTCAAAATTGTAGAAACAAGATTTCAATTTCTGTAAAAGCCATCTTGTAGACATCGAAAAGTTGATGGGGGGTCAAACAATCATATTTGGCACTTTTATTTCAAAAAATTGATATTTAGTGATTTTAACAAACTTGACCCCTAAAAAGTTGAGGGTCAACTCGACTATGATCACAGCCAATGACCGCAATTTTCTCTCTTCGGTAATTTTCGAAAATTCTTTTCTGCCGTCGTATCGACGCTTACCATCAATAAATAATTAGCAGGGCTATTTATTTCCCGCCTTTTCTCTGTGTCGGGCACGGGCATGCCCCTTAAGGACCTATATCTCAGCTTAGAAAAACAATTTTGCAAATCTGTTTTTCGCGTTCTTAGTTACCACGAGTTTACCTGATTCCACTTTCAGGTTTTGGTTGAGCACCAAAAATCTCAAAATCAAAATATTTTTGTTCGATTTTCAGGGGTTGAAAAATAAACGGCCCGGGCCGTTTAATAGAGTATTTACGGTAATCTGTTCATTAGTTGCTGGCCTCTTGCAAAGTTTGGATTTGTTGGATAACTTCCTAGGTTAGTCCAATCAAAAATTACGCAATTTGAGCCCTAGAATTTCATGACACACCTTGTATATCTCCGTGATGCCTTAGCTTATGGCCTTAGTTTATGCGTGAATCAGCACTGTATTCTGCCAATTTTTTCACAATAAAATTTCCAGCCCTAACCTGTAAAGTGGCAAATCTGGATACTGGAGTACTGGACTGAGGAGTTCAGGAGGACCGGAATGCATAGCTGCAAGCTTAGATGGCAGAGAAGATGGTGTCAAACTGATCTTCATAGGTTTGAACCCAATCAATGAGCCTAGTGACAAACTGCTCTAGATTTACACCTCTTTACTGCCTATCAAGAAAATATTGAATCATTGTTGACTGACCTCATTGAGATTCTCGTCAGATGAACTGGCTGAATCTTTCCTATTCGGTCTTCTCAGCTTTTTACCCGACTTCGATATGTTTTTATTAGATGGTCTTTGCTGAAAAATACATCATTGAAAAGTAGCCAAAGTATGAACACTGAGAAAAAGAACTTCGACCAAGCCATAACATTTTCGGTTGGTGTATTTTACTAATTGGCATGCTAAGAGCTTTTCTGATGGACTTTTTCAAAATCTGCTATGAAGAATTGCTTCAGACCTTTTGTTGGTTGGTGAAATGCTTGTTAATGCTTTTAATTGGTTATCAAAGGTTTAAAATCTGGGAACTTATTGGTTGGGGAGGGGGAGGGTTTCACTTATTTAAAAATAGTGTTAAACGACTCCTAAGTAAATTGTATATGCTTAAAACGATGAAAAGTAATTTCTAACATTTTTCCACACAAAAAATGGTATTTTTGAAAAAAAATTTTTGACTTTTTGCCTTGGGGGACCAAGGCAAATTACCTTGTATTAAGGTATTCTACCCCGTTTTGGTCACTGGAGCTGGGCAAAAAGAGTCTCTTTATGCATTTTTAATCAAGAGTCTAGCTCGGAATTATGTCTAAGGTAAGTGAGTGCGCGCATCTCTAACCAACCAAGCCCCCTGCGCCCCGAAGGGGCGCAGGGGCTTGGTTGCTTGGAGTTGAGATGCGCACACCCACATAACTTAGACACAAATCACTCGAAAGAGACTCTGGATGCATGAAAAACATGCATACCAGAGTTTATTATGCGGTAGGCCCCAGCTAACAAAACTATGTTCAAATTCCATCTTTTTGTAGTATCCAGGTACCCTTTCAGGTTGGATTGCCTTGGGGACCAAAAAAATTTCGACCGAAAAAAAATTTGGGGACCAAAAAAAAATTTTTTTCCAGTTCTGACTTTGGTGTTATTTGTGGTGTGGGTTTTATGGGTGTTATTTGTGTGACGCGTTGGTATGCCCCTTTCAAATAATTATGAATATCATTTCCGCAGCCTAACAAAAGTCAATAGTAATTTTGGCGCTACTATAGAATACCCCTCCTCCCCCCCCAAAATCCGACCTTTAAAAATGCTGTAACTACCCTTGCAAACACAAGTTTAGGCTTAGCCCTTAGGCTTGGGGTAGGCCAGCGTACGGAAGTTGTGACTAATAAAGAGTTTGCGCACATTTTCCGGGGTCTGGACATAAATTTGGGTACTTTTTACTTAAGTTTTAAAAGGTCGGATTTTTTTTTGGGGGGGGGTGTTATTCTATAGTAGGGTCGTAATTTATTTTTAAATAATTAAAACCCATTAAAAAGTGCAAGCCGCTGATCTTATAACTTGATATATCGCTACCAAGCTACCATCGACTCACTACGCCACTGAACATTATCAGTGCGCTACTGTATCGTTTTCCAAATTTTTCTAACTTATGTGACATAACCAAACATAGTGAGCATTGATAGTTTTATGGGTTTCACAAGAGAATTTCGTTATAACGACTTTCAAAAAGTTCGTTTCCACCTATGTTCCCATACTTTTTTGTCCTATTTTTAAGGCTTTTGACATCATGCTTTAACAATGTATTGCAACTTTTGCAATTTTGCCAATTTTTTTTCAAAAAATTTGTAATCTTGAATTTTAGATGTGAAACCAAACCTCGTTATGAAGCCTCTTTACAGCGGGTTTTGTTTTCAAAGTGCCAAAATATAAATATTTTTGAAAAACGATTGCCGAATCGTAACCTTTGATTTCCGGGATCAGACTGTCAAAATGATGTTATAAAAAACCTTCATAGACTGGGAAAAGGTGTCCGACCATAGTCGAGAACGAACTTTTTGAGGGTTGTTCTGCTGTAGTCTACTCAAAACGGTCATTTCTCAGCTAATATAAAATATATTTTCTAAAAAAGATTTTGACCATATTTTGAAGGATGTGAGTTCAAAAGAGATGTTTAAAGCGATAAGTTGTTTCGTTAGTTTTAGTCATAAAATGTCTTAAAATATCACTGATTCTCACATTGGACTCCAAGTAGACGAAGAGGAAGAGCTAGACTTAGATCTACTATTATTTTTGGCGCTGAATCAAAAATTCTCGTTGGCTTCGAAATGGTTGATTGGATCCATTGGTGGGTGGCTGATTTCTATCATTTGTACCAGACTGTGGTCGAGGTTTGAAAAACCTCTTTTTCTACGTTAGAGTATCTGAAAAATATTTTTGCTTGACTATAAATAAATTTTGACCACATACTTGTTGAGAGGTGTATTTTGTGGGATTTGTGGCACATTCCTCTTCTCCGCCGAGTTGGGCAGAGAGGATGAGGATGGCAAAGGTGCATCACTCGAAGACTCGTCAGATGGAGGGGTAACTTGCATCAGTTCTGGTGAGCCAGTCCCCGACAAATTGTCTGAAAATTTTGATTACTGGCAAAATTATACAATTTTTTTGTTGATGTTTTCTATTTCAAGTATAAGTGAAGGTTAAATCAAGCAATTTTTAATCGCGCACCCTAAGCTCATTATTCTATTTCATGAAGAAGGCAAATGAAAAATTGGCAAAATAAAAATCCCTGCTGTATCTAGAGCTGTGACGGCCAAGATTTTTTAAATTCGGTGAACATTTTGGAGCCCATCATTTTATCATTTACAAATTTTGGTTTTTATCAGCCCAATTGCCAGTTTACGTTACTGTCGACAACAATTCTTTCTTTCATATTTTTGTGTTCTTTCTTTCATATTTTTCATTGGATAAATCTTTTTTTGCCACCTTTTGGCTTTTTTCTGCCACCTTTTCGCTTTTTTCTGCCACCTTTTTCGAGCTTTTATCAAAAAAGCTTTTTTCTGCTACCTTTTGGCTTTATACTGCCACCTTTTACTTTTTTGCCACCTTTTGCTTTTTTTTGCACCTTTTGTTTATTTCTGCCACCTTTTACTTTTTTTCTGCCACCTTCTAGCTTTTTTTGCCACCTTTTACTTATTTATATACATTATATCATAATTTAATTGATCGGTTAGAAAATTTATTCACATATCATCGATCAACGGTCCTCTCTCTAGTCTTTTTTCACAGCTTTTCTTTCATAAGAAGCTTCATTAAAATTAACCCAACTGACACATCAACCGCGAAACAATAATAACGAAGAATATTTTTTACTCATCAACAACCAGTGCTTCTCTTTCTCTAGCTCTCCGTTTCTTCCTCTCTTTCGCTTGCCCCAATCAAAATGTCTGTGATCTCCTCCGGATTCTCTTTGATTGGCACACATGCTGACACAGCTGAGAAAATGTCGAAATTATGACATAATGCTACATAAGAGCAAAAAGGTAGCAGAAAAAGTAAAAGGTGGCACAAAAAGCTAGAAGGTGGCAGAAAAAATCAAAAGGTGGCAGAAAAAAGCAAAAGTGGCAGAAAAAAGCTTCGTCCATTTTTCATTAGTCCTAAAAAAAGTTTAGGCCCACCATAAGGTGAGCTCCGCTTAAAATAATTATCCAAAAGTTGCCGCAATCGGATCAACATAAATAGAATTACATAATAAGTTTTAGATACGAAAATCTTGACGCCAGTGGAATATAACCACCCTCCCCCACGGGGTGTCAAACACATATCTGAAGGCAAAATTGACGTCTGCGTTCTGTCATTTTCACCACAGGTGGTGAAAAAGTTACCACAAGGCCCGTCGAGAGTTCCATAAAATATTAAGTTTGAATGCAGCAACCAGCACGTGAAGCAAGTTTCCGCTAAATTTGCGATCTAATTTGCCAACCGGATGGCTTTTTTTTCACCCTTTCAAAAATCAGATAATTTTACGTCTATCTCCAAAATTTTGGATACGGCAAATTATTCGAATATTCAGTGGTCATCACTTTTTTCCCTTTATTTACAAACCTAATTGAGCGGAGCTTCCGCCCGTCTGGGAGTCAGGTTTCCACTTGCCTGAATTTCCTTTGGTGGTGTGACTGCAAGTTGAGTTGGGTTGTGAGTATTTGCCTCGAGCCATGGACGACATCTTGTCTCCTGAAAAAATTATTTAAAAGAAGGCCAATGAGCAGACTGTAGTGGCAATCCAATTCAGGCACTACTACTTAAAATAAAGAGCATAATTCAGCAGGCACCAATAACACCCTTCTCCAATTGCAAGCCAATTCACCTGCTGTAGGCGCTACATTCAAATCTAATATTTGCAGGGCTGTCTCTATGGAACTCTAAGTGGCCTTTTCGTGGAATTTTTTACCTGTTAATACCAGGCTTAAATTGTTTTCACCCAGTAAATAATTTTTTTACCAGTAAATTTTGATTTCAAATAAATTACGTATTTTACCAGTGAATTACTGATTTCCCCGGTAGGGAGTTTGGGAGTTCGACATTCTCACTCAAAAATTGAATTGGAATTAGGGTTGGGATTTTGCTTGAGCAAAATCTTTTTGAAAATTTCTCAAGAAATTCTCCAAACCCGATAAAAAGCTTTAGTCATTTTTGCCCATTAGTTAACTGTAAGTCGATAACTGTAAGAATATTATATGAGGAATTCTACAATTATCAACACACAGCTATCAACTGACCCAGAATGTCTGAAACATATAAGCCTTGCACCCTATAGCGGCCCGAAGCTACCGAAAACTGATTTTTTGGAATTTCTGAGTTATTTTCTAACTGAAAATATCAAATTACCGCAAAGTTTTGAACTAAATTGCACAAATCACCAAATGTACTGGGAGAAATCAGTAAATTACGGGTAGGAGAAACTAATTTATTTGGCACTCGAATTTACTGGTGAGAAGAAATTATTTACTGGTGAAAATAGTTTTTTACTGGGTGCTACTAGCAAATGTTGGTAATTTGACTCATTTCAAATTTTCACTGTTTTTTATTTGAACCATATTGAACCATTTCCGCACATATTTGCAAGAAAAAGATTGACGCTAGTAGCGAATACCCCCCCAACGATTTTCACTTTTTTTACTTTAGTAAAAAGTACCAAATATATGTCCCAGACCCAGAAAATGTGCGCAAACTCTTCATTAGTCACAACTTCCGTACGCTGGCTTACCCCAAGCCTAAGGGCTAAGCCTAAACTTGTTGTTTGCAAAGGTAGTTACAGCAATTTTTAAAGGTCGGATGCTTGGGGGGGGGTATTTGCTACTAGCGCCAAAAGATTCAATTCGCACCAGAAAAATCAATATCCATTTAAGAAATCGAAAACAACGAATGAAATGACAGTCCACCCAATCAGTTCGGAATTAACCTAAAATAACTAGCACTTTCTGATGGGTTATTAATTCTGACTCGCTAACACCGGTTTTACAACGACACAATTTAAAAACAATACATTTTTTATGATGGTTTTTATTATAGTTTGCTGAAACAAAGCTTTTGAGGTAGTCAAAGGGGAAATTGGGGGGGGGGGGCGGAGAAGGCTGGCAACGCCATTTTATACGCCAAGTCTTTGCACCAGAAGTGTACAAAGACCAGACCAGAGTAGACCGGATCAGACGTTCTTATACGGTCTGTACGGATTTTTTAACATGATTTCTAAAAAACAAGGCATAGAATCTGATTTTGGTCTCAATCATTTACCTATCAGCCCTCAAAATCAAAACTGTGTTTTTGTCCCTGAGGAATAATGCCGAATGGCCAAAAGACTGTCGATAAAAAAATTTTGGATTTCCAAAGTCAGATTTCAAACCAAAGGCTTTTGCCAAGGGCTCTTCCCTTATATCTTTTGTATGAGGTTTTTGTGTGGCACAGAAGTTACAAAGCAATATCGATGCCATTAGGCCATTGGATTATCATCGGCTTCGTAAAAAAATTGGCTTAAAAATTGTCAAAAAAATCTAAAACTAAAGATTTTGAAAATCCTAACCGGAAAGGATTCTGTACCTCACAAGTGCCCAATAACACGGGATAGGCTGTGTGTGACAACTGTGCTTTTGTGCAGAATTTTACACTAAGCAGTATGGTCAAAAATTTCGGAAAAAGAGAGATTCTAACACTGGATTCGTGTTCAGCGTAGTCGATTCACCAGTAAAACTGCATTTAGTATATGGAAAATGACAAATTTTGAATTCCGCTCAACACAACAAACGTTTGACTTTCAGAAAAACTCTGAAAAAACTATTTGAATTTAATGGGCGTGGGGGGGGGGGGTTAGTTGACTTCTTTGGCTACTTTTTGACATCGACTACTACTTCACTTCACATACATTTTTTTCACACATTTTGTTTTCCTATCTCAGATTTTTTCACACCGTTTTGTAGCTGAGATTCTACTCTATGAATTGATTGGTCAAACACCCTGATTAAAAATTATTTTCGAGAAAATCACAGCAAACTCACACTAAAAACCGTGGTTTTTGAGCTAGGTGTTTTTAGTGGAGCTTCACCTTATATTTGGTGTAATTTCTCAAAAATGATTTCTAATCAGGGTTTATGACCACTCAATTGATAGAGAAATAACTCAGCTACAAAACGGTGTAAAAACATCTGAGATAAAAAAAATATGTGAAAAAATTGGCTACCAGACAAATTCTAATATTTTTAGAATTTGTCGCGCGACATTTTCTAATATTTTAGAAATGTCGTTTAGAATTTGTCGCGCGACATTTTCTAATATTTTTAGAATTTGTCGCGCGATATTTTTCTCATATTTTTAGAATTTTTTAGGGTCTTTATGTTAAGAAATCTTTTTTTTCAGTTGTTTCAATTATGAATGTGCATGCCTCTGCAGTCTGATAATTGACTGTATTAAATTATTTCAGTTTTGCTGTGATGAGCTCAAGTGATCCTGAAGATCAAGAGATTAGCTTTTTATCCGAAAACCAAATACAACAGCAAGAAACAAACAGGGCTGGAAAGAGCGTAATATGGTCTAACGGATACCGCTAGATTCTTTCTCGGGTATCAACTTGTGTTTCGAATGCCTGAAATACAAAAAATCTTTAGGAAAGTACCAAGATGCAGGGGATATGCTTCTTTAATTGCTGGCAAAAGGTCAAGAACCTTCAAGGTATTTATAGAATTGCAAAGGGAAGGGATTTGTCAAAGTGGGCCGCCTCTTCCATCTCAAGAAGCGCCACAACCACGAACCTAAGTCAGGTGAATTTGAGGTCAGTACCGACTGTCCTTTATTCCGACCTTTATTGATTATTTTCAAAAAACATATCTTTTCCGTGGTACTGGTTGCAGGATGCAGCCTGCTCTGTTTCCCATTCACCAATGGAACGTCAATGAATACATTCGCAAGCAGCTTCCTGTCACAAACAATTCTGTGGAATCATGGAATCGAGACTACAAAGCTCACTTCGCTGGAGGAGGAAAGGCAGATCGCAGTAAAGTTATACAGTTTCAAATCACAGTAAGTAAGACACAATTGAAAGGTTTTTTCATAACCTCGATCTATTTCACCTGTAACTCACTGTTTGAGGCATGAGGACAAGCCTGAGGAACAGTTCCGTATAGTCCGTGAATCTCAGCTGACGTCGGAGCAATTGGTGCATGCTCTGCTAGTAGAATGGGAAGAAAAGCCGTCCAATGAAGTTCCGAACTTAAATGAATTAGTCTCATTTCTACGATCTGTGCAAGAAAGCGTGCGGTACGCAATGATACGGTACGCAATTTCGATGATATTGAAGAAAGTGATGAAGAGGAACTAGAAGAGAGAGGTAGTGTTGAAATATAGTTGTTCATTGGGCCTGTTTGCTTATACATGTTATTCTCCATTGTCAATAAAGTTTGTATCAGCGCGAGATATCACTGAGTCGAATGTTGATATGTAAAGGTTTGTTATTTTTGTGGTGTTCATATGTGAAGAAATCACATTTGTTGCCGAAGAGCATCTTAGTCTCGTGAATTTATTCATTGCTTATGGTAGTTTCTTTGAAAACTTAGTACAAAGATTTAAATTAACTGATGGGATTTTTTTTTAAATATTAGAAAATGTCGCGCGACAAATTCTGAAAAAATTAGAATTTGTCTGGTAGCCGAAAAAATTATTTTCCATGATTTGTTTTCTGAAACTTATGCTGCCTTCTCTTTAATTTGCAAGTTTATTGTAATTCCTTGATAGGTTTGATTTTCTAATTTTTCTTGTGCAATTTTATTTCTTGAACTTGGTATTTTTGAAACCATATACCGTATATGCTCTATTAATTAGACACCCCCTAAGTTCAAAATCGTGTTTTGGCATTGTGTTTTTGATCCACTTTTTAATCACTTCTCTCAGGCAAGTTACCACCATTTTGTAGCTAGAAAGATGAGCTATCAAACGGTTGGTAACTTGCCTGAGAGAAGTGATCAAAAAGTGGGTCAAAAACACAATGCCAAAAATTGGAACTTCTTGAACTAATTGGAACTTCACTTTCCTGTTTAGGAACCCGGATTCGGTGTCAAGAGTTTGAAAATTTACATCTTGGAATTCAAAATTTTTTGCCATGTATCAATACATTTTGTGAGGGAAGCATGGAGGATTTGTAAAGAGGGCTCTTTGAAATTAAAATTGACCAAAAACTTTTTGTATAGAATTTTAGTCGAAAATACTCCCGGACACCATTATTTCCTGATTTCGGCGTAAAAAGATGTTCATCGAAAACAAATCAACAACCTCCATCTCCGACTTCGAGGACAGTCAGAGTTGGATTATTCCACATACTTAACACCCTTTACTATTCATGGCTTGTTATAAAATCCCGCATTTGGTGTAAGTTAAATTTCAATTCCTTGTTTTCAAATGAGCCATTTACATACCGTATCATTAAAAAAACATAATTTCAGAGGAGGCTGGAAGGTTCACTGAAAAATATTTATTCAAATATTTATCATATTTTTTCAATATTTATTCACAATGATTTACTGGGATTTTGATGTTACTGAATTCAGCTCTATTTTTGTTCTATTCTTGCTGCCTATTTATTGCTTGTGCTAGTCTCTTTCTGCTCGTTCAAAGCCATTTGTGGGGTCTTCTGGTTGGATTTTTTTTACTTTTTTGCAATCCGACAATGTTTCAGCCCGATAAGTTTGAAGGGTCTGAAGAGAGAATGCCTGTTAATGTGAATTCCCCAGCAGAAGTGTCTTTTTTGGACTGTTCAAGCCTATACCTCTGTTTTCCATGCAGTGCTATATCTTTAAGGAGTTGTTGCAGATCCATTTGTCCAGGCAAGGTAACACACACAGTTTCATACCAAATTTCAGTTATTTATTTACACAAAATTTTGAAGAAAATCTTCAGAATTTTATGCTATTCTAATATTTTCGACATCATGGCACCACTTCAAAGATAAATTTTCAAAGATTAAGTACAGTCAACTCTCGATACAGTGTACCCTCGATATAGTGTAGATCTCGATATAGTGTAGATTTTTTCAACCTCATTTAGTCAGCTCTAAGCCAAACTGGCTTATAGTGTACTCTCGATATAGTGTAAATTTTTTCTGGTCCCCCAGCCTACACTACCGTATAACCTCTACTAGGCGGGCACCCTCTAATAGACGGGCACCCTCTAATAGACGGGCACCCTCAAGGACCTATATCTCGGCGCAAAAAAAAATTTGCAAATCTGTTTTTCGCGTTTTCTTGATCACCTCGATCTTAGTTGATTCCGCTTTTTTAGATTTTTTGAGTACCCAAAGTCTCAAAATCAAAATATTTTTTTTCGACTTTTTAGGGGTTGAAAATATAAGGGCATGCCCGTCTATTAGAGGTTATACGGTATATTGAGAGTGGACTGTAGTATAAAGTTGCCGCTCCAACTGAAACATGTCGAAAAGTGAGCAATCGTTGGAATTTCGAGATTCACATTGAATCACCTGGCACGTTGACATAAACGGCAAGAAGTCCGTGATTATTGAACATTCGAGGGTTCACTTATTAACGGGTTACAAAAAATTTCTTTCGAGAAATAAAGCTGAAATGTTTGCTATGGGTTGATTTTGCAACAATAAATAAGTTTGAAACCCCCAAAAGAGTTATATTGTTACCATTTATAATAATTATAAAACTTTATGACCCACAGACAAGTTAATCTAGGATATTGGTCGGTTTGCGGAACCGCGCTTTTACGTCGGTACAATTTGTCGGTTGCAAATTTGTATGAAGTGCCAGAAAATCATACTTTCATCTGAGTAAAATAAATAAAATAATTTGAAGATTTAAGATTTTTCGGGATTTTTCGTCCTCTAGATTCCTTAAAAGGGCCATGCTCAACTTAATAACAGGAGTTGCCCGGGAATTCAAAATGTTTTCTTAATTGTTAAACTTCTGTACGAATTTTTCGACTTGGTTTCTAATAAAACAAGGACTAGAATTTAATTTTAGGTAGAGTTTTGCTAAAAACCAAGCTAAAAAGTCCGTACACAAGTTCAATGATAAAGAATTTTTTGAATTCCCGTGCACCAAATCTGATTAGCGTGGTCATGCCTCTTTTTTTATTAAATATTAAGGGCTGCATATCTCTGCGCCAATTTGCTAGCTGCGAATGTATTAGACCAACTATTCACGGAAGTGTGCCAACTGTAGACTTTATTTGTTGCATGGTTTAGCGAATTATCGATTATGGAATGCTGATGTGATAAAGTAATAAAGTAATTTATTAAAAAAATTTGAATTTGTTGGGCCCCATATAACAAACACAACAATAAAAATTATCTAGAGAGGTAAAATCACAACAACTGGCAATTTACTCGTCCAGCTCTTTGACCACAGCAACTTTGGCAGGGCGAATTGGACGATTGTGCAGGGAGTAGCCGATCTTCATCACTTGTGCAACATGACCCGGCTTCACATCAGTCTGCGAAAAATGGAATTACTAGGTGATCTGATAACTCTTTGGTTAACAAGACTTATTGGTTACACAGTTTTTTTTATTTCTTTTTTCCGTTTGAAATTTTAAAGCAAAGATATACTCATTTTCATCAATAATTTTACGACAATATCCACTTTACCAATAGTTTTTTTGTAGCTTTGTACCGGCAAAGTTTCACGGGTAAGAAAAATAGTTATGACCGTGTTCGACAATAAAGCCAACACAACTGTTTTTATTGTAATAAAAGGTCAATTATTATCTAAATTTTTTGATGGGATTCAATTCTAGATAAAAAATGAATGTAATTTTTTTTTCTGCCTTGTTTTTACAGTCGAACCTCGCTAAAGGGACACCTCCAAAAGTTCGCTCCCCCGCTGGGTCTGACACTTTTTTTAGCTCGATTTTCAAAAGCTTTTTTAAAATTCTGTTTTGACAGTCCGGCCCAAATATCGTAAGGATTCCGAATCCAAACTTTTTTCTCTAAAAAAGCAAAAACTCGATAAAGGGACAGCCATTTCAGAAATAAGGTGTCCCTTTATCGAGTTTTTGCTTTTTAGAGAAAAAAGTTTTTGGATTCTGGAAAACGAAAGATAGAATCGGAATCCTTGTGATATTTGGGACCGGACTGTCAAACAAAATTTCAAAAAAGCTTTGAAAATCAAGCTAAAAAAAGTGTCGGACCAGCG
The DNA here is from genome assembly GCA_004194705.1 of Ditylenchus dipsaci. NCBI lineage: Eukaryota > Metazoa > Nematoda > Chromadorea > Rhabditida > Anguinidae > Ditylenchus > Ditylenchus dipsaci. Next base: position 215,547 of record SADC01000107.1, read on the forward strand.
GCGGGGAACGAACTTTTGGGGGTGTCTCTTTAGCGAGTTTCGACTGTAGATCAAAAGGGCTTTGTTTTTGTTCTTAGTCAAGGCGGAAAGCACATGAACAATCTTTTGGAAGTTATAGCACAATTGAGTAGCCCTGCTCTTCTAGTTTCTAATAACGCATCATTTTTTGCAACATCTTCGGAAAATCAAGCAGAAAAAGTTTTAAGCATGAAGCAAGTCGTGAAAATAATTTGGTTCATATTTTTACCTTTTTGTGCTTAATTTTTCGATGATGGTGCAACAAATAATCCGCAGTTAGAAACTAGAAAGCAGGGCTATGTGATGGTGTTATCACTTTAAAAAAAAATTGTGTATTTAACTTTCGCTTTGAGTAAGAAAAAAGAACAAGGTATTTTTCATCTAAAACAAGGCACTTTTGATCCAAAAACAAGGCCGAAAAAATAATTATCCGAGAAAAATTCGAGATTCGAAAACTAGCTGCGTTTAGCTGCGTTAATTTTTAAGAATTTCCGTTCTGGAACCCACCAAAAATTTAACTACATTTTTTTAATGACATTTTGAAACCCATCAGGTCCCACGCCACAAAGTATTAGACAATCCAATTCCTTATTAGACAATCCAATAGCCATAAATTTGCTAAACTCCCAACTGCCATGATCTCCAACTGGCATGGCCCAACTGACTAAACCACCTGAGCATTAGAACCTGGATGCCTTATGGGCTACGGAACTACTCCAGAACTACGGTTTTTCTGCAAGTCAAACCATTAAAAAACTGTGTTCAGGACACAGTTCTGGATAGGGTAATTATTATAGGATATTATAGGATAATTAATTACTTTGGATAAAATTCAAAATCTTGGCTTTTGGAGGTGAATACCCATTCAGTGGAGGTACAGGTAGTGTCCTACCCCCTTTAGAATTAGTGTTCTTATAATGAATATATTATGACCGTTATTCAAAAAAAATAAGGTCTGCTACCACCAGGATTTGAACCTGTAACCTCAAAATTTTGGACGGGGAATTTACCGGCACGCAAAGATTTGGCCATTTCAAATTAGACCAATTCAAATTGGCTGTATGAGAAATGTACCACCAAAAGTGAGAATTTGGCCGCCTTTTTAATTTTTGGCCGCCTTTTTGTTAATTGCTGTTTTTGCTCAATTAAGCTTGTTTTTAACTTATCGTGTAAACTGAAATGCAATCGCAAAGCAAGCGATAGAAGAAGCGAGGTATTGCGCGTGAGTGGATGACTGTGAAGGAGTGCAGCAGCAAGGAAGATACTGATAAGTGGAAAGACGAAAATGGAGGATCATGGATACGGTGTATCTGACATATTGGCTTTTATACTTGATTCCATATTTTTAGCGATTGCAGACGTAGATTAGCTATAACGATAGGTAAGCTGTGTTTAAAAGGTCATTAAGGTTCTATTGAATTGACTTAGCATGCAGCGATGAACTTCCGTCGGCCAAGCGAGGAATTTGCTGGTTCCATGTTTGCCAGAATTTCGATAAAGAGCTGCAAAGTCGGAGATCTATGAAAATACATGCAATGAAGTCAAGGAAGACGCGAAAATTTTGGCACGAGCAACCTGCTACGAAGAATTTCATGCAGATTTATCGTCTTTTTGTGTCGATTATCGACCTCTTTTTATATTTCAGCGAGTCTAACGCTTATAGCACATTGAAACCAGAAGTGGAATGAACATCGGCGCATTATGGGGGACCTGTATAAGTTCCATCAGTCGTGGCTGCTCAAAGAGGTTCACATGATGATTCTATTGCTTTGTCTCTTCAATCGGTGTCGGCATGTCCTCACTTCCTACGAATAATGGCCTTGAGGGAACCAACAACATGCCAAAGTAAGAGTACACGCAAAGGAAGCTAATAGGCATCTCCAGGTTTCTTCTCTTAGTTGAGCAATACATCCATGGAATACATCCCGGAACGCAAGGTTTAGTAAATTTGTTTGATCGATTCGCATATTAATTTTGAATTATTTGTAAGAGCCTTTCAGAGTTTCAACAGTTCCGATATATCATGCACTTGTCCAAAGGGAATCAAATATGAGGTTTGTAAGCTTTCCTTGATGGTCATGGAGTCAGAAAAACTCATCGATCCGCTGCCGCAGTCGCTTGAGGGAAGGCAGAAAAAGGGCACGAAAAAAGAATGGCCATGCGCTTGATAGAATTTGATTATTGGAATTCGTTTTGTTGACCTGGTCGTTGTTTAGTCACAAACTTGGAGATAAATCTTGTTTAACTGAAAGTTCGAACTCTTCGTCAAAATATTTAGGTACCTAGGTGGCGAAATTGGTTTCTACGTGTTCGTAATGGATATTCCCGATTTTATCCCACAAGTATACATCTCTAGGGTTCTCATTTGTGCAGACGAAACAAGAGAAAAATTATGTAATAAAGAAAGAAATAAAAAAAATCAAATTGGTCAATTCCATGCCATTCCCCCATCTCTAATCATTGCATCTAGTTTTGACGATGCAATCATTTTGTCGTTGACTTAGATAGAAAATATAATGAAATAAACTTTTGGTGTAATAGTCTGATTCATTGTTTTCAGAATAGTTGGTTCAGTAAAAGGAAAAGCAATTAACAATAAAAGGCGGCCAATTTTCGAAAAAAAGGCGGTCAAATTCTATTTTTTATTATGAATTTAAAAAAGCGGCCAAAAAAATAAAAAAGGCGGCCAAATTCTCACATTTGGTGGTACATTTCTATTTGAGCCATTCAAATTGGGGCAAAATAAAATGAAAAATTCACTTCAAAACAACTGAATTACTCACAATACAAATACCGTTGGACTCATGCCAGTCGGGTCATGCCAGTTGGGAATCATGCCAGTTGGGTCATGCCAGTTGGGAATCATGCCAGTTGGGTGTCGTTCGTAAATTTCTTCCCACGTGATACTCAGTTAGCTCTTGCCAGAATTTATTTTAAAATCGCAAAATATTCTTAGCTCGCCTTTTCTGCTTTCGAGAAAAGCTGCAAAAATACAAATAATGATTTCACAAATGGCTACCCTGTTTTTCCACTGCCGAATGATTTTATGCATTACGAATGGGCTGGTTTGGAGTCGTTAGCTGAGATTTTGATTTAGTAATGCTTACCTGATGGTGAGGTATTTCAAAGAGAGCATCATGCACTTGGATCGAATGGATGACCATCAGGGTTGACTGGAACCAATCATGCTTGGCAAAGTTTTGAGGAGCACATCTTTGGTCATTTGACTCCTTCTTGTAAGCCGTCTATGTTTTTGCGCAGGTTTGCTCGTCTTTCTCCTTTTTGACAGCTTCCAAGGCCATGTCTAGCACGTCAGCCACCTGAAAAGCACTTTTAAATTTTGATTATTATATTTTCTGATTGCGATTTTAAAGCAAAGATATACTCATTGTCATCAATATTTTTATTACAGTACAGTTGACGCTCGATATAACGAACCCCCCAAAGTGTTGTCCCACTTGGGTCCAACACTTTTTTTAACCTCGATTTTTAAAATTGCTTGCCAGATGTTTTTGGCTAGCCCAGTGCGAAAAATCGCAAGGATTCCGATTTTACCGGTCGTTTTTGTGAATGGCAACAGTTTTGCCAAAAAGGCCCGCGCCGCTCGATACAACGAACCCCTATTTTCAAAAAGATGTTCGTTATATCGAGCGGCGCGGGTCTTTTTGGCAAAACTGTTGCCCTTCACAAAACGACCGGTGAAATCCGAATCTTTGCGATTTTTCTGATTAGACTTACGAATCAGATTCGGTAAAATGTTTCAAAAATAGAGGTAAAAAATGTGTCGGACCCTTGGTGGGAACGAATTTTTTGGGGTTTCGTCATATGGAGCGTCGACTGTATCCGCTTCACCATTAGTTTATTTTGTAGTCTTGTCCAGGCAAAGTTTTCTGGACAAGAAAAGAAGTGTGACCGTTTTTTGAGTAAGTAAGCGAAAAAAAACTTTTTTGTTTGTAATCATGGCTAAACTATTCGGATAAAATGCTTGAGTTAGTAAATTGACTTTTGCAGCCAAAACCAATGATTTTTCCAGCAAATATCAGCAACCACTAGCAGCACAAATCATCTACCTCTAACAAGTCTTTGCAAAAGCTTTGAACAGCGAATATCTTGGTGTCGTCTACTTGTTTCTGACTCCTCTTTCTCAAATTTTCCATGTCAGCCAGGGAGCGCATGTATTTGTCCTTGAAGTCCTGCTTCTCCTCCACACACTTCTCGTAGTCTTCTGTCAAGCTTTTTTAGCTTCTCAACCGCATCTTCCTCGGGCTCCGAGCAAAACGGTCTAAGCAAATGGAATGTTCTTGGTTGAGATCTGAGGGCTGTCCTGGTCAGACTGAACAAATTCAAAGATCGAGATCTGACAAGTGCGTTCATTAGAAAGTTGGTTGAGGTTGATGAATAGTTAGTAGACAGTCTAGGTTTTTGATTTGATATGGGATTGTGAAATTGTTGCGTAAAGGAAAATAATTTTCGAAAATATTTTTGGCGTTTTTAGTGGAATGTTGTTGGCTAAATGTTCGTGTTTTTGGTTGAATAATAGAATTGCTTGACCGTGTGGAGTGATTTGACTAAACGTCGAGATTAGATTGCATTTATCTTTGATCTGCCTGAACACCATCGATTAAAACGAGCTTCTCCTTACTAATTATCGAATTCTTCGTATTCTTGGTTCTAATCTCGAGGATTACGATGAGACGATCGAACTGGAGCTAGAGCTGAAAAAGCGACAGAAATGAAACTGAAAAAATTTGTCCAAGAGTGGGCAAGTCGCTGAGACACTGTTTTGAATGTGTGGAGGAATGGTCAACGCATGTGAGCAGGGTTGTGAGGATAGCACTGTTTTTGAAGGATCATTGATTGCTGAGTATATAGTATTTTTGAACCGATTCTAAAATCGTCATTTTTGGTGTTTCAGTGTCTTTTTTAACTGTTTTGCTGAGAAAAAACCGGCAACAGCACAATTTATCGGGAATTTCTGCACTCTTCAAGGTCCATGCTCATGGTGGTCTGGTGATCCCCGCAAATTCAAAACTTTTTCCTAATCGTTTGATTTACGTAAGAATTTTTTAATTAAGTTTCTAGCAAAACTAAACCTAAAATAAAAATTCTATGCTTTGTTTTGTTAGAAAGCAAGCACAAAAATCCAAACAGAAGATCAGTTATCAAGTAAATTTTTTGAAATGCCATGGGACCACCAGAGCACCATGAACTTGTTTTTTAGTACTGTTTAAAGGACATGGATTTTGTGCGCAGTGGCATGTGCGAAATTTGAATTGGCGGGGACACTTCTCTTTCGTCTGGCACTATACTCTTTGGAGTTATGGCGAACAACTCCAAAGAGTAAAGTTTGAGACGAAGAGAATTGTCCCCGTCAATTCGAATTTTGCACATGCCACTGCGCGCAAAACCATGATCCTTTGATAAAATATTTCTGTGAAACCTAACAATTAATCAAGCCTTCTCGTATATATATATGCTTGACAATTAAAAATGGTGATGATCAATTTCGAACTGTCTGCATCTCAAAGATATAGCAGGGCCAGAAGCGGCACTTGAATCTGGCGAATTTAGAGCAATTCGGCATCCTACGAAATCAAAAAATTTCACCACTGTCTTTGAGTCTTTCACTGTCTTTCACTGTCTTTATTTATTGTATATCGATTGAAGCCGAAAAGGCATAAAAATAATTATATATTTTTTTCATACATTTTTATGATTTAATTTTGGTTGATTTTCGTTCAGCAGATTCTCCTGTCAATAACTACTATGAGGATTACACTTATAAGAAGATCGGTAGTAGGCTATTTACAGAAGTATTCAGCTCAAGAATGGAAGCAGTATTTCCTGTCCACCCACTTCTGGGACCTGTGGCCAACTGGGGGCTTCCTCTGGCAGCTTTAGCTGATCTGAAGAAGAATCCAGACATGATCAGTGGCAATATGACCATGGCTCTGGTAAATCTGTTTTCAATTCTATTTTGGGCTCCACCCATATTCTTATACCGCCAGTTCTCTACCTGACAATTCTTCTACTGGACGATTGTTGTACCGCCTGTTCTTCAACCGGTGTGTATTTCTACAAATCCTCGTGGCTTTTTCCCTGCTGTATAGATATATGAAAAGACTTAAGTAATGAAAAAAAGGAGATGAACTACCGGTTGAAGAGTTGAAGTATTAACCGTATTTACTAACTATATAGAATTTACCGGTAGAAGAACTAACCGGTAGAAGAATTATTCGGTAGAAGAATTGGCGGTAGGAGAATAAGGTAGAGCCCTATTTTCGCAACCACTATTTCCTATTTCAGTGCATCTACTCCTCCGTTTTCATGCGCTTTGCCTGGCATGTCAAGCCGAGGAATATGCTGCTATTCGCCTGCCATTGCACCAATTTCACTGCTCAGGGTGGTCAGGTAGGGCTGGTTTTTTCGTAAAGTAGTTTGTTTTCACTGAATTTTTTGATTGGAACATGAAATGTCTTTTATAAGATCTAATCCCTTTTATGACAAAAGTTTTTGGTACTTATATAGTTCGCCCCATGCTCGCATTTTTTTAAAGTGACCCAAAATCACCCGCCGAACTCATTTTTTCTGATCAACACGATAAGAGAAGAATTTGTAAACACTTTCTGATTAAAAAATTTTGAACTTTGCCAAAAAATTCCTCCCACCCCACAGGAGCGGTTGTGGGTATATATCTCCCCACATATATCTCCCCAGCATATATCTCCCACAAATATCCCCAGCATATATCTCCCCTGCGTATATCTTCCCAAATCCCATTCTACACATTTATTTAACTTATAGTTGTCTTACAACACTACTTCACGGTTGTGGATGGTGTCCAGGTGGTGCTAGTCAGGCAGGGCTACCCAAGTAGTGTTACTACTATCTGCGGTGGTAGTAGCCAGGTTGTGGTACCTAAGTAGAGGTCCTTAGGTAGTGGTACCCAGTTAGTGATGCTCAGGTTGTATGATTTAGGCAATGGTATCCTAATGGTACTCAAGCAGGGTTACAGGCACCTATTCAGGTGGAATTAGCTAAGCAGTGGTGCTCATGTAGTGTTCGTGCAGTATCATCCAGAAGGCGCGGATTCTGCGCAAAATTTTCAATTAATCATTTAATCAACTCCTATAATTTTAATTTTTCTCTATAATCTTACCGTATATTCTCGATTAGAAGGCCCCTCTCTAATGGAAGGCCCTCTCTAATAGAAGGCCCCCTTGAGGACCTATATAAAGCCTAGAAAAAGAAATTCGCAAATCTGTTTTTGCGTTTTCTTAGTTAACACGAGCTTACCTGATTCCACTTTTAAAATTTTGGTTGAGCACGCAAAAATCTCAAATCGACCCAAATTTTTTCCGACTTTTTTAGGGTTGAAAAATAGAAGGCCCGGGCCTTCTAATAGAGAATATACGGTACCTCAGTTCCACTCGATAATCCTTAGTGAAATGCAATTTTTAATGCGTACTTCTGAGTTTCGCTGAATTCCCACGCACATCCATTTATCCCCAGACATCACCATCTACCTAAACACCTCAGAATTGGATGCCTATTGGTTACGAAACTACTCCAGAACTGTGGTCTGTGCAAGTCAAACCATTACCAACCCGTGTTCAGGACACAATTCTGGATAGGGCATATTAATTTTAATTTAATTTTAATAACTTTTAGCTAAAATTCAAAATTTTGGATTCTGGAGGTGAATCTCTATTAAGGGCAGGTACCATGTGGTGTCCTACCCACCTTAAGGATTATTGGTCTTATAATGAATATTTTATGACCGTTATTTAGAAAAAATAATGCCTACTACCACCAGGATTTGAACCTGTAACCTCAAAAATTTGGACGGGGATTCACCAAAGGTCGAATATGCAGAGAGGCAGTTTGTAAAGGGTGAATTCACCTAAAGCCGTGATTAGGTTGTTTAACGATGGATCATACCAGGTTTAGTGGTGGACTGTATATCTGGGGAGATATATGATGGGGAGATATATGTGGGGAGATATATGCTGGGGAGACATATGCTGGGGAGATATATGTGGAGAGATATATACCCATAACCACAGGAGCAGATGGTCTTTTTCGGGTATTTTAGACTCACTTTTCGATGCTTTATCAAACTTTTCTTGCTGTAGCTGGGCAAAAGACTCTCTAAATGCATTTTCGATCAAGAAACTATCTGGAATTATGACTTAGGTAAATCTTTCTAATCAACCAAGCAACAAACCCCGAAGGGGGCTTGGTTGCTTGGGGTTGAGAGTTGCTTGGGGTCACACAAGTTGCTTGGGGTCACCCCACATACCTGAGACACGAATCTGTCGAAAATCACGCTGGATGCATATAAACATATGCATACCAGCATTTCTTCATGCGGTAGTCCCCAGAAAGTAAAAACCTGTTGAGAATCTATCATTTTTACAAAGATTTTTCTTGAAAAAGGTTCAAATTTGGTCAGTAAGATAATAAAAAGGACGATCGATCGCCAAGGGTTGGGTAGCAAAATTTTTTTAATAAAATTTTATTTTTTTTATTTAAAAAGTCTTCAGAAATGCTTCTCATATGTTGTTGTGCAGAAAAAAAAATGAGTTCGGGTGGTGATTTAACCATATAAGTGCCAATTTTCTTAAGTCATTGTGGTCGAAAAATACCAATTTTTCATCGAAAATTTGATGTGCATTATTGAACACTTTTAAAAACCATAAGAGAGTTTTAGCAGCATTCTAATATGTTCTGAAATTTTGATAGCGGAACCTATCTGATTTTTAATACGAAAATTTAATTTTTTAATTTATTTTTTGGTGAAAAATGGGTATGCGCTAATATTCCAAGCTCAAATTGTGTCATTTAAAGACACAATTGCACAATGCAAGTTTTGACCCTACCAGTAATACGCCAACCTCCCGAAATGAATTTTTTTTGAACTTTTTTAAGAGACCATTTTCACCATTTTTAAGCGTTTTCGCTACACTTTAAGCACGATAAAAATGAAATTTGCCCCTTTCCCTTAGGAAATCTCGATTTTCAGTAAATGATTTATGGCAAATGACTATTTTAAGGTATTCGACTTTGTTTTGGTCACTGGAGCGATGTGGAAAGAGACTCTATATGCATTTTTGATCAAGAGTCTTGCTCGGAATCACGTCTAAAGTAAGTGAGTGCGCGCATCTCTAGCTCTCAAGCCATCTTCTTCGGGACGCAGGGGGCTTGGAGTTGAGATGCGCACACCACATACCTAGACACCAATCACTCAAAAGTGACTCTGGACGCATGAAAAAAGTATGCATACCAGAGTTTCTTTGTGCGGTAGGATCCAGTGAACTATACTATGTTCAAACCTTTTTTTTGGTATTAAGCTACCCTCAAGATGTACAAGAATACCTAAAGATAGTCATTTAGCCTGAATTTTTTTTCAGAAAATCGATTTTTTATAAAAGATAAGTAGGTGAAAAAAACCTTTTTATCGTGATAGAAGTAAATGCTGAAAAGAGGTTAAAATGGTCTTTTGAAGAAGTTGAAAAAAATTGGATTTGCGGGGGGGGGGGGGGTGGGGCGGTGTATACTCCGGTAGCGCACAAATTTTCAATAATATAAAATTTTTCCTATTCTATCATTTAAATCAGGCCAGATTTGGGGTGGTTGGGATAAAATTTTGTTTCGCATAATATCAAATTGAAACATAACAAACATTCAAGTCCATGCAAACGCTAAAAAATTTTCAGCTGACCCGGTTTGTAAACCACCACTACGCTCACTTGTTCACAGACCCCTATTTCAAAAGCAATAGCAAAGAGCACAAAGTGTTGGAGCAAGTGGCTGATGTAGCAGCCAAAGTTCCCGCTACAGTTGTTTGATTGTGTGTTGACACTCCGGTGACTGCTATTATTGCTAGCCCTCTTGTCTGTGCCGTTGTTCTTGTTGTTGTGGTCAATTAGATATATTTTTATGTGCTTTTTAATATAGAATAAAAAAGTTCTATTACTTCCACATACTTTTATTCTTTATTTTAAGTATTGAAAAATATATGGGCAGTGTGTGAAAAATATAGAATTGTGAAAAATTTGCAAAAAATAGCACTACTAGCTATAAAAATATTATTTTATAAACAAAAAGCATGATTTTCCTTTAGTGATTCCATCTAGAATCCGGTTCTAGCATAGTTGATGTCAGTCAAATTTCGCGTTTTCGTCAAAAAATTTTATTTTTGAGAGATTGTTTTTAATCCGAAGAACCGTGGTAATCAGAATATTCTGAAAAAATTGAATGGCTTGAATCGGCAAACGCTAAAAAGGTAGTGTGAGAATGGGGGCACCAGTAAAAGATTAGAGTCAAGATGATGTAACGCAAATCCAAAATCGGCTGTCAATAAATTAGCAAAAAACAACACTGAATAACATAAAACAAAGTAAGGCACAAATAGAAGAAATGCAAAATTATTCTTATTATTTATAATTAATTACTATATAATTATTATCATGGTTGAGTAGAATCCTTTCATATATTGGCACAGAATGCCTAAAATGTAGCTGTGCTTATTGCTCAAGCCATTTTCTCTAGTATGGGAATGATTTGGTCGAAGTTGGGTCGTCTTCCTAAAATTAAATGGAGTGTAATGGACTGTAAATCCGTCGAAAACCATTCGATATAAAGCACTTTAGATATCAGTCTAATTGAGCACAGCCTAAATTTTTTATGCTCGTGCAAAAGATAACCGTGCAAAACACAACGGATGATGCATTGTCACCATAGTGACCGCCCGTCCAGCCGGGCCGTCCCGTCCCCGTCCGGACGGCGTCGAAAAACCGGACGGTCGGGCGGCCGGCTTGGTCGGCCGTCCGAGCGGCCGGCCGGTAGACGCCGGCTGAAAACGTCCAAGACGGCAGATGGCCGGAACGATAAACTCGAACGGGACGGCCGACGGCCGGTCCGTCTGACACCGTCCTTCACTAGACCGAGCGAATTTTGGACTCGTTATCTTTATTTTAACAAAAGTCTTGAAAAATAACATTTCACCAAATTTCAGCTCGGAGAATCACAATTTAGTGATACGCTTGTCCTAACAGAAGTCACATCACCATTCGGCTTAGAGACAGTTAATGTCCCTTTAGATCAGAATCTACCAATGACCTCATAGAAGATGTATTGCATCGCTGCGTTCGAAAGGCTGGTTACAGAAAACCCCGTTTCAAACAAACGAGTTCAAGACACTGACTTTCTCTAAAACAACAGAAAATTCAGCGAAATGGACCGATAAAAAAGTTAGCGATCGATATTTTGATAATTCCGGCTTCGTCTGGTGCTGCTGAAAGAATATTTTCCATAATGACAATGCATGTGGAAGGAAGAAGAGTGGGTATTTATGAAGAACTGATAAAGGCTCGAATAATTCTGACATATAACTCGAGATATATTTTTTAGTTTTCTAAATTTTTTTCAATAAAGATCAAATTTTCAAGTAACAAATTTGTCACAAACCTTTTTCACTATTTAGGCCGGCCGGCGGACGGCCGGCGTTAGAAAATCTCAGTCGGCCGGCGAAATTTTCAGCAAGACGGCGAAATAATGGACGGCCGGCCGACGGCCGGCCGTAAGAAAAGAATTTCGGACGGCCGGTTGGACGGCCGGTCAAAAACGTCTAGGACGGGAACGGGACGCCGTCCAAATTTCAAAAAGCGCGGTCACTATGATTGTCACCGGCAAATATATAGTTAACCTAAAAGTCTTGAAATCCTGCATGGCTTTACGCAATATTTATTTGTAATTTTTTCTCAAATATTTTCAAAATTTTATACACATCGTATTATTAGCGTTACGAGCAAATAGTGGGCCAAGTTTTCGCAAAATTTCACTGCTGCAACTTTCTACGCAAACCATATTTTTTTAAAATAGATGCTAGTATGTATAAGTCATTTGCAGCCTTATCAGTCAATCTGTTGTCATCAGGCATTTTATTGGCTTGTCTTCAGTGTATGGACCTCGTACTCGTAGACGTACTTGTACTACGAGTTCAATGTACGAGAAGTAGTTTTAAAGGTACGAGGTACATAACAGTTTTCATGAACATTCCTTATTTTTAAAATGATTACCGACCCTGATTATGATTATATAGGGTCAAATATTTAGAAAACTAACGAGATAACAATTCTTTTGTATGAGAATTTTGCACCAGTGGACGTTGCAGTGAAGAATGGCTCCCAATATATTCCTAGATTCTTTTTCCACTTATTATTTATTATTTGTTGATTCCTTAACGATGTTATACGATGCTAACAAATACTATGGCCTTCAAAGTTTTTGCTCAGGCAAAGCCTGCGGCACACGGTAGACAACTTATATGCGTGTGTTAAAACTTATGTCTTTTAGTGATGTCACAGGACTCTTGTATGAGTATATGGCTAGTGTTTTACCAAAATGGTGTAATGCACACTTTAAAGGGAGGGTACATCTCTTGTCCGTATCTGGTCCCGCATGGAAATCTTCTGATTCAAATTCAACACATTTGAAGGTTGCTGGCTCAAATCCACCTGGCCGCACACTTTATTTTATTTCCGAGTTTAGTATCGAAATTGTCCTCAGGGTCTTAGGAGCACAACAAATACTCAAGCGCAGAGATACGCGACCAATTGAGCTAAGTTAGAGCCAAACCTAGGTAAAATTATTTGTTTTAAAGGTGATATTCATCAAATCGTGAAATTAGGCTGTTAATGATAACAAATCAATCCTAAAAATGACACTACTCAATGACTTGATAAATTTAAGCCTTAGAACACATGTTGTTTAACTCACATGTTGTTTAACTTAAAAAAATGAAGTGTGCGGCTAGAGGATTTCAGACCAGCAACCTCAAATATGTTCCAATTTAAATTAAACGATTTCCATGCGGCCCAGATATGGACAAGAGATGTACCCTCCTTTTAAGTAAAAAAGTACCTTACCCTTTTCAATATTTAACACGAAAAATTTCGATTTTCTATGCTGTGGTCGCAAACACAAATATCACGACGGAATGCTCGAACCAAGCATCTGGTCAAACCTAAGAGCAGGATTGTTTAAGCGCCGGCTACCCAGCGGAGCGCCGGCGCTTAGTTGGCGCCGGCGCTAATTCTGAACCCGGCGGAGCGCCACCGCTTAAACAATCCTTCCTGAGAGGTGCGAAAATAGTTTTGTAAGTCCATCAAAGGACAGCTGTGAAATTTTGATAAATCGGTATTCTCGCGACTCATTTTGCAGGAAAATGATGAAATTCAACTTACAAGACTGTTCATGAAGCACATTATAGAACGATGCAGGGAATTCAGACTGGAAGTCCCTGGAAATTCGAAGTGTGACTTCAGGCAAGTTTAGTACCCGGGCCACAATGTCATTTCCCTGCCATTTGCCTCTGTAGAGAGTGCCAGAATGCGACTGGGCTATGGGTTTGGTGAGTGCGAGAGACTGGATGTCAACTCCTGTGTATCTAGACCAGGTGGCATCTCTGGTGCGCAGAGTCTTGGTATTCCTCCAGTTCTCATCCTTGTATTTGACTTTCTGCTCTGGATTTTGTCCGTTCTCCGCGATTTTCCGACTTTTAAACTAAAGTGGCAATTACTTTTTTCGAGTCTAAAGAACCCCATACAATAAAATATATGACAGAGTCAAAATTGGTCTGCCAATCCATATTGCACCGAAATGTCCTGTTCCAAAATTTTTTTTTTGGAAATATTATGATGCGTTGCAGCAGGGGTGGGACGGAATTCCAATTTTCGTCTTCAGATTTCCGGCACTTTTCTTCTTCCGATTTTCGATTTCCTGTCCCATTTAAATTCCACAGGAGCAGATGGTCTTTTTCGGGTATTTTAGACTCACTTTTCGATGCTTTTTCAAACTTTTCTTGCTGGAGCTGGGCAAAAGACTCTCCAATGCATTTTCGATCAAGAATCTATCTGGGAATTATGACTTAGGTAAATCTGTGAGCGCATTTCTAACCAACCAAGCAACCAAGCCCCGAAGGGGCTTGGTTGCTTGGGGTTGAGAGTTGCTTGGGGTCACGCCCACATACCTGAGACACGAATCTGTCGAAAATCACGCTGGATGCATATAAACAATGCATACCAGCATTTGTTCATGCGGTAGTCCCCAGAAAGTTAAAACCTGTTGAGAAATCTATCATTTTTACCAATCATTCTATCATTTTTACCAAGATTTTTCTTGAAAAAGGTTCAAATTTGGTCAGTAAGATAATAAAAAGAACGATCAATCCCCAAGGGTTGGGTGGCAAAATTTTTTAATAAAATTTTATTTTTTCATTTAAAAAGTCTTCAGAAATGCTTCTCATATGTTGTTGTGCAGAAAAAAATGAGTTCGGGTGGTGATTTAACTATATAAGTGCCAAGTTTCTTAAGTCATTGTGGTCGAAAAATACCAATTTTTCCTCAAATATTTGATGTGCATTATTGAACACTTTTAAAAACCATAAGAGAGTTTTAGCAGCATTCTAATATGTTCTAAAATTTTGATAGCGGAACCTATCTGATTTTTAATGAGACATAAATTTATTTTTCGGTGAAAAATGGGTATGCTCTAATATTCCCAAGCTCAAATTGTGTCATTTAAAGACCGATTACACAATGCAAGTTTTGACCCTACCAGCGATACACCACCTCCCGAAATGAACTTTTTTGAACTTTTTTAAGAGACCATTTTCACCATTTTTAGCGTTTTTGCTACACTTTAAGCACGATAAAAATGAAATTTTCGCCTTCCCTTTGGAAATCTCGATTTTCAGTAAATGATTTATGGCAAATGACTATTTTTAAAGGTATTCGACTTTGTTTTGGTCACTGGAGCGATGCGGATAGAGACTCTATATGCATTTTTGATCAAGAGTCTTGCTCGGAATCACGTCTAAAATAAGTGAGTGCGCGCATCTCTAACTCTCAAGCCATCTTCTTCGGGGACGCAGGGGGCTTGGAGTTGAGATGCGCACACCCACATACCTTAGACACAAATCACTCGAAAGTGACTCTGGACCATGAAAAATATATGCATACCAGAGTTTCCTTTATGCGGTAGGCTCTAGTGAAAAAAACTATGTTCAAACCCTATCTTTTTTGGTATTAAGCTACCTCAAGATGTACAAGAATACCTTAAAAATAGTCATTTACCCTGAATTTTTTTCTGAAAATCGACTTTTTATAAAGATAAGTAGGTGAAAAAAACCTTTTTATCGTGATAGAAGTAAATGCTGAAAAGAGGTTAAAATTGTCTTTTGAAGAAGTTGAAAAAAATTGGATTTGCGGCGGGGGGGGCGGTGTATACTTCGGTAGCGCACAAATTTTCAATAATATAAAATTTTTCCTATTCTATCATTTAAATCAGGCCAGATTTGGGGTGGTTGGGATAAAATTTGTTTCGCATAATATCAAATTGAAACATAACAAACATTCAGTCCATGCAAACGCTAAAAAATTTTCAGCTGACCCGGTTTGTAAACCACCACTACGCTCACTTGTTCACAGACCCCTATTTCAAAAGCAATAGCAAAGAGCACAAAGTGTTGGAGCAAGTGGCTGATGTAGCAGCCAAAGTTCCCGCTACAGTTGTTTGATTGTGTGTTGACACTCCGGTGACTGCTATTATTGCTAGCCCTCTTGTCTGTGCCGTTGTTCTTGTTGTTGTGGTCAATTAGATATATTTTTATGTGCTTTTTAATATAGAATAAAAAAGTTCTATTACTTCCACATACTTTTATTCTTTATTTTAAGTATTGAAAAATATATGGGCAGTGTGTGAAAAATATAGAATTGTGAAAAATTTGCAAAAAATAGCACTACTAGCTATAAAAATATTATTTTATAAACAAAAAGCATGATTTTCCTTTAGTGATTCCATCTAGAATCCGGTTCTAGCATAGTTGATGTCAGTCAAATTTCGCGTTTTCGTCAAAAAATTTATTTTTGAGAGATTGTTTTTAATCCGAAGAACCGTGGTAATCAGAATATTCTGAAAAAATTGAATGGCTTGAATCGGCAAACGCTAAAAAGGTAGTGTGAGAATGGGGGCACCCAGTAAAAGATTAGAGTCAAGATGATGTAACGCAAATCCAAAATCGGCTGTCAATAAATTAGCAAAAAACAACACTGAATAACATAAAACAAAGTAAGGCAAAATAGAAGAAATGCAAAATTATTCTTATTATTTATAATTAATTACTATATAATTATTATCATGGTTGAGTAGAATCCTTTCATATATTGGCAGAATGCCTAAAATGTAGCTGTGCTTATTGCTCAAGCCATTTTCTCTAGTATGGGAATGATTTGGTCGAAGTTGGGTCGTCTTCCTAAAATTAAATGGAGTGTAATGGACTGTAAATCCGTCGAAAACCATTCGATATAAAGCACTTTAGAATATCAGTCTAATTTGAGCACAGCCTAAATTTTTTATGCTCGTGCAAAGATAACCGTGCAAAACACAACGGATGATGCATTGTCACCATAGTGACCGCCCGTCCAGCCGGGCCCGTCCCGTCCCCGTCCGGACGGCGTCGAAAAACGGACGGTCGGGCGGCCGGCTTGGTCGGCCGTCCGAGCGCCGGCCGGTAGACGGCCGGCTGAAAACGTCCAAGACGGCAGATGGCCGAACGATAAACTCGAACGGACGGCCGACGGCCGGTCCGTCTGACACCGTCCTTCACTAGACCGAGCGAATTTTGGACTCGTTATCTTTATTTTTAAAAAAGTCTTGAAAAATAACATTTCACCAAATTTCAGCTCGGAGAATCACAATTTAGTGATACGCTTGTCCTAACAGAAGTCACATCACCATTCGGCTTAGAGACAGTTAATGTCCCTTTAAGATCAGAATCTACCAATGACCTCATAGAAGATGTATTGCATCGCTGCGTTCGAAGGCTGGTTACAGAAAACCCCGTTTCAAACAAACGAGTTCAAGACACTGACTTTCTCTAAAACAACAGAAAATTCAGCGAAATGGACCGATAAAAAAGTTAGCGATCGATATTTTGATAATTCCGGCTTCGTCTGGTGCTGCTGAAAGAATATTTTCCATAATGACAATGCATGTGGAAGGAAGAAGAGTGGGTATTTATGAAGAACTGATAAAGGCTCGAATAATTCTGACATATAACTCGAGATATATTTTTTAGTTTTCTAAATTTTTTCAATAAAGATCAAATTTTCAAGTAACAAATTTGTCACAAACCTTTTTTCACTATTTAGGCCGGCCGGCGGACGGCCGGCGTTAGAAAATCTCAGTCGGCCGGCGAAATTTTCAGCAAGACGGCGAAATAATGGACGGCCGGCCGACGGCCGGCCGTAAGAAAAGAATTTCGGACGGCCGGTTGGACGGCCGGTCAAAAACGTCTAGGACGGGAACGGGACGCCGTCCAAATTTCAAAAAAGCGCGGTCACTATGATTGTCACCGGCAAATATATAGTTAACCTAAAAGTCTTGAAATCCTGCATGGCTTTACGCAATATTTATTTGTAATTTTTTCTCAAAATATTTCAAAATTTTATACACATCGTATTATTAGCGTTACGAGCAAATAGTGGGCCAAGTTTTCGCAAAATTTCACTGCTGCAACTTTCTACGCAAACCATATTTTTTTAAAATAGATGCTAGTATGTATAAGTCATTTGCAGCCTTATCAGTCAATCTGTTGTCATCAGGCATTTTATGGCTTGTCTTCAGTGTATGGACCTCGTACTCGTAGACGTACTTGTACTACGAGTTCAATGTACGAGAAGTAGTTTTAAAGGTACGAGGTACATAACAGTTTTCATGAACATCTCCTTATTTTAAAATGATTACCGACCTGATTATGATTATATAGGGTCAAATATTTAGAAAACTAACGAGATAACAATTCTTTTGTATGAGAATTTTGCACCAGTGGACGTTGCAGTGAAGAATGGCTCCCCAATATATTCCTAGATTCTTTTTCCACTTATTATTTATTATTTGTTGATTCCTTAACGATGTTATACGATGCTAACAAATACTATGGCCCTTCAAAGTTTTTGCTCAGGCAAAGCCTGCGGCACACGGTAGACAAACTTATATGCGTGTGTTAAAACTTATGTCTTTTAGTGATGTCACAGGACTCTTGTATGAGTATATGGCTAGTGTTTTACCAAAATGGTGTAATGCACACTTTAAAGGGAGGGTACATCTCTTGTCCGTATCTGGTCCGCATGGAAATCTTTCTGATTCAAATTCAAACACATTTGAAGGTTGCTGGCTCAAATCCACCTGGCCGCACACTTTATTTTATTTCCGAGTTTAGTATCGAAATTGTCCTCAGGGTCTTAGGAGCACAACAAATACTCAAGCGCAGAGATACGCGACCAATTGAGCTAAGTTAGAGCCAAACCCTAGGTAAAAATTATTTGTTTTAAAGGTGATATTCATCAAATCGTGAAATTAGGCTGTTAATGATAACAAATCAATCCTAAAAATGACACTACTCAATGACTTGATAAATTTAAGCCTTAGAACACATGTTGTTTAACTCACATGTTGTTTAACTTAAAAAAATGAAGTGTGCGGCTAGAGGATTTCAGACCAGCAACCTCAAATATGTTCCAATTTAAATTAAAACGATTTCCATGCGGCACCAGATATGGACAAGAGATGTACCCTCCTTTTAAGTAAAAAAGTACCTTAACCCTTTTTCAATATTTAACACGAAAAATTTCGATTTCTATGCTGTGGTCGCAAACACAAATATCACGACGGAATGCTCGAACCAAGCATCTGGTCAAACCTAAGAGCAGGATTGTTGAAGCGCCGGCTACCCAGCGGAGCGCCGGCTAAGCGCCGACGCCTTGAACGCCGGCGCTTAATTGGCGCCGGCGCTAATTCTGAACCCGGCGGAGCGCCACCGCTTAAACAATCCTTTCTGAGAGGTGCGAAACAATTTTTTATTTTGTAAGTCCCATCAAAGACAGCTGTGAAATTTTGATAAATCGGTATTCTCGGGACTCATTTTGCAGGAAAATGATGAAATTCAACTTACAAGACTGTTCATGAAGCACATTATAGAACGATGCAGGGAATTCAGACTGGAAGTCCCTGGAGATGCGAGGTGTGACTTCAGGCAAGTTTAGTACCCGGGCCACAATGTTATTTCCTGCCATTTGCCTCTGTAGAGAGTAACAGAATGGGACTGGCTATGGGTTTGGTGAGTGCTAGAGACTGGATGTAAACTCCTGTGTATCTTGACCAGGTGGCATCTCTGGTGCGCAGAGTCTTGGTATTCCTCCAGTTCTCATCCTTGTATTTGACTTTCGCTCTGGATTTTGTCCGTTCTCCGCAATTTCCGACTTTAAAACTAAAGTGGCAATTTCTTTTTTCGAGTCTAAAGAACCCCATACAATAAAATATATGACAGAGTCAAAATTGGTCTGCCAAACCATATTGCACCGAAATGTCCTGTTCCAAAATAAATTTTTTTATGGAAATATTATGATGCGTTGCAGCAGGGGTGGGACGGAATTCCAATTTTCGTCTTCAGATTTCCGGCACTTTTCTTCTTCCGATTTCGATTTCCGGTCCTATTTAAATTGCTTTTCTGGCCTTTTATGGCGAAATTATTGTATGAAAATGGTTTTCAGACACTCCTAAAAAAGTCGGTTTTAGGGGGGGGTGTATATGACAGTAGGTCGATTTCGGGGAGGGGCGTATATCACAGTAGCGCCAAAAGCTGTGCGACATTAACAGAATCGCTGTGAAATATCGGAAAATGACTAAAAACATAAAATCCGCTAAAAATAAAGTTTTAAAGTGCAAAGTGACCCTAATGATAAACCATAAATTCAATCAAAACCTTTAAAATTAGTATTGGACATGCTAAAAACAGTTTTATTCTCTGTTCTTTTGAGAATAAAAAATAAGGGACTGCAAAGCAGATTTTCTTTATTATTCACAATACAAAAGAAACGCGAAGTAGAGTGAATTCGAATGGATCGGCGACCACACATAATATATTCACAATTAAGTAAAAAGAAGCCTGCGCCTTCATGGCGTAATGGCTGATAAAAATTTCTTTCTTGTTTATTCTCCTTGCTCTCGGGTTCAATTCCTTTAAGTGACTTCTATTTTCACGATGTTTCGCTGTATTGTCTGAACCTTCTTTATTTATCACTTCTTTGAATAGCTTCTCAAATGTCGACGACTTGCCTGATTCAGCTGGCTGGCGGCGCGCTGTGCGGAAGCGTCATATTCACCGTGAATGGAGCAGCAATACACATCCGGGCCATACATCCTCAAATACATGCAAGAGTTTTCTATGAGATTCAAGCTAACGAAGAGAACTTCCCTCCAGAGCAAAGCGACACTGAGCGATACTTTGAGACGGTCAGAAGAATCAATTTTCTCAGTTAAATCGTGAACTCAAAACTGTTCCTATTGTTGTTGATTATTCAAAAAAAAATTTTTTGTCGAAAATCAACAGCACTGTAAAATTAGGAAGGTAATGAAATTACTTACTCAAAAATTTGAGCTTGAAAGTAAAGTTATATTGTCTCTGAGAGGTTTTCTTTCGTTGCTCTGGGCCTGCATGACTCTGATAGCTGTAACCACTTCTCCAATAAGCCGTCCCTTTTTTAAAGAAAGGCTAAAAAACGTCCGGGTGTTCAATTAGAAAAGTGGAAGATTGCCCCAGCTTAATCCTCCTAGTTTTATCAGATTATGATGAAAAAACCAAGCATACTTGAAAATAATAAATGTAAAAAGCATTAAGGGGGGGGGTGGTCTGAATTCAAAAAAAATACTCATTTTGAAGAATTATTTTTTCTAAGTAAACACGCGCCAGATAGGACTTTTAGGACTTTCAGCCTTACTGTTATGAAAAGCACATCCCTGCTTTAAATTAGCGCCAAATTTGTTGAATCAATCTTTTCAATCATGATTGCAAAAAATATTAAAATTAGTATAGACCTAACTCTATAATTGTTCATTTTTTATCTTTTACCTTGAAATAACACATGAGCAACTCTATAGCTTCAATCAACATTCGAATAGAGGTGTTGCTTGAAATTTGTAAATATTTCACTCGTTCCGATCTTGCCTGTCTTCAACTGATCAACCAGCACTACAACAACCTTGTCCAAAGCTTCTTCGGCACCACAGGTCCTTTTCACTTGTTCAAAGAAAATCTTACATTTGATTCCAATGTTTCTGAAGAGCAGCCTTGGAGGTTTTGCACTGGAGAGCCTGAATATGTGCGGACCGGCATTGATCAGGCTGATTTAATTGAATTGCTTCAACCTAAATTAATTCGCATCGAAAATACGAGCTTGAATCTAACCACAAAGCCGTCAATTGCACTGGTGATTGCCGTATTGAGTCCTTTGAAACATATCTGGCTTGGACAAATATTGTCTATTTATTGGCCAGATTTATTTGCCAAGGTGTCAATGGAGGAAAACGAAGATACTTCAAGGTCCATAGGTTTTTGAACATTTCTTCACAAAATGGCTCACATTGCTCTAAATGAAAATATTTAAGATAAAGAGGTTTTAAAAACTGATTCATTTTGGCTCACATTATCTGTTTCTAAGAGCCTTGAAGTCTAGTATTTTTGCAGTTACAGTCAAACCTCGATATAGTGACACCCCTAAAAGTTCGATCCTGCCTAGGGTCCAACACTTTTTTTTTTACCTAATTTTTGATCACTCTATCAATTCTGTTATGACAGTTTGGTCCAAATATTGGAAGGATTTTGATTTTGCCAATTGTTTTTTAAAAAGAAAACAAATTTTCGGTTAAAAAACTGAAAACTCGATATAGCGACACCTGTTTTCAAAAAGAGGTGTCACTACCGTATTTTCTCTATTCCCCGGGTTCATTATTTTCAACCCTTCAAAAATGTTGAAATTGTAAATCAAAAATGGCCCTAACTCTGAAATCCTAGTCAAAAATCGAGGGGGGAGGGTTCATTATTGGAGAGAGTTCATTAATAGAGAAAATACGGTATATCGAGTTTTCACTTTTTAACCGAAAATATGTTTTCTTTTTAAATAACAATTGGCAAAATCGAAATCCTTACAATATTTGGGACCAAACTGTCATAAGAGAATTGATAAAAGAGATCAAAAATTAGGTTAAAGAAAGTGTTGGATCCTAGGCGGGATCGAACTTTTGGGGTGTCACTATATCGAGGTTTGACTGTAATAGCCTTTGAGTGAAAATACATTGGAGAGGTCTGTTATTTGGATTAAAATTGGCTTTTCCAGAATTAAAAACAATTGGAATAGAAAAAATTGAGCCTCGTTGAGAAAAGGTTTTTTTTTTGTTTTTTTGGTCATTCTGCGCCAAAAACCAAACATTTTCTTTAATAAGGCTAATTTATTTCGGCTTCATTCATTTTTAGTCTTGTAAAAGCCAATTGCAGCTATTAGACAGATATTTCTAACATATATTCAAGAAAGAATATTTACCGACAAAAATAGACTTCTGACTTTTGGAAAACAGTCAAAACCGCGCCAAAACAAATTAATTATAAAAGCTTTTATTTTAAAACAAAAAAAAACCAAACTTAGAATTGTGCCCTTTGGTCAAAAATTTCATTTTTCAAAAAATATAATTTTTTTAGGCTTCCGGGAATTGTCACTAATTTTTCGACTGGCTGCGCAAATTTCCGTATTGCGGCCGCGCACCTTCATAAATCTATACTCTCACCAACTTCCGATCTATTTAAATGCCCATCAATTGAATTTTATACGCACGCCGAAAAGTTCAACCTATCGGTAGATGATATTGTTGACTGGCTTTTTGCTGCTCAGGTAGAGGATGGTGGCAAGAATTTGCTTATTTCGGTGTTGCATAGGCTTAGACCGGAATTTGAAAACGATGCTAGTGAACATGATCAAAAAAGTAAGATATTTTAAAATTTAGCCTGAGCCAAGGCTTTTCCGAGCTCAATTTTTATTTTTTTTCGACATAACCTTTGTATTACCTTATTTCTCTAATAGAAGCACTTCTCCTTATAAGCTCCCTTCTAATATAAGCCCCCCTCACAAGGTTTATCTGAGAAATATAAGCCTCCCTTTCCCAGAGGGCGATATATATATGCTCTTATATAAGTCTTCTATATCGAAAAAATTTTCGATTTTTGTTTTAGTTCGAACATTGCTTTCTACTAAATTTTTTTTGTTTCTTTTTTTTTGTTTTTTTCCCACTCACTAACTCTTCAAGGAACTAGAATATGAATTGGTGGTATAGTTAAAGCAAAAGAGATGAAGCAAGCTTAGCTTCCCCCGGAAACCCCACTTTATGACTAGCCGAAATCTTTTTTAATGCAGTTGACAGAGATTTCCGGAGTTACTTTTAGGGTTTTCGCAGTTTTATGGGTAGGATTGCATGTGAAGAGAGAATAACTTGAAAATTTTTTTCACTCAAAGTTTTTCGCGCCTTCCGCGCGACAAGTCCAAAAAATAAAAGTTCACTTATTCTTTCTATTTATTTTTTTGGCACGTAATCTTCCTCCGCGTGTTCCTAATCTTCCTTTCGGGGCGCGATTTTCGCCCCTCCCTTGAGAGCATCCGCTTCTATTAGAGGAAATGCGGTACTTGAGAATTTGGACTTTTTTTTTGTTCGAAAGCTAGGTTAAAAAAATTAATATATAGGGAAATAACTAATGCGCCGTTGCGGCAGTTGAAAATCGAAAAAAGATGTCGTTAGGGTGGTAACATGTTGTGGAAATAACTGAATTAATCTTCAAATTAATAGTGATTCTTTATTTTATCTTTCTTTTATGTATTTTTTTTTTTTTTTTGTACAAGTGACCACATAATCAATAACCTTCCGCCATCGATTTGTAAAAAATTAGCTCTCATGGCTGGAAAATCGCCGAGATATGTGAAGAAGAGTAAAGAGAGAGGTTTCTTTTTTCTTTTGGACACATCTCGGCTATTTTCAAGCTGTTCGAGATAATTTTTACAAATCGATAGCGGAAGAATAATGTTATCGATTTTGTTGGTCCTTTGTACAAAAAAAGAAGGAAAAATAGTAAAATTACAACAAACTACAAGTTTGAGGGGGTAAATATATATTTTGAGTGGTGTTTTCACCCACAGCCATATCGAAATTAGCTAAATTTTTTGCTTTTATTTTAAATTAGGCACACATAATTGGTTCTTTTGAAATATTAATTTTCAGAGATATTTGAAACAAGTTGATAAAAGAATGGGTGCCTTCACTTTCTCCTTACAAGATAGCTCTCCAATGCAGGAAGTTAGAAAATATTCTCTCAAAAAAGCTGGAGCAGACTTTCTTATTGAATTTTGCTATGAAAATCACATCGGCGCTCAAGAAAAAGTTCTTTATATAAATTCGGTGAAGAATGTTTAGCATACAAGCAGCGTTTTTTTTAATATGAAAATTAAAGGTCAAATATTTAAATAAAAGATTTATTATTTGCTTGATTCGAGTTTCGAGACAAAAAATCCAAAATTTAAACATGTTAATTATAATGTCATTTCGCACTTCATGCTTTTTAACATGTGAGGTACAGAGTCAACAACAGGACTTTTAGATCCGAAATTTTATGGTGAACATATACAATAAATATTTGGTCAAAATGGAATAATACAGGGTGCGCCAATTTTTTCGCACCTATTTGTTTTGGCCATAACTTTTTTGTTTTTCACGATTTTGATGTAATTTTTTTTAAAGAAAGCTGAGACTCTAGGCAACCGAACCGTAACAAACATTGACAAAAATTCATTTGAACACCACTTTGTGACAACAGTCAAAATAAACAACTCTTTTCATCCATATTCCTGCTCAACTGATATTCCGTTCACTTCTAGGCAGTATTCGAGGCGGCTTTGATATGCTCCCATCGCTCTGTTGATCATCTCACCAGGCAGCTCTGCAAACGCTTGTGTGAATCTTCTTCTAAGCTCGGCCATTGAAGGGATTGGAGTCGTGTAGACCTTGCTTTTCACCCATCCCCAGAGAAAGAAGTCGCAAGGCGTCAAATCAGGCAAATAGGGCGGCCAGGCAAACGGAGCCGGTGAAGTCGGAGTTCCTCGGCCCATCCATCGAAGAGGGAATGCTTCGTCCAACCAATTGCGAACAGCTAGAGCCCAATGCCAGTCGAGCCCTTCTTCTTTCAATCAACACTTCCTTGGCTTTTGAACTTTGCGTACCAACCCACAGCCTGTTTTGTCCGGCACCTTAGTATTCCTTTCAAGCTCCCTCCGATATCGAACACCGAATGCTGTGACACTTTTGCCTTCTTCGATGAACCATTCGTGTCGCGGATGCGATAGCCAGAATTAGACCTTATCAAGAACAGCCCAATGAGAGTAATTTTGTGATTTGTTTAGTAATTTTTTCCCACTCTTTTGGGCTATATTTTAAAGTCTTTTTGACTAGAAAAATAAGTTTTCAATTATAATTAAAGAGTTGTTGATAAGTAAGCGCCCTTTCAAAGGGAAAACTTTTGGCCTTTCAATAGGAATTATCTGGAAAGATAGGCATATTTTGCCTATTGTTAAACTTTGATCATTTCCCAACTTTCGGGCGCATACAACGGCCTTTGTTTACAAGGAAATCAAGTATGAGTAAACAAAGAGCCAAATCACACCATTTGCTCCATAGTTGGCAAAATATGATTCACATCATATTTGAAAGTTTTTCTGCCAAAACAAACTCCAATCGGAGAAATAATTGGAAATAGCCCATCTGGGGCCAAACTGCTCCACCCCCTGGGAGGGAAAAAGTGGCGTATAAAAACCAGCCCGATCAGTAGATCGGGTCAAACAAATCTAATTCGTCCCAGCACGTATTGTTTGTCCAGGGAGGCCTCTGCAAATCTCTTGTGATTTGCATGCTGCTTTTTGCGCCTTAGCAACTGTATCTTGTTACTTTTGCTTAGGCGCTGGGTCTTTGGGCACTTAAATAATTGTATTTTGTTACCTTTATTTCTGTGCATTTTGGAGTAAATAAAGGAGTTATTTACTTGTATTGTATCATTGTAACCCCGAAAAACCCTTGGGAATTTCGTTTAGGCGGCTTACCGAATCCACCCGGTTTCGGTAATCCGAGAAGGTTCGAAAGGTACCTTCACCCCATATATTGGCAAAGACCGAAGCGAACTTAAAGGCACTCGCTTTTGTCTTTGACAATTCGACGAATTTTGCCTTGTCTTGAACTGTGTAGGTCATGGCTAAAAAAAGAAAAGCTAGACCTTTTCCTTAATCACAATTTTTAGTGTGTAAGACAAACAAACATACAAATTAGATATGGTTCGGTTGCCTAGAGTCTCAGCTTTCTTTTGAAAAAAATTACATCAAAATCATAAAAAATAAAAAAGTTATGGCCAAACAAATACGTGCAAAAAAATTGGCGCACCCTGTACATCAATTGTGTATTTCCCTAATAAGTTTTCAAGTTGCTATTCTGCTATTTTGCTATTGTTTTTTTCACGTATTTTTTTTCCACAAATGACCGCACAATCGATAGCCACATCCGTCCGCTATCATTTGCAGAAAAAATTGGCTCGAACGGCTGAAAAATCCTTTAGATATGTTGACAAGAGTAAAAAAAGATCTTTAATTTAAATTTCAATTAAAATAATGTTTTTTGCACTAAATTTACTGCTACGAGAGTGAGTGGGTATGGAGAAGGCTGTGTGCCTGAGCCAAGAGAGTAGGTATCTGAGCTAGGAGAGTCGGTGGGGCAGGAGAGTGTGTCGGCTTGGCAAGAGGATAGGCACCTTAGCCAAGAGAGTGGCTACCCAAGCCAGGAGAGTGAGTGGAGTGAGCAGAAGAGTGGCCAGAGAGTGGGAAGTAGTTACAAGGAAGTTTGTAGGCGTGCCAGGAGTGCGTAAGTGTACCCGGAGAGAAAAAATGTCTGCAGAAATTTTTTCTGCGTTAGTATATTTTGATTTATTAATTTTGATTTTTCATTTTTTGATGTATCAGTATTTTTTAATAATATTAACATTATTTTTAAACGTTATACTTGCACCTTGACCGAGGCGAGGGTGGTCCGCCGAAAGGCGAGCCCTTGAGCTAGTAGCTTAGTAACTAAGCATTATTTTGAAATTCTGTTCATGAATTCAGATTCCTGAAAAATTTTTAGCTACCGGGAAAAAAGTTTTCTGCATAAAAGGTACTTTTATTCAGAAAACTATCAAAAATTTCAAAAAAACCATTGATAACTGGCCGTACACCGTAAATATCAGGTGTTCGATAGATCTCCACCTGGATTATCTGAGAGTTGTTAATAGTGTATTTCACCCGGGTTCACTGTGTATCTTACCCAGATTCATAAGCTGACAATAGTTTTGATGAAATGTCTTCTAATAGCGCACCGGTGCGCTTATTTTTAATATATATATCCAACTTTAATTCAAGTGCCATATAATCTTTAAAAATGGCACACCTATACTTTGACACCACAAGCCAGTCCTAACCGAGTGTTTAGCTCGAAGTCGAGCGTCATTACTATGGCATCCTAGTCGCCTATATCAAAATATCAAGGTTCGACTGTGAATAAATACTCCAACCAACTTAAATTTATTTATTTATAAGGTTGAATTTTTAAACTGCACATTTGCTGATGACACCGAAACAGTAACAATAGTAGCACTTTTGCGATTTTTGATTTTAAGCAGTCTAAAAAACAAAATTTCGATAAGGTTTAACACAACAAAGTGTGGCAACAAATTCAACAATAGAATGTGAGTCAAGCACACATACACTCATTATATATATTGGACAGGTATTAGGAATTTCAAATAAAATAAAGAAACAAACATTAAAAAAGGTATCAGCATAAATACAGTAGCGATGAAAGCTTGCATCAGCGAAATAACTATTACAACAGATTGTTGGGCTTTTAATTTATTATTCAGTATTTGATAAATAAAAATGCCAAATACAAAAGGCTCAACCAAAATAATGCAGACAAGTATAAGAAAACCTACTAAAAGTGGTACAAAAATGTTGGAAAATGGAAGTAGGAAAAATGTGGGCTCATTTTCAATATATTTTTCAGAACTGAATCATTTTCGATCGCCCATTCATTGATATTTTGACGATTCTCTGCAAGTACTGAAAACACGGCATAGGAAAAGCTGAAATATGCCAGTAACAACCAAATTAATACTGCTATTATTAGAAATTTAGTGTTTAACCACCGCAAAGTGTTAGGAAATACTAGTAAATATCTTGTAAAAAGTGTTAGCATTAATCCAGCAATCATATTTGCTCCAGCACCTATTGCTAGGAAAGTGCAGGCTGCTGTGCTATGGTATCCCAAGACGTGTCTTCCGAATCCAAGTTGAAAAGCCGCACCAAAAGGTGTTAATACGACTGGTTTTGCAGCTCCCATTATAGTTTCAAAAAAGAAACACCAAAAACTATGGTTCAAAATATACCACTTGAAATTGCCGAGAGATTCAGATTTGGTCAAAATCACGTAGAAGACAAATGGGGCTAAGATCCATGTGATTACAAAAGTTATACTAGAATAGTAATAATAAAAGCCAAGTAAAGCAGGTGACGGTATTGTTAATTTAGACATGGTAACACAGAATAAAATTAAATATTTGAAATGTTTTTCCCATCATTTTTTTGATATACATAATATAAAATCTTGCCACCCTTACCAAGATTAATGTTAGTTATGCGTCATTATAGTAGCCGTTTTTATATCCTATGTGATATAAAACACAATCTTAAAAACAAGAAGGATTTCCTCGTTATTTTACTCATGAAAAAATTATAGAGAAGTACGCCTGTCAAGTACAAAATTATTACTAATAAAAGTATTAAAAGGGAGGGGGGTCCGCTCGAGGAAGTACAGGGTGGCGCAACATAAACGCATGAATGAATTTTCGCCATAACTTTTAAAATTTGAAGTACTTTGACGAGATCCTTTTTTTATTCGAAAGCTGAATGAATGAGAAATCGAATGACACCAAACTTAATGATTTTCGTGTTTGTTATCACTGTTAAAACATGTTTGATTGAAAATTTATTTTTTCTTCTTTTAGCCATGGTCTACAGTGCTCAAGAGAAGGCAAAGTGCGTCGAAATGTTCATTGAGGAAGGCAAAAGCGTGGCCAATTTTGGCGTTCGATATCGGAGGGAGCTCAAGATTCATGCTAAAGTGCCGGACCGCAATAGGATTCTTGACTGGTACAACAAATTCAAGGGGCAAGGAAGCGTCGAAAGGAAGAAGAGGCCAAACATCAACCAAACACCAACAACAACAACACCAATCGCCAGTATGAATGAGCTTCGAGAACGGATTGAGCGCGCCTTCATGAGTCTGCCGCAGGAGATGGTCAACAGAGCAATCGGAGCCTATGAACTCGCCTCGAATACTGCCTAGAAGTGAATGGGAAAAGTACAGAACAGGAATATGAGTGAAAATCATTGTTATTTTTGTCCGTTGAAATTGGGTGTGTTCAAATAAAGAATTCTTTGCATGTTTGGTGTCATTCGATTTCTCATTCATTCAGCTTTCGAATAAAAAAAAGATCTCGTCAAAGTACCGCAAATGTAAAACTTATGGCGAAAATTCATTCATGCGTTTATGTTGCGCCACCCTGTATATGATATCCTCTCAACCAGCATTGTCATATCTAACAAAGTCGACCATTTGTGAATACAACATTGGTTAAAATATTTTCCGGCCCGAAAGGTTCGAATACCACTACGAGCGTACGTACTTTTTACTACTGTTTCTTATTTACTTCTTTTTTTCATATTAAATTTTTTTTTGCATTTTCATATCTTAGTCTTGGAAAATAAATTGGTAGCTAAATGGTTGATCAAAACAAGGAAATTACGGATAGCCTAAACTAACTACCAGTAGATTTTCGATATTATAGAAGGTATTGTAGCAATGCTTAGAGCGTCGTAAATTTCTGATTTCTTCTCCCAACTTAACTATCGTTATTTCATTTCAAGACAAAGGTGCTGGTTTATCGAGGTTTTTATTCAGACAGTAAATGACATAAAATTCGATTACGGGAGTTAACCAGACTGGGAAAATCTGTTAGTTTTTTTTTAAACTTTATTCTTGGCTCTGTATTGGTATAAAGCATCTTCCAGAGCATCGCTAATCTTGAGAACGGCTGGATCGGCAAGTTCTTTTCGACAAATCGGCGCACAATATCCATGGCTTTAGAGGCTTCAAGGCTTGAGATCGGTGGCTCCACTGGATCATTATCTCTCGCTTTGCATTGCCACATCTTCTATTGCTCGGAGAATTGCTTTCTTGTCTTCGAGAATCCCTTGAATTGTTGACCTTGGCTTATTGAAATCCTTGACTAGTTCGGATTGTTTCTTGTTTTCTGACGCCATAATAATCCTTTTCTTTTCTTCAAGCGAAATTGCCTTGTGCTTTCGAGAGCTCATCTTAAAAAAAAAGAATGCAAAATACAAAAAAAGAGACAGGAAAATGGCGAGAAAGAAAGAAAATATCCGCCTGAAAAAATAAACAAACATTGACACATTTATGGCGAAAACAGAATGGAATTTGTGGAAAAAAATGATGGCAATTCAAATTTTATGGTTTTGAAGTTTATTTTTTTACAAAATAAAAGCAAAATTAAAGAAGTATCCGGTTTATCGAGGTAAATTTTCTTTGTGCGGACTGACATTAGGTGCTGGTTTAAAGAGGTACCGTTTAAAGAGGTGCCGGTTTAAGAGAGTGTCGGTTAGGCCTATTTTAGTGCTGGCCAACCAAATCGGTCTCGGGCTGCCGGTTTATCGAGGGTGCCGGTTTAAAGGAGTGCTGGTTTAAAGAGGTTCAACTGTAAAAATTCACTTCTGCAATTTTCTCATAACCCCGAAAACAGGCATAGTACAAAGGAGTCATTCCATGTTCATAAGGCACATTTACTGCTGCTTTTTTGGGCAGCAGTTTCTATAATATGAGATTAAATCGGTTTTTTGCATCGAAATTCTCAGCTTGAGCTGGGGCGGAGTTCTGGGCTGGCGCAGCTTGGTCTGGAGCAAAGTTCTGAGCTGGGGCTAGTAGCTAATAGTTTAAAGATGTAATTAATTTAAAAAAAATTACTGGAATTCTTTTTTTGCCTTACCATATACACTGATTCGATCTCGAAAAATCTAACCTGTTTTTGGTTGTTCAAGACCATCGCTGCATTCTGCTGCTGTTGAGGTGGATTCTTTTTGTAGGCCTTGTTTTCTCCGCCATATTGTAGGTTGGTTGACTGGGCAGGTTTGCCACTGGACGCGGCGAGAACAAAACGGGCCTGGCCGGACGGCAAAATGATGATTATGATGATTGGGCACGGGCCGGCCCGACACCGGGACGGCCCGGTCTGGCCCCACGCGGACCGGGCCTAAAAACTTTCGGTCTGCGGTAACACTATTTGAAAACCTGGGCAGTATTTCGTGAAGACGACCACCTTCATTCTACACACATAGGTACACTATACATATGAGTAAATTACACTTCGGTACTAACTCTAGATAAATAACTATTACCACCTTTCTCGTAGAATATGAGTATCACCACCGATAAACCAAATGATTTGAATAGATGAGGACCACAGTCTGGACATCTAGGTACTACTCCTTGGTGCCACCCAATAAAAAATCGATGATACATACATCCAATGTAAATATACAAACAATATTTAGTAAAAGCAAAAATTCAAAAAATTCGAGAATTTTTTTTTGTGAACCAATATTTGAAAATTTACCGGGGTTTTCGGGCCGCTCCGGGCCAACATTCTTCCGGGACAGGCTTTTATAGTTAAGCAGTGGGTAAGGTTGACCTGCCCACTCAGACCATGCGACTCAGACCCCTCACTTGACAGATTAAAAAGTTTACCCTCTTTAGTAAACCCCCAAAAAATCAACTTTCACCGCTCGAAATTCTCACAAATCTTTAGTTCATACAATTTTTATCCAAAACATTTCACATAACAATCAATGGCTGGCAGTGGACGGCAGAAGTGGAAGGCGAAACCTTAAATGAGTTCTCACAGTCTGTTTTCTAGGAGTTCTATTCGCACCTGAAACAGTTGAAATTGATATTTATATATGAACATCAAATTGAAGATTACCCCTGGCAAAGCGGTAAATATTTGCGCAAATGTCATACTTGCAGATATATTTCATGAGCATGGCACGGACAATGCCTTCATCAATTTTTTGAACTTCAAACCAAAACATGAGTAGATGGACACTTCTAGCGGATTTGCTCACTGCATAACTTGCGATACGGCTCAAGCTTTTTCCAAGGCTTCTCGTAATTCCGTAATCCGTAATTTCGTGATCCTTTGCATCCTACAAAATAGGAGAATTATAGGAAGCATGAATTTTTCAAGGGCATTCAAAATTTACCAGTTGTAAGCTTAGATCGCACGAAGCTTGTCCAACTATATTTGTTCTTTTTTTTTGATTCTTTTTGAAATCCTTTACACATCAATAGCTAGACTCCAACTTTTTTCTTGAGCTTTCTTTTAGAAGAATTGATTCGCAGATAAACTCTATAAACATGATAGACAGAATTTCACCGCAGAAGTCATTAAATTGAAAATCACCCTTCAAGAGAGCAATTGGAGCTAAAAGAATATTCAACGATGTTTGCAAACCTGCCTGTGAGATTTGCCTCCGTTAATTGACTGCCCAGCAAATGCGCGATGATTACTACAGAATCAGATGGAGCGGGACCAGTAGATGAGGTGAATGCAAAAACGTCTTCAGCAAGCAAAATTTTAGGCAGAAGGGAGGAGGTACCCAGAAAGGGGATATCAAGGAGTATGTGATGGAAAAACGCTGCCAGTGCTCCAAAATTTTTCGCCGCCGGCGCCTGGCGGCGACGCAGGTCTTTTTGGAAAACGGCGCCAGCGCCGGCGGTGCCGCCACCGTCGGCAATGAGAAGCCAGAAGATTGCCGCCGCCGCCAGCGCCAGCGTCGGCGGCGTTCTATAGTGCCAAATTTTTGTCTGTTTTTTCCCTTTAGGCAGATTAACAAGGTCAATCCCTTGTGATCGATAGATATTATATGTGTCCAAAACTAAGTGTTGAGTGAGGTGTGCTGCTGATACCTGGTGCTGTTACCGAAAGAGAAAGAGTATGTTGAGCTGACACTAGTAAGGAATTTTTACTCATACATAAAACTTAAAGGGGCATTGCTTATTGTCGAAATTGCAACCATTTCCAGCACTGCTTTGCTGTCATCAACTGCCTCAATTTTGTGATTTTCGGCAAATGACCACCAAAATTAGAGGAAACCAGCCGAAATAATGTGTACTTATCTTTATATAGCCTGAGCCTCCACCAACTTTATTTTTTTGTTTACTCGTTTAGTGACTTTCTAGAGTCAGAATTTCATGGAGAATCAGATAGAAATGTTAACACACCAAAATCGCTGCATAAAAGCAAGGTAGCTAGCGAAGGATTGACGCGGAAAGAAATGAGTATTGAGGGGTAGGATTTCAGTGTTATTTAGGAACTGACATCTTTTCGCGATTTTGATTTACATGATTTTATACAACCGTATGCCGAAAATGACGCCGAGAAGCAGGACTACATTTTGAGTCTCAGGTTGTATATGAGTATGTGAATTGAAATTGCGAAAAACGTCAGTTCAAGGATACTACCGAATAGTTCTCGGATGGTCCTATTGAGGATGGCATCGAATCGGACATGGTTCAATGTTTTTAAAATTTCAGTTTTAACTTTATAGTAACATTTTATCTGTATGACAGCTCAAATGAAAGCTCAGAACCTTGATTACATTTTGACACTTAACTTGTAAATAAAGGAGAAAAAAGCAGGGTTTGCATCCAGTGGTAGTCGAACCTGTGACTACGGCGATGCGCATAAAATCTTTGTCAAAAACGGCGCCGGGCGCCGGAAATCGCTGGCGCCGGCGCCTCTTGTGAAATCGGCGCGGGCCCTTGTCAACCAGAAAATCGGCACCGAGCGCCATTGATAAAAAGTTGGCGCCGGCGCGAAAAATGTGAAAAATTGGCGCCGCGTGCCAAGTAAAAACACAAGAAAAGTAGCTATGCAAATTATTTATTTTAAATATTTAAAACATGTAAATCAATTTGCTATTGTAAGTCAAAATGCTCTTGCTTTTCAAAAGTACGTGTCAGAACTGGGCGCCAAAATCGGCACCAAAAGCCGAACCGGCGCCCAGTGTAAAATTCAACTCTGCAGAATCTGAAATTTTTTGACAGAACTAAAGCTGTATGTGTCATAAAAGCTGAAAAGGCCAAGAAAATCAGTACAAAACACAGTTTAAGCCTACTTCTATGATTTAAAAAGTTATGAAAAAGCACTGAAGAAGGGCGCCGGGCGCCGGCGCCCGACTACGCAATTTTCGAAATCGGCGCCGGCAACCCAATTTTTTTTTTGACCCGAACCAACGCCGGGTCCCGTGCAAGTATGCCCATACCTACTATCCTGGTAACCTATCTACTCTCCAGTTACCTCTACTCACTCTTCAAGTACCCCTACTCACTCTCCTGGCATGCCAAGCTATTTTTCATAAAAATCAACAGGGGGAGGGGCTAAGGTATATTTTGGTACCGGATTCAGCACTAGCTCCACGCGCCACTGACCGGTAGAGTACTTGAAGACTACCATTTCTGTAAGTGAAGTAAGCTTGTAAACGTGTAATTTTTTGTAGTTGCAAGAATTTGTAGTTAGGGTACTGGTTGGAGTATATACCTGCCACTTCACAATAAAAATGTTGACCTTCGATGTTACGCGTAGAAAAAAAATTTCGACTCTCGACTCGACGCGTCGAGAATTTCGACGTTCGACTCGACGCCTCGAAATTTTCGACGCGTCGACAACCCTAATCATCATCCATGTTGGTGGTGTTCACTCTGGCGCCTCTAGCCAGCAGCATTTCCAGAAACATGGCCCAAGTGGAGTAGCGAAAACGCATAGTCTTCTCTACAAAAATTAATTTGTTACTTGTTATTATTAACCCAATTACCAGACATTTTATATTTTTTCAAGTGATTCCTGTATTTTTTGGGCTTGGATATAGATAGATATCCCTGATTTGTAATTCACCAGTAAGCAAAGATCAAAATAAAGTTTAATTTTCTAAATGCAAAAGGTCTACATTTGTGATGAATGAAAATATTTTGAAACCTATCAGGAAGTGATAATCGCTCTAGTTCGGTTGCAAGACTTTTGCGACAAGCGGAGTGCCCTCTCTGTGGACGAAATATTTTTGTGCGGAGCATTGGAATGCGTTAAATAAAACAATTTGTCTATGACCATGTGCTAATATGGTCACGCTAAACTACTATTTTTTTAAAAATTTCTGACAAACGCCCGGTTTTCGGATACCAGCCAGCGATCAGCGAGTCTGCTCCGGCAATCGACACATCCTCGTATGCTCTCGTGTTGTAGCTTGTATTCTTGGATTTTTTTTTCTTGAGTAAATATAGTGCAATTTGGCAGTTTTTCGTGAAAAAATGCGATTTTATCCAGTGCTTAGTCAGTTATCAGCGCTAAAAATAAAAAGGTTGGTCGCTAAAATTACTAGAGGGACGACAATCGCGCCTCGATAATGGAGCGCCGGAAAATATATAGAAAGAATAAAATTTTTTGATGGGTTTCAGAAGTGACATTATAACTAGGCTTGGGCTTAGGCATCCCGTGGGATTCGGGATCGGGATTTTGAAAAGTTTCGGGATACGGGATTCCCGCTGGACAAAAAACGGGAATCCCGACGGGATTTGGGATTTTTGTGAAAAATAGGTAAAATAGCGAATTTTCATCAAATTTATGTAAGCCAACAATTGGTATTAACAATTTGTTAATCAACAAAACATAACACAAAACAATCAATAAGTAAAGTTAACATATTGAAGCGCCTTGTTGAGGAAAATTAGTTGTTCCGCACTCTTCGCATCGAGCTGGCCCCTTCTGTAGTCTAAAACGTCCCTTGCATGGCTAAAGAGTTGCTCACTGGCGACAGATGTTGGCGGAGCTGAGAGAAATCGACGAGCTGCTTTGGATAATATCGGAAACGGACCACATTGACTTGCCAATAGAGAAGTGTATCTGATGAGAGTGCTAAGGCCTTCTCCGCATTGTACGATACTATTTCCTGAAATTTACGATTTCCTAAAACTAACTAAAATTGAAAATACATACGAATGAAAGGTTCTCAGTCCAGCTGTTTGGCGTTGGCAAAGTTCCCTCTTCAGCGATTTCTCTCTAGCAAATAGACTTCGTGGCTTCTTTTTAACGGGCTCAGACTCTTTTGATGATTCCACTGCTTCTGGTACTCGTTCCACTTGGGCTGAGAAAGGCTGATACTCCGTAGCAATCCAATTCTTGACTTGAAGACGGAATCCTGCACTGTCTGCCACACGACGGTCCCTGAAGCGAGGATCCAAAAAGAGTGCTAGTCCATAATTCCTAAAAAAATAATACAAAACATCAACTTACCCAACATGAATCTTACCTTTTGTGTTCCAGTCCTCCAATCGATCCTGAATTTTGGCTCTAAGCATTTCCTTTTCTAGCTCCATGCTTGGCACTTCAACATCTGCCAATTCCTTCATCAGCATCTGAGAGCTTGCAATCTGTAGGCCAAGGTGCGAATCATCCTTGCATAGATCCAGTGACGATGCTTCAGCCGGTTCCAGCAACAAGGCAAGTCCTTCCATAAGTTTCCATTCCGATAGAGAGAGACACCTGGCTTCTGTTGGCGGCTCATGCCGGGCGAAGTACAGTTCGATTGCTTTTTCTGTTGAAGAAGACGCTCCACCATAGCCAATGTTGAGTTCCATCGAGTAGCCACATCCTGCAAATAAAATAATATTATGATGAAATAAGATTACTGAGTAAGTGAAATTACCTGGATGACCTGATTTTGTTTGAGCTGAGCATCCTGCAAATAAAATAATATTATGATGAAATAAGATTACTGAGTAAGTGAAATTACCTGGATGACCTGATTTTGTTTGAGCTGAGCATCTGCTTGGCATTCCTTCAGGCGATCCTTCGCAAGGTTTGATGAAGAGAAATGACCGGCGAGCTTTCTGCACTTTTCGAGCACTGCTTTGATCAGTGGCCGAGCATCTTTGATTGTTCCCTTGACAGCCAAATTCAACTTGTGTGCTCCACAGTCCGCATGTTCGAATCGACCTGAAATAAAGTTTCAATTTTGAGTACTTAAGCGAACAGTAAACCGACCTTCAAACGCTTTTTTCATATTTGCAGCCCCATCACGAACGATGACATGGCAAACTTCTTGTTTGATTTCCCATTCTTCAAGAATTTCCCTGATTGCAGTATTGATGACATCGGCTGTGTGACTTCCCTGCAATTCTCGGATGGCTAGCACGTATTTATCCCTTTTCCACTCCTGATTGATGCCGTGCGCAGTGAGACTAAAAACATGATAAGAGAATCATAAGACTTGAAATGTAAAATAAACCTGATGAAAGAATACGAAGTTGACGACCAGATGTCTGTTGTGAAAAGAGGGCTTCAAACTTCTTCAGCTTGGCTTTAATCAGGCTGACGACAGCACCATAAGCGCGAGGCAAAACATTCCTAGAGTAGTGTTGACGAGCCTTGAGCTTTTCGTTCGAATTGGTTGGATTGAAGAGCGAAATGAATGATCGGCTTTCCACAGAATTGAAGGACACGCAATTTTCCGCCACATAGTTGATCACCTTCTTGTCGAGTGAGCTCATCCTCCTGTAACAATAAATAAACCAAACTCAGAAGATTTGAAGAAAAATGAAAGGCCTACCTGACGCGTGAACCACAAACTTTTGCATCCCGGCTGCTTCTTGTGAGGTGTCATCCATCTCGAACTTGACTTGATATTCGGGATGCTGCTTGAGATGAGTGATGAGCGATTTGACTGAACCATCCGAGATTTTGAACTTGTCCTTCTTTGTTCCAGCTTGACGACACACTTTGCAGATTCCATAGTTTTCACCGCCAGATTCACTTGCTTCATAGAGATTGATCTTCCAAACGTTGTGAACCATCTTGCCTGAAAAACAGAAATTCGACAATGAACACAGGCAAACACGTACAAAACAAAAACAGCAGAGAGACGACTCAACAATGACTCGAATCACACAGAAATGACAAACATGTTTCAAAATTTTATTATTTGTTTCGTTTCGAGACTAAAACATTGAATTTTGTATTTCGGGATTTTTTTCGGGATTTTCGGAAGTGAACGGGCGAGATTCGGGATTTTAGGTTTGGACCGGCGGGATTCGGGATCGGGATTTTCACAATTTCCGGGATTCCCAAAACGGATTCCCGTGGGATTCCCGTCCCGGTCCCAAGCCTAATTATAACAATTTTTTTGTGAAAGCCACCAACAAAATTTTATATCCTGTAAATATTTTTGAAGCGCGCAGCTCTTCTTTAGAGAACTACACGACATAACCTGACTCCAGTATAAGCTCCGGGGTTATATACAACAAATTAGATGATATTCGGGTTTTAACTCACTGCTCACCCATTCGCCTACCAAAAACAGGCTTGGCGTGCGTTCTAGTGGTTTATAGTAGTTCTTGTTGTTGTGGTGCATACGGAATATTTATTCACTCCGGACGAGATACCTAAGTCCGTCACAAAAACCCATATTGCATATCTTTTGTTATCGCTTGTGAAATTACACGTCTATAAAAAATTTTTGTTGAATTTAAAAGTTTGGAGATATTTTATTTATCTACAGGGTTGGTCAAAATAAAACGGATAAATTTAACTGAAGTTTCAGCATTTAAAATCATCTCAAATTGCAGATAAGAAATTTGGTGCTCAAGCAGATAGATGAATGGTCTAACTTAAATAGTTTGCATGAGCTGGAAGATTTTTAATTGCGCTGAAAGCAGGTAAGAGAAGATTACGACTTACTAAAATTTACTTACAGTCAAACCTCGATAAGCCGGCACCCCTAGGGACCGACCTTAGGGTGCCGGTTTATGGAGGTGCCGGTTTATCGGGGTGTCGTTTTCCTTAAAGTGTCGAGTACCTGGCCAAATCAAGTGTGGACAGGGTGCCGGTTTATCGAGGTGCCGGTTTATCGAGGTTCGACTGTATTTGAGTTACTTCTGAGGAATCAAGGTGATTTGTATTTAGAAAGTTGTTGTTAGAGGCTCAAAAAGCACAAAAGCACACCACTTTAAAGGTGCGCTTTGAAGCAGAAAACAAGGCAAACCTATGATGTAGCGAGGAGAACAAAGTTATAAAGCAAATGGCTGATGCAGCTACCAAAGTAGAAAAGTAGAAAACTTGTTTCCGCTCTTTTTAGTTAAGTGCCTGCTACGGCTGCCTGGTTGTGCATTGACACACCAATGACTACTCTTATTATTGCTAGCCCTATTGCATGTGCTATTGTTTTTGTTGTGGTTAATTAAATATATATTTTCGTGATTTTTATATAGAAAAAAAGTTCTATTACTTCCACATACTTTTATTCTTTATTTTAAGTAATGTAAAAAAACATGGGCAGTGTGTGGGATTGTAAAAAAAGCAGAATTAGTACTCTCACCTATAAAACAGTATTTGATAAAAATAATAATAAACAGGAGTTTTATTTGGTGATTCCATCTAGAGTCTGGCGCTAGGGTACTTCGTGTCAGTTTCTCTAGAAATTTTGGGTTTCTATTGGAAATAATTAACTTTTGAGAGATTTTCTTCGATCTAAGGAGCCCCGGTAGTCAAAATATTTTTTCAAAAATATGATAAGGCAACAAAAAATTAACGGCTAGAGCCTGCAAAGGCAAGTGTGGAAATTGGAGCGCCCAGTGAAGGATCAGAGTCTATATGATGTCACCAAATCCAGAATTGACTGTAAATAAATTTGCAGAAACAGCAGTAAGTAACATAAGTAAAATAAAGTAAGGCACAAATAAAAGAAAAACGAAAATTCTCATTGTTTTTATAATTAATTAATTACTATATAGTTATTATTATGGTCAAGTAGAATCCTTCATAGATTGGCACAAAATGCATTAAATGTAGCTGTGTTTATTGCTCAAGCCATTTTCTCCAGTATGGGAATGATTTGGTCGAAGTTGGGTCGTCTTCCTGAAATAAGACTTCTAGTTAGAAAAGAACCATAGACTATAATTTGGTCAAAAAATTATAAGCACGGCAAATTGTACTCTTATCTAATTATTTCAGAGACCCATATTTTTAAATTTGTGGATAATTTTTTTTAATGGCCCTTGCAACCTCACAGACTTCATACAGCGTAATGTCACCTGCATGATGTTACATAAATCACGTTCTCCGTACGATTTTTCTAAATTACACATTGGCCTTTCTGACCCTAGTAGAATATAACGCCCCTAACCCTCATCCAAAAATTTTTCCTTTTCAAACTTAAAAGGAATAATCTGTAAGAATGAACCATGATCTGGGCATTCCAAAAATCTTCTATTATATGACTTATTAACTTCAAATAGCTCTAGATCATTTTTTTAGTCAACCCCAATCACATAATATCTCATTTTGCTCCTCAAGAAAAGCTCTTTATAATGAGTACGATCGTTTACGGTTGACTGTCGAAAATGTTCGAACAACTGAGCAAAAGTTGAAAAATTCACATTTGCCGAAATCACAATTTCGTCACAAATGCCGTTCTCTCAAAATTTCGCGTTTAAAAGCGAAGTTTTTACTCGGTATTCCTGTTCAACACAATCAGCTGAACAAGGCTATTGTAAAACATTCTCCAAAAAATAGCTTTGTCATGCGAAAATGATTAATAATGATTGTTGCCAAAAGTTGGTGTGATAATTTTCGCAAAAGCTTCTTGTATTGAGTTTTTTTGACAGGTTTTCTTGACGGATTCGTGTTCAGCATGGTCAAAATTCTTGTGAGAGTGCTCTTTGAATGAAAAATCACGGTTGGATTTCGAATTCCACTCGAGAAAAAAATTGGATGCGATTTGAGAAATGACTTATGATAGTTTAAATCTTTGTTGAAATCCAATTGTGAGTCTTTATCCAAAGAGCACTTTTACAAGTGAATCGACCATGCGGAACACTAATCCGTCAAGAAAACCTGTCAAAAAAACTCGAAACAAGAAGTTTTTTCGGAAATATCACATCAACTTTTGGCAACCTTTTTACTAAAAAGCTGTTTTCGCATCATAAAGCCATTTTTAGAGAATGTTTTACACTAGTCTTGTTCAGCTATTTATGCTGAACAGGAATATTACATGAAAAATTTGCTTTTGAACACGAAATTTTGAGAAAACCGGCATTTTTGAACAAATTGTGGAATTGGCAAAATGTGGATTTTTTCCAACTTTCGTTCAGTGCTTCGAATTTTTTTGATGGTCAACCGGAAACGATCGGGCTCGGACCGAAAATTGCAACGGTTTCGGAATCCCCATGAATTTGCTACAAGATAGATAAAAAGTAAAAAAAAAGTTCAACATGGCCAAGCCTCTTTTACAGATTATGTCTTTTAAGTAAAAAGTATCTAATTTTATGTCACAGACCACCATAAAAAGCGCCTAATACATTTATTATTTACAACTTTCGTAGAACTTCCGTACAACTTCCGCGGGTATTTGCTACTAGCACCGCATTCCTCAAAGTCTTCATTTGTGACCCATATTTTTTTACTTTATCGCTAATATATTGTTGAGGAATGCACTACTGGAGATGCTTATTATTGAGAATTCACTTTTCAAGGCATTCGCTGCACGTTCATTCTTATCGCAAATTTTTTCGAGAATGGACCTCGAATTTATAGTGGATTGGTTAGCTGGTGGTCTGCCTCAACCTGATGTCAAGTTAACCTCAAGTTCAATTTAGCCAAAATTTCGAAGTCATCCTAAAAAAGTATCATATTCGCGAAATTAAACCGACATGTCGGTATATCAGAGAAAAAACGCTAGGTGCGACCTAAATCATAACCCCAGATGCGTGGATTCATTTTTTTTAAATTTTTTCTCCTTACTATCACATAAACCATGATAAACCTTACCTGGTCCTCATTCAAACAAATGTTCATAAGACGGAACATGTTGCGAGAAATGCCTGGTGGGATTTGC
The DNA here is from genome assembly GCA_004194705.1 of Ditylenchus dipsaci. Lineage (NCBI taxonomy): Eukaryota > Metazoa > Nematoda > Chromadorea > Rhabditida > Anguinidae > Ditylenchus > Ditylenchus dipsaci. Next base: position 257,591 of record SADC01000107.1, read on the forward strand.
ACTCGGAGACCCTCCAATGCCACCTAATCACATTTAAAGAATAGGACTATTAATTCTTTTGTGAAACACCGCCTTTGAAGATAATACAATTTCGTGAAAGTCAAATTAGTTGGTTTAGTATGTTTAGGTGCAACGCTATACACTTTTGGGTCGTTAAATTTTTTTTTGAGAATTTTTTAGCATACTTTTTTTTGAAACACTATACTCTTCCATGTCGTAAAGCATACTTAAAACAGCTAAACTTTTTTACTACACAAAAATTGTGTCTTTAGTAAATTCGCCTTTGAAAAATTTTCATTATCGTCAACAGCGAGGGTCTTTTACACACTTACCTTCATTCCAGCTTCCATAGGCGATAGTTCAGCGAAGGGTACTTCCCTGGTGTTCAATTCCCACAAGCAAATACCAAAGCTCCACATATCGGCGGCTCGAGTGTTGGCACTTTCAGGAGCTCTTTGCAAGGCTGTAAAATTTTGCCTTATTTAGACTGAAATTTTATTATTGCTCGCGAACCTTCAGGAGACATCCAAGCTGGGGAGTACAAACGTCCCACCTCTTGAAACGAGAACTTGGTGTCAGCCATGGAGATCTTGGCACTTAGTCCTCATCCACAACCACATGTTGGAGTTGAGGTAGAAGCGGAGGATGGTCTGGTCCAAAGAGTGCAGGAAAGACATTCCTCTGGCAATGTCAAGGGCGAATCTAATGGCTTGGGATTGGTCGATTACCACAGCTGAATATGAAAAATGGTTTAGAAAATAAATTTTCAAAATCAACAAGTTATATTATAGAAGGGGAACCCATAAAAGAGTCATTTTTCTATATAATAAATTTGTTCAGGATCTGCTTTTACGGGTACTCTGCTATCATGACGGATATAATGGATTGTAATGATAGTTATGCAGGGAATGAGTCGTGTTACTTACTACCTTGAGTTGCTTTTTCTCTAGGCTGAGCGATTCTATTTTCTGAACTGGAGTAGAATTGCCAAAGGTTGTTAAATGATAAAGTGAGCATTTTAGTGTTTCGAGTACTTAGTCGAGATTGAGCAGGTAGAAACATACAGTAGCGGAAAAAAGTATTGGAGCAAGCACATATTTTTTGAAAATCATTGTGTAGCTTTCCAAATTCACAACATTCTACAATAATTTTCAACCAAGGAGGTTGCCCGCAATCTCAGCTACATTTTGAGCACAAATATGCCGAAAAAGATTAATTTTTTGTTAGCATACCAATGCTATATGCAAAGCCACTCATTTCTGGGGGTGGAAAAAAGTATTGGAGCAAGCGCTGTTTCGTTAATGTTTCAAGATTTTAGGAGTTGTTTGCTAGTTATTTTTAATGAGTTTTACAGCACTGTTTCTTAGCTACAATTTGATAGGTCAAACACTTCTTTTTGATCATTCTGAGAAAAGTTATGACCATCAACAAAAAAGTGTCAATTTCTAGTCAAAATCAAAGTAAATCTAAGGAAAATGGTTGTTTGGTCACATAAATACTGACTTTTCTTAAAAGTTTGAATATCAAGATTGACCAGTTAATGCACTGTTTGAATATTTAACAATTTCTTTACAAAATGGCATGTAAGCCTTTTTTAAGGATTGCACAGGGCTGAGAAACGGACGGTTGAAGTTGAAAGAAGTAAAAAACATCTATTTTTGCCTTATTTTGAGACATTTTCACTTCTTTCAACTTCAACCGTCCGTTTCTCAGCCCTGTGCAATCCTTAAAAAAGGCTTACATGCCATTTTGTAAAGAAATTGTTAAATATTCAAACAGTGCATTAACTGGTCAATCTTGATATTCAAACTTTTAAGAAAAGTCAGTATTTATGTGACCAAACAACCATTTTCCTTAGATTTACTTTGATTTTGACTAGAAATTGACACTTTTTTGTTGATGGTCATAACTTTTCTCAGAATGATCAAAAAGAAGTGTTTGACCTATCAAATTGTAGCTAAGAAACAGTGCTGTAAAACTCATTTAAAATAACTAGCAAACAACTCCTAAAATCTTGAAACATTAACGAAACAGCGCTTGCTCCAATACTTTTTCCACCCCAGAAATGAGTGGCTTTGCATATAGCATTGGTATGCTAACAAAAATTAATCTTTTTCGGCATATTTGTGCTCAAAATGTAGCTGAGATTGCGGGCAACCTCCTTGGTTGAAAATTATTGTAGAATGTTGTGAATTTGGAAAGCTACACAATGATTTTCAAAAAATATGTGCTTGCTCCAATACTTTTTTCCGCTACTGTACATGTACAAATGTGTGCTGTCACGTACAAATAAGTTTTCTCTCGGCTCTCCTTGCTTACTGTCGAAACAAATTTTATTTGATGCTGTGTATTAGAATCCGGCCCAAAAAACCATTGTAATTAGAGGATCGTTTTTGCCTTTTACCGATATAACGATACGATATTTTTTTCGCCAACGATATATCGCGATATTTTACGATATTTTTTTCAAAGCATTTATTCAACTCAATAAACATCACAATCAACAAACATAGTACTCAAATCTAACAACGGAAGGTTTTTGTTCAAGAAGATCAAAATTTCAGCGTTTCCTGCCTTCAATCTTGACCTTCTGTAGTCGAAGACATCCCTCGCAACGGAAAAAAGCTGCTCACTTGGTTGGCTTGTTGCGGGAGCGGAAAAAAGCGTTGCGCGATCTTGCCAAGATTGGATAAGTTTTTTCATTTCTCTAAAGAAAACGCAGCTTAATAAGAAATCAAAAATGTAAACCGACCTTCCAGAATTCCAGAAGATTCTCTTCTGAGTCGATGCATTTTAGCTTCTTGTAAGATTTTATCTCGGCCATAGATTCGCTGGACTGCTGTGCTTCGGATTCTTCCCTGTCCCTGAACAGATTGGCATGCTTGCTGAAGAAGGAATTTGTTTGATTTGAAGGTGGAGAATGCACTTCTAAACAAACAGTAAGCTCACGAATATTCGATTAGAACAAACCTGAATTGCTGGCTGGCACTTCAGTTTCTTTTTCACATTCTTCTTGAATCCACGACGCCACATATAAATTGAGCTGCAGCTGATTATTGGCCATCCTGTCCTTGAATCGTGGATCAAGAACATAGCCAATCCATGAATCCTTGAATCAAAAGGTGAATAATAATATTAAATGATGAATCATCAAGAGTTGGAACTTAATTGTACTCGTGCAAGCAATGAAGTGCATAACCTTCCGATCAGTGCTGAGAGTTCTCCTAAAACAATTGCAAACATTCCAAAAACCAATAAGCGAAGTTACCTTTTTCAAGCATCACCTTCTTAGTCAATCCTTGCTGTAGTCCTTTTTCCTTTGACTTCTCGGCCCTCTCCATTTCTTCCAGTTTTTTTTATATTTCGGATGCTTCGAAAGATGGGGCTTTACATTTGCAGGTCCTGCATTGCTCGTCTTAATATTGCTTGGCACGAATTGCACTTTGCTTCACTTGCCGATGTTTTCGTGAAGAAAAACCCACTTGCATCTTCGTCTTTGAGTACAATTTTTCAAACGAGGCTCATTCTGAGACAGAAAAATGTGAAAAATTTTGACAAGAAAGCAAAAAAGACACAGAAGTTGAATCACCACAAGCACAATTTTCCAAAAAAAATCTAACAAAATTGAAAAACGGGTGTACGATATTTTTCGTGTGAACGATACGATAAACGATATTTTTCGTTCCCAACGATCGATATAACGATACGATGTTTTTGGCGCTATTCTAGAACGATCGATACGATATATCGTATCGACGGGACCTCTAATTGTAATGCACATTCCCGACCAACCGACCACTCCGACCACCGGAGGGACATATTTAGATCACATCACTATACAGCATTAAAATTAAATGCTAGTAGGTTATGCTTGTCTGTTCATCTCAAAAAATATCAAATTTAACTTACAGACTGTTCATGAACTACATTGTAAAGCGAGCCGGACGGCATGTATTGACTGATAATAATCAACTGTGGGGGTTGGTTGACGGCTGCCAGCACTGATTAATATGGGCACTAGCAAATATCCTAAAACCCATCTTCACATAAATCTGCTAATATTTTGGGTAAGTTACCTCAATGCCGGGAATTCAGACTGGAAGTCCCTGGAGATGCGAGTGTGACTTCAGGCAAGTTTAGTACCCTGGCCACAATGTCATTCCCTGCCATTTGCCTCTGTAGAGAGTGCCAGAATGCGACTGGGCTATGGGTTTGGTGAGTGCGAGAGACTGGATGTCAACCCTGTGTATCTTGACCAGTGGCGTCTCTGGTGCGTAGAGTCTTAGTATTCCTCCAGTTCTCATCTTGTATTTGACCTTTTGCTCTGGATTTTGTCCGTTTTCAGCAGCGATTTCTGAAAAATTCAAACATTGCATTAAACCTCAAAGAAAGTTTCTTTCCCGCAAACCATAATATGCCTCCTTATAAAAACACAATTTTCCGAGCTATAAACTAAAGTGGCAATAAATTTATTTCAAGCCTAACGAGACCCATATAATAAAAAAATATGACAACGACAAAACTTGGCTTGTTAGTCCACTATGCCTTCGTGATGTCCGTTACCAAATCTGATGCTTTCTACGAAAATATTATGATGGGTTGCAGTAAGGTTGGACGGAATTCCGATTTCCGTCTTCGGATTCCTCGCACTTTTTTAGCACTTTCTTTCTTCCAGTCATCAAATTTTTCTACTTCCGGTTCCGGCTTTTCTCCGGCCTTTTTCGGTTCCCGTACAACCTCCATGTTGCAGATTTATACATCAATACGTTTATTGAGAAACAACAAATTTACCAAAAAGAGTTCGGCGAACTTGTGGCTGACAGACATCTAGTGGAGTGAGATCTCTTTTATTGCATAGTGTGGCGATTGCTCCTGATCGAATCAGATCCTGCAAATACAACAGCTATTTATGCTGATTCGGCATAACAAATGCTGCGAAAATTCTACCTCAGCAATTTGCTCATAGCCCCAAAAACAGGCATAGTGAAGGGGAGTCATACCATGTTCATTGGGCACATTTACTTCGGCTTTCTTGGACAGCAGTTTCTATAATATGAGATTGAATTGGTATTTTTGGATCGACGTTCCGGTTGTTCGTATCCAAATATATTTTTAGAGTATAGATACCGTATTCTCTCTATTAGTTCCACACTCTCTATTAAACCCACACCCCAACTTTGAGGACCTGTATCTCAGTTCAGAGAAAAAATTTAACAAAGCTGTTTATTGCATTTTCTTAACTCCCATGAGTTCTACTGATTCCGCTCTTTAGATTTTGAATGTTCACCAAAAATCTCGAGATCGACCCAAATTTTTCCGATTTTGGGACGATTGAAAAATAATCCCACATGTGGAACTAATATAGAGAATACGGTATATAGATTAATATAGATTAATGGATATAGATTAACGAATGTTTTTTCGCTTCTTAAGTAATAAACTAATTTTTAACCCACCAAATAGTTTATTTTTTAAATATTATACAAATTGTGGAAGCTGGACTCGTCCTGGCTACAGCTCGAGAACGTGGCAATAACGTGGCAAAAGACACAGTCCAGTTACATTCACAGTGTGTGTCTAATAACGCAACAAAAAAAGTCACAGTCGCCGTCATGAGCGTAGCCGGAAGGGGTGGGCTGAGGGGCTATTTCCCTACCCGTCAGATTTTCGAAAAAATTGTTAATTAAAAACACTATATAACTCGTAAACGGCTTGAGGAAAACGACCTCTCGGGGGCTTTAGCTCCGCCCTCACACCCCCATCCCCCGCCATCCCCCCTACCCCCCCTCCCGCAGTCACATTCGCAGTCATACTTGTCCGCGCTATTGGCACACACTGTAACTGCGACTGTTGATGTGTGTCCAATGACGCGGAAAAGTCGCAGTCACACTTCTCGGCGTCATTGGACACATAGTGTAATACTTTTCCGTGCAGAGTTATAAAATACGTAAATACTTACCACCACAATTTGTCTATGGCCATGAGCTGCTGCTAAATTAATATCTTTTAAAAAATTGCGAATCCAAAACTTTTGAGTCTTAGACAAACCTAGATGCAAGGGTGTATCATCACCCATGTTAGTGGTGTTCACTCTGGCGCCTCTGGCCAGCAGCATGTCCACTATGGAAACATGGCCTCTTTGGATGCCCAGTGCAGTAGGGAGAACGCATGGTCATCCCTGAAATAAATGAGCTCCATCAATATTAGCTTTTTTTCTAACCCGGCACTTTTTGTCGTAAGCTATAAAAAATCAGTTAAATTTTTTGACCGTTTCTATGAACAGTTCCGAATTTTGCTGGTTGTCGTGGTTTTAGATCCAGTAACGTTATTTTGATAAACGTTAAAAGTTGATCAAAATATCAAGAGAGTCAAAAAAATGTTGTGCAAAATTGATGGATCCATGAGCCTTTAAAAATTCTCCTACCCAACGTTCAGGTCATGTTCTGTATCGTCTAACCAGACTCTGACTTGGAAAGTGTTGCCCTCCTTGACCCATCCAAACACATCCTCCATAATAATGGGAACATTGGGCTTGTGAGCATGATAGTGACTGGCTATGGACATCCTGCTGCTACTACTCCTGGGTTATTATGAATATTCACTTCTCCAGTGGAATAAAAGAAAATAATTTGCGAGACTGAGCATATTCCTGAAATATTAATATCAGCAGTATTCAATATTTGTAGAGGATAGTTATTGCGCTTAGAAGTGTATATAATAAAACACAAAGCCAATGAAATTCAACTAATTTATTAGACCATGAGTTTGAACAATGATTTGGCTGCATGAGGAGCTGCTCGATATAGCAGTAGCGAAAATGATCTTGTAAATCTGTGCAAAATATGAATCTGATAGGTTGCATTAAAATCAAAATTTTGAGACATTCGCAAGCAGTGTTGTAAATCTTAGAATTGCGGCACCAGATCACGGCACCAATTGGTAATTTTTCGGCACCGGCACCAGCTCACAGCACCGTGCGGTGCCGTGAGCTGCCTGGTGCCGGTGCCGCACCGATGTAATTTCCTTTTTTTAGAATTTCGGCACCGGAAACGATTTACTGCACCGACATCGAAAAATCCGGCACCGGCACCAGCTCACGGCACCGACTTTGAAAATTCCAGCACTGGCACCGGCTCATGGCACCGACCCTGAAAAATTTCGGCACCGGCACCAGCTCACGGCACCGACTCTCAAAAATTTCGGCACCGGCACCAGCTCACGGCAGCGGTGCGGTGCCGTGAGCGACCGGTGCCGGAGCCGCACCGGTGCCACTCACAACACTGTTTGCAAGTCTACTTGGTCGCACAAAATCACTGCATGAACAAATATGTAACCACATTCGGTATTTTAATTATATAAAATTAATGAAAAATGTTAAAAGTTCTACGCTATCTAATACACGGCATTCCAGACAAGTTTCTGCAAGTCCAGCACCGGCTAAAATTGTCACACCTGATTTGAGAAGTTTTTTTAATATTTCCAGTCATGTGCTGTATCAATTTTTCAAGCTCGACATCTGTACCGAGTTAGGATAGAAATTTCTAGGCATTTAACCCTTCATAGCAGCAGCGGCTGCGGCCATGTCAATTTACAAGAAAAATTTACAATATAGTTCGATGCCGATCCGCTGGTTTAAATTTTCAATTTTTTTTGCTACACGATTAAAATGTCTATGCCAACACATTTTCTAAAGTACATAACTATTAAATTAGTAAAACATAGAAACAAATGTCGGGGTAGCAGTGTCAAAAGCTCTTGAAAACACTAAGAGCTAAGCAAAACAGTGTTCTAATAACTAGTTCTAATAACTATCACAACACTGTTTATGTTTGTTTTGACAGGTCAGAGCTGACCAGTGAGATTATCCGAAGGAGAATTGTCGCTTTGTGGCTACTTCTAGAAGAAGCACAGAATATAAATGTTGACTATTGTCTTTGTTTGATTAGTAAGCAAGACAAATCAATTTCTGCTGCTTATTTTGCAGTTTCATTGGAAACTTGGACACCATTTTAGGCTAATCTAGGCCCTATCTTTGAATAGTTACTGATTTTTTAACATGACCTTATTACTTAGGATAGACAAACTCAGGCCAGAAGAGATTCAAAACCTGTTTCCCGAACTACAAAAAAGTAAAAAAACTGGGCTCAAATTGTTTTACCCCGTTAAATTATTCTTTGTTAATCCAGAGTCGACTTTACCAACTCATTGAAGTTTCGGTATAACGGCATCTATTTTTGAGACAAAAAGATATGGTTGACGGCGGTCGCGGTGCGGTCTTTGTTTTGGAAGGCTGTGTTAACCAATTTTTGATTAGTTTTTTAGATTCTGTTTTAACCGTTCTGTTCAGCATGAAAAAAGAGGCCGGTCTTTAGAATAATGACGACCACTCCATAAATTGTTTCAGTGATTAAAATGCGTTGGCGCAACCAAAAAAAGATTTTTTTCGACCACTCCAAAAATCTTTTTTTGGTTGCGCCAACGCATTTTAATCACTGAAACAATTTATGGAGTGGTCGTCATTATTCTAAAGACCGCGCCTCTTTTTCATGCTGAAGAGAACGGTAAAAACAGAATCTAAAAACTAATCAAAAATTAGTTAACACAGCCTTCCAAAACAAAGACCGCACCGCGACCGCCGTCAACCCTACAAAAAGATGTGTTTGAGTTACTTTGTGTCCTTTTTCGAATTCGCGCCTTTTTAATTTTAATTTTTTTGGCTGTTTGATGCATGTTTTTTTTTAATTTTTTTATTTAGGCTTCGTATCAGGGTAGGCCAGCGCACGTTAGGATGGGCTCATGTTTCAAAAGTGTGTCTCAAACTGCAAAAAAATAAAAATTAGAAAAAAGTTACAAAGTAACTCAAACGCACTGTGACTTCCACTTACAAAAGACCGGTGAAATCGAATATTTTTTCGCTTTTTTTTCACTATACTAATCAAAAACAACTAGCCATAAAATTCAAAATTTGAAGTAAAAAATGTTTGGACTTGAGGCAGGAACGAACTTGAGTGTGATTTTATTAAGTTTCAAAAATTATACCATTACCAAACAAAAAATCAATGAATATCAACAATTCCAAGAAACCTATTTTGAGGCAATTTAGTTTAGCAAATCAGGCCAATAAATGCAGCAGGTGAGTTGTGAGAAAGGAATGCGTGGAAGCACCCCCAAAGCACTGGTTAGACACACAAACCCAAGTGGCCAATGGATTGTTGATTGGAGCAGTTGAGCTCAATCTGACTATAGCCCTGGATTAGAACAACAACAGCAATTGTAGCTGGTCTGCTTTGTTCTTCAATCAACAACGCTAGAGAACAAAATTTGCTGCTGGCTGTTTGCTAGCAAGAAGACAGCTAGCTAGGGCTGTCTTTAGATCAATATTGCTAATGCCTATGGCTTGCTTGCCTGAGTGTGTATAGATGAGTAAGACAGCACAACGAATGCTGGCTCTTATTGAAAGTGGTGTAAAAAATAGTAATACAGAATGGCCATGAAAACTGTAGCTACTTACTTAACGAACATAACTGCGTACTTAACTTACGCAAGATGGGGGGGGGGGCGGGGCAAAGATCATATCGATCTAGATCAAAATCAGATAGATATGGTGAGATATTTTTCGAGTCATCACAGTTCATCTTTTTACTCTATTTCGAAAAATAGTGAAATTCTCTGTAGAAAAATTGACTTAACTACCGTATTTCCTCTAATTTAGCCACCCCTCTTATTCAGCCCCCCCCCTCTTTTTTGACTAGAACTTCAGAGTTAGGGCCATTTTTGATTTTCAATTTCAAGATTTTTGGGCGTCCAAAAAATTTAGCCCCGGGGCTAAATTACAGAAATACGGTATACCGTAAAACGTGTCACCATAATTTTAATCGAATAGTATACAGGGTATTAACACCAGAGCCACAGCGTGTCAAAACAAGCAAACTCGTGGTTTTCATGTCGAGACAAAAGTGTTTATCATTTAATTTGTTACTGTTTTTACATATTTTGACTATTTTGTTCAATTATGTAAACTTTTTTTGACTTTGATTATTGTGAGTCTTTTATCAGAAGTTTTTATACCATTGGATAGCTTAGATTTTGCGCAATCACAAAAAAAAATCACGTAGTTAAATTGGATATAGCAAAAGTTTGGTCAAAAAAATTTAAAATTTATGTTTGGCAGAGTTTAGCTGTCAACTTCAAATGGCTTTATTTGGAATTTTTGTAACCAAAAATTTTTTTGTCTGAACAGATTGTAGCATTTTTCTCAAGCTTTTTTATGGCCTATTTAGTTGTTTGATTAGATTTCGATCTTTAAATTAACTAAGTGGTTTGAAGAAATTTTCGGTTTTGGTTAATGTTGACGTTCACTGTAATCTGAGAAGACTGGGTGCCATGCATGCTTTTATCAGCGCTCATGCTGTACCGAAATTATGCTTAAAACTTGGCACGTCGATTGCAATATTGACGTCTGTCTATGCACCCAATTGTGCTGATCTAGATCTTTCAGGAATACTTAGGTGGACTTTTCAGGTTGCGTTAAATCCAGATGAACTTTGATCAGTTACTCAGAGATCCTCTAATCAATCGTTAATTTTTGTGTTATTTTTGCTTTCAGAGCATATTTAAAAGCATTTGAGAAGATAAAATTTGAAAATTTCGAAAAAAAATTTTTGGTTTTAAAACCACGTACTGTCCCTTTTGGGGGTCGAAATGACCAAATTTAAGGGTCGATTTGAGGATTTTTAAAATGTCATACAATTAAAGCTATTTTTAGTTTTATTTAGTAAATAACTCTTAGTATTGAGATAATTCGAGAAAAAAACATTTTCACAGAAAAAATGAGAAATTTCAAATTTCGTACAAAACAGAATGCCACAGCAAGTTTGCGACTTTTGAATTTTGACACACTGTGGTGCGGTGCCTTCAGCGGGCTTATGTGGAATTCTTGACCCAGCTGAAGCTAAGGCTGAGGGAAATTTTCGAAAGTCAGTCGGCCGAGGAAAGCTGGTTCTTATCCCTTATCCCGGACTATGTTTTTAGGGTATATTTTTAGAGTTTTTTCAGTTTTTTTTATTAATTTTATTAGTCTTTCCAATTATTTTAAACTTAAAGTTTCCTTTTCCAAATAAAAAATCTACAAAGCAGCATAAAATTAATAAAAACAGTGAGAAAAGTGTCTCAAAATATAGAAATTATAATCATCAAAAAAAAAGTACCGTGTATAATCGAGAATAAAATCCTTCCCCTTCAAAGTAGGAGCTTGGCCGGTTCTCAGGGGGCAGGTGACCTCAAAATGGTATCTTTATTTAATTACTTATTGACTATCGTATTTAGCATGAAATTCTGCACCAGTGGGAACAAAGGTCACGCATGACCACTGAACATTAAGATCTAGCTTCTAGAACAAGAACGGCGCTGTGAACACTTGTCTAATTTGAAGTTCGTACTTCGCACTAGTACCGTCGAATTTTGGGCTCGTACGTCGTGATACTACCAGTAAAATTTCTGCTCGTACTTCGTACTCGTATTACGATTACTATTACGAGTGCGAAACAGTAGGCATGACACAAACCATGTCTCTCATATAATAAACAAAATACAGGTAAAATAGAAAAACCCATCAGGTAGCTTTGTATGTAGTATATTGAAAAAAAGAAATTTTATGGGTGTGGAAATTCTGTATTGTGTGCATCTAATCTTCTCTAATAAGGAGCTGAAAAGGATCAATGGCAGGGAGGTGATGTGGCGGCGGAAAATTTGGCGAAATTTTGAAGGGCGATGGCCGTCTCCGACAACGTTTGTCCCCCGCCAATTTAAAATTTTTTCTAATGATTGAATTTCTGTACGGAATTTTGAACATGGTTATAGTATAGTGCTTACAATGGAGGTGTGAGGTGCGAGATCGAGGTAAAGTGGTGTCTAGATCTGCGTTTTTCGCTGAAAAATGGCAAGTCTGATATAGACGATTTATACTTAAAATCGAAAAGAAGTTATAGGTCATCTATATCAGATTTGGCATTTTTTAATAAAAAAACGTAAGATCTAAACATCGTTTTACCACGACCTCGCACTTCCCACCTCCATTGTGAGCGCGCTATAACACAACTACACCTAAAATTAAATTCTAGGCCTTGTTTTGTTAGAAAACCAAGCTGAAAAATCCGTATAGAAACAGGGCTCGGATCTGAAAATTTTGAAAAAAGTACATTCGGTCAAAAAAATTACAATTTGGTCATTTTTCGTCAAAAAGTGCAATTTTATCCAGTGCTTATTGCTATTTTGGAGCGAAAAAAAAATTTTGACTAAAACTTCAAAAATAAAATAATTTGGGGTCCCAAAAAAGTACAAATTTTTTTAAAAAGTACAGATCCGAGCCCTGTGTATAGAAGTTATGATTAGACGAAAAAAATTTGAATTGGCGGTGGACAATTCAAAACAGGTGAAAATGGCCTTTTAAAGGACATGGTTTTTGCGCGCAGTGGCATGTGCAAAATTCGAATTGGAGGGGGACACTTCTCTTTGTCTAATGCTTCACTCTTCAAGTCGTTTCGAATGACTCGAAAGAGTACCCTGATAGACGAAAGCAAAGTGTCCGCGCCAATTAAAAATTTCGCGTACAGTCTACCCTCGATAAACTGGCACTTTGAAAATGCCCTATTTGGCTGGCCGACAGAGAAATTAGGCAAAGTAACATCCCAATAAACTGGCACCCCGATAAACTGGCACCCCAGGCTGGTCCCAGGGTGCCAGTTTATCGAGAGTAGACTGTATGCCGCTGCGCGCAAAAACCATGGTCCTTTACGAGAGCCATCATGTATATCTGTTCTGGTAGTACTGAGACAAAACTGTTATTTTTTTTATCAAAAAATTTGGCTGTAAGTATTATTGTAAAACTTTAGTTGTGTAACTCTCAAAAAAAATTAGATAAAAATAAAAATATTGCAGTAAGCTTTAAAAATTGTGAAACTTGGAAACTCAGCTTAGAGCCAAACTAAAAAGTTATTTACATCAGAAATTTCAAATGCAGGAGCATACTGCGACAAGCGAATCAGGTCAACAATTCCCTCATAAGTCTCAAAAAGTGTGTGTAGATTAAAAACAAAAAAAAATTGTTGTTGAGTTTCATAATTAAATTTGTGATTACTAGGGTGCACATTCTCAGGTCGGTGTTTAGACAGACTGTGTACGCCAATCGGAAGTTCTTGGCGTGACTGTTACTGCTGGACTTGGTGATTTTCCTGCCGACGTTAGTAGGATGAGTGAATTGAGCTGGAAAAATGAGATATTATTTGCGTAGAATATGGCCAAGCTTTTCAGTAGTTAGTTCAGTAAATGGAGCAATGGATGTGATTCAGGATATTCAGATATGCAAGTTCAATCTCCAGTACGGGTTCGTTTTTTGTTCAATTTTTAATTTTACTTGCGGTTTTTCCGGGGCTTCAATGAAATTCTGCACCAGAACCTATCAGTCTCACAGTCAGGCCATGCCGTGTTAAAATTAAGAACAAAAAGACGCATGATTGAAAATAAAACCATTTTAGAAGCTAAAATGTACCCATATTGTGACATCTATAACAAAATCTGTATTACATCCACATCCAACACTTGGCGACATACTAAAAAAGAAATATATTATTTTCTCCAGCTCGATTTGATATAGATTGGCCATAGAATGACCATTGGCCACAGAATGACCATATTTCGAATGACCATAGAAATGTTGTTTTTGGTCAAAGAATTCTCTTTTTAAGCCATAAGTTTCTTTTTTTTCGTTCGTATTCGCTCAAAATCATGTTTTATTACTTAAAGGAGCATGCTTTCCTAGTGCAACGGCAATTGTGATTTTTGAATTCCCGGGGACATAAAAAAATAAAAATAATTATCACATAATTTGCGCGAAATATTTTTCAAACGCTAACAATCATTTTCGGCAGTCATTTTTGAATTCTCAATTAAATTTTTGGTCGGGTCCGCCGAACCGCTCTTACTTTGTTGTCGCCCATTTTGTTTCTATGTTGCTAGTTGAATTATAATGGCTATATCTATATTCATGTCTTTTTTTGTTTAGGAGAAGAAGCCAAGTCTTTGCCTCAAAAACCATTAGATAAGTTTTATCGATTATTTGCTGTCTTTTTCTTTGTGTGTTTTTGTGTTTTCTAGGTTCACGTAAGTTTCGTGATATCGACTTCGAATTCTGATGGTGGTCTTCATCCTGATATGCCGAACACATTGAGAAATGCATACAGTCTACTCTCGATAAACTGGCACCCCTGGGGACCAGTCTGGGGTGCCAGTTTATTGGATGTTACTTTGCCTAATTTCTTTGTCGGCCAGCCAAATAGGTTTTTCAATGTGCCATTTATCGAGGGTGCCAGTTTATTGGAGTGCCAGTTTAACGAGAGTCGACTGTACATCCTCACCTGCAATGTCTTTTGGAATCCGAGGAGATGTAGGGCTTAATTTTTTGGTCTATTTGCGATCTAATGCTTTATCTATTTTCAGCGAAGTCAATCTGTGGTGTATTACAAGAGCGCTTTTGAACGGGAGCGATTTCTGCCAGCTGAGCGTGAATACATCACTCGTCGAGTCCACGAGATCATTGAGCTGACAAACAGGTGTGTGGTACTGGCCAAGAAGCAAGCCTAAAGGATATGTGGTCATCAATCAAAAGGTCTGTTCTTCATTGTCCCGAATGTTGGCCATCTAATGTCTTTGTGATTGCAGGCAATTGACCTTCCATCTCTCGGTCTACTGGCTAAAATGAAATTCTGAGAATTCGTTGTGCTAAGCTTTTAAACATGGAGCGTCTTCAATTAGCTTGTGGTGGAGAGGCAGTCAATTCGGTTGATGGTATAACTCTTGATGTGCTGGGCTCAGATGGAAGTGTGTATGTGTTCTGGTTAGTCTGGCAGTCTATGACTTATTTATTGTTTTTTCAGGTAAATATCGCTTTTTTGTCAGGTAAATTTTATTTTTTCACACAATTACTCGCAGACAGCTGGACAAAGTCGTAATGCATGTAACATCAAAATTTTATCTGTGTATGTGTTGATTTTTGACTTTGTCGGCTATATGAGGTCCAAATACTACTCTCTATGTGCTTCGTACTCTATACTAGAGACAGTATGGCTAGGCCTGTGTAACATAACTGTCGGAGTACGTTAACTTCCATATAAGAGGCTGCCTAGCGAGAGTGGTTATAAGCCACAAATATTTTACCGAAATAGTCTGCTAGGTTAATATCATTTATTTTCAAGCGCGATGCTGATGGGATAGGCCAGTTCGCGACGATTTGCCTCTACAGTCGACGCTCTTTATAAGATACACTCTCTATAAGATACAGCAAATTTTGGTCGATTTGGTCGCGGTTTAGGCGACTGTATATACACATTCGACTGTATATACATTTTGGACGGCCAGTTCCCGACGTCACGAGTCAATGATCGGCGGCCAAGAGACTCTATAAAGACTCTATGACAAAAAGAGACTCTATAACCCAGTTAACGAAACTATGTTCACTGCCTGTCTTTTTTACTCTTATTGGGGCATCCAAATGTATATACAAGTCGACACTTCCATAGAAGTACCCTAACCGAGGCTGAAAAAAAAGGAACAAATAGAGAGTGTCAGTTTGCCCTTATATTTTCTTCAACCGCAACCAAATCGACCAAAATTTGCTGTATCTTATAGAGAGATGTATCTTATCGAGAGTGTATCTTATAGAGAGCATCGACTGTAGAGCCAAATCGTCGCGAACTCGCGAATATTTAGGTCACTGTAAATATTTAGGTCACTGAGAAATATTCTTTAGCGTCCTAGGCTATTCAGGTTCTGAGCTACCGTTTGTATATATTGTCTTTTATGGACTGTGCTGTGTTTTAGCAAAAGAATGAAGAACTATCTAATAATTAGCTGTGTAGATTATCACTTGTGTAGGTCATAATCACAGTAATTACCGGCTTTGAACCGTAGTGTGCTACAAAGTAACTATTACAGGGACCTAAATATTACATAGTTGTGCCTGAAAAAATTAAGCACAAGAGAAAATCGATAGCAGATCAAAAGCGGATTGATAAAAGACAATATAAACAAACGGTAGCTCAGGACCTGAATAGCCAAGGACGCTAAAAGAATATTTCCCTGATGAGAACAAGATACCTGAGTGACGCGTCATACCTGAAAATTAAAAACATGAACTCCAAAAGATCATTATGGTAAATATGTGACTTATAATCACTTTCGCTAGGCAGCCTCTTACATGAAGTTGACGTGCTCCGACAGTTATGTTACAAAGGCCTAGCCATACTGTCTTGAAATGGAGTACGAAGGCACATAGAAAGATGATACAATACGCGAAATACACTACGCAGGTACCGTATTTTCTCTATTAAACGCCCCGGAGCGTTTATTTTTCAACCCTTAAAAAATCGGAAAAAAAATTATTTCGATTTTGAGATTTTCGGTGCTCAACCAAAATCTGAAAAAGTGAAATTAGGTAAACTCGTGCTAATCAAGAAAACGCAAGAAAACAGATTTACAAAATTATTTTTTGGGCTGAGATATAGGTCACTGAAGGGGGGCTTTTATTAGAGAGGGGGCGTTTATTGAAGAGGGGGCGTTTAATAGAGAAAATACGGTGTGTGCACGGGCAGTACTTTTACAGGCTCTAGTAAAAATTGTCTTCACTATAAACCGTGATGGATTATTCACATTATCGTTGGGGAAGGGCCGGCCCGCGCACATGCCTAATACTACGACTACATGCAATTGGCAACGTCAGTGGCTTCTACATGGACGAACAAATACACAAACGTGGCTATTTTATGAATTTAACGATCAATTCAGTGATGACTTTGTCAAGCCGTATGCAGCCCAGTGAAAATTCTTTTACAAAAAAGAGCTACCTGACCAGAGAACCTAAAAACAGAAATAGTAATTATTATTATTTTCATTGAGCTAATAAACCTAGTCAAAGAAACGGAAAATTAGAGATTATCATCCCGCCGCTGTCCATCTAATTCATAGCATTTCAGATCTTATTGGTTGAACAAAAGATTTCCTAGAAAGGAAGTCGATGATAAAAACCTGAAAATGCGAAAAATAAGACGAAAAATACTCACCAGTAAGAATACTCACCAGAATGGACGTCCCCACAGCACTTGAACAGACAGAGGGCGCAAGACTGCAGCCGAGCTTCCATCACTTAAAACTCAGACGTAGAAGACGTAATAAAACTAAATCGATCAAAAGACTTGCCGAACCTTGAAGATGTGCATGTCTCTGTTTCATTCAAAAAACTTTTGGTAGCGGACATCGCAGATAGGATCCAGCTGATGACGAGAAGGAGCATCACCAAGCATCATGTTGAGACCTATGTCCTAAAAAAACCAAAGAAAGAAAAGCAAGGACGGCAAAGCGGCTAAAAACTTATCTCATGAGGTTCGACGCAACAACTTGGCTTCTTCTCCTAAAACAAAAAAGACATGAATATAGATATAGCCATTATAATTCAACTAGCAACATAGAAAACAAATGGCGACAACAAAGTAAGAGCGGTTCGGCGGACCCGACCAAAAATTTAATTGAGAATTCAAAAATGACTGCCGAAAATGATTGTTAGCGTTTGAAAAATATTTCGCGCAAATTATGTGATAATTATTTTTTTTTTTTTTATGTCCCCGGGAATTCAAAAATCAACAATTGCCGTTGCACTAGGAAAGCATGCTCCTTTAACCTGAGATATTCTTAGGTCTAAAACCCGCTGAAAAAATGCTTTTGGGCTGCAAACGACATTTTTTTCGAACAAAAAATTTAGTAAAATTTTTCCACTATTGGCTGCTCTAGGCAAAAAGCATTATTTTAACCAAAAAAATTTTCTTGAAAAAGTGTCGTTTGCAGACTGAAAAGTTTTTCTCAGTGTGTTTCAGACCCAAGAATATTTCAAAAAGTGGTTGGAACATAGTTTTGAACGAATACGAGCTGAAAACGAGAATTTTATGGCCAAAAAGAAATATTATCCGTTGTAAATTTTCCTGGCAACCGGACAAAAGCCCTAAAAGGGCTTTTGTCGCCCGACCAAAAGTTCTGAAAAACGGCTTTAGTTGGTTGACCTCTCACCATGTTATATATAGTCGACTCTCTATATAACATACTCTAGATAACATAAAACTTCTTATAACATAGTTTTTCTCGTCCCTCAGTCCATAGATCGCTTCTATATATAACATAATCTCCTAAAATCATTCATAATTTTTCAATTCTTTTGTTTTGCTCCTGTTGTGTAACTTGTCTAGTTTTCGTCATCGATATGAACACTCCAAGCAGAGAAGCACCGCATCATCTTCTGGATGTGAAGAAAGCAAGTAGTCGACGCTTCAGCGAAGACTGACCCGCCCGATCTCAGAAAGCAAATCGGGCTGCCATTGCCAACGTCTAGTCAATTCTCAAGAACAGAGCGGCCATTCTCAGCGCAGTTGAAAAAGGTGGAGATGCAGAACGTGCGCGTCTAAGCCGGTCAAGAGTGAAGATCTGGAAGAAGCTCTTCTGCTGTGGTTCAAGGACGACAGAAGCAAAAGAGCGAATATCGGCGATAGCCTCAAGGTATGTTTTGGGTTCTTTTCTTTCATGCATGTTTTTTTGGCGCTACCACGGTTGATAAAAAATTAGTTTATTTAAAAGGGAATTCATAAAAAACGGGTTTGACCAAAAATAGAATTGATCAAAAACCGGATTTCAAAAAAAAAAAATAAGTTTTTTTTAAACTGTTTGGCAATATGAAGTTTTTACCAAAAAATAGTTTTATAAATATTTAATTCGTCAATAAATACGTTCATCCAGATTTCTCGATGAATTTACACAGTTATTTTAGAATTGAATAGTATCTCAGAGATAGTGAAATCTTGAAAAATGAGCAACTAGCCCGGTTTTTATGAGTTCGGCCAAACGACCGAAATATTGTCAAATTATGGCCATTTTCACAGTTGCTTTACCATAAATTTCCACAGTTAAGTATTACGAATTCCGAGCTGGAAAATATACCACATTTAGCACGCAAACAATTTGGTCAAATGACTGTTCATATTCCGACATTTATCCATGACCTAACCAAGTTAAGACACAGCTTTACACAAATCAACTACGAACAAACCCTCACACTTTTATTCAACATAATCAAACAATCACCCGTTCAGATCACATAACAAAGACTGGGATTTTACATATTTATAAATCTGATCCACTTAATTTCTGTTCGGCGGAGTGATCTGACGCGAATCACCAAGTCGAATGCTTCTTTAACATCCGTCGGAGGAACATAGGCGAGCGATTTCAGCTGATCGAAAGGTGGCTGAATTGGCTCCATGTTTGTAGTTACGAACGAGTCGAGAATATTTGACGTCCGCTAGTCTAAAATCTTTATGCATAATTTCGTCTGAATATGTCGTTATACTTACATCTCCCTGTCGGGCTAGTTCCGGTATTTGAGATAAAGTTTAGAAGTTTGAGATAGAAGCCTTCACTTCGCTTTACGCATCTCTAATGAGTGATCTGTCGCTTATCCTTGTAACCAGCGGAATAGATTTCTCCTGGAACAGTACATGCTATCCAAAATTTTAGGAAAAAATTCTACCATCCAGAATTGCCATCCGCTTTCCCTTTTTGCTTTTATCCGCTCGATTGTGAGACCCGGAATGATTTGAGGTTCACGCTTCCGCTTCCGACCGACTTGTTTGCTTCTGATCAACTCCTGAATTTGATTTGATCCCACTTCCTCAGACCATTCTTGCTTACTTACATCGCAGCTGCTTGCTTCATCAGGGCTACTGTATTGGTCTTCGAGATTCATTTAGAGCACTTAAAAGTGAAAATTACAATAAAATCTCGATCAGCAATCGCTTGAAGTCAATTACATTATATGTAACTCGAAACTTTAAGAAAAACCCCAATATCCAGAATAGCGATGAACAATTATTAAACTAATTATTGATGAAACCAAAATATCGCAAACTTTCATATTGCCAAACAGTTTAAAAAAAAACTTATTTTTTTTTGAAATCCGGTTTTTGATCAATTCTATTTTTGGTCAAACCCGTTTTTTTATGAATTCCCTTTTAAATAAACTAATTTTTTATCACCGTGTAGCGCCGTTTTTTTTGTTTCAGACAAAAGTATGGGCTTGGCTAAATTCTAGGCCTCGAAAACTTCAAGGCAAGCGAACGTTGGCTAAGCAATTCTAACAAAGCACTTGATCGTCTTTAAAAGGAATCTAGAAGAAAGGGCTGAATAGACTTGGAGGCACCGGGGATCCATCCATCTTCAATCTTACCGACGTACTTGACGATTTCCTGGCCCAAGAACGCTTGAAGAAAATAAAACAAAAGAGCCTCTTGGATTATTAAACTGTTCACCATTGATTTGTTTGTTTGAATAATGGATGTTATCGTTGGTTAATGAAGCATATTTGTTAGAAACTCTATATAACATAATTTTAGAAGTTTTTAGAAAAAAGAACGATACTTACATAAAACTCTATATAAATAACCGGCCCTACTGTAGTTCGATAGTCCCCCGAAAAAAAAACATAAGGGTCCCCCCTGTTGTGTTTTTACAACAAATGTTTTTGAAAATTTTTGCCTTGGTCCCCCCTGTTGTTTATTTTTCCAAATTTTTTTTTCAAATTTTCGAACAAAAATTTGAAAAAAAAAATTTAAAAAAAAAATGGAAAAAAAAAAACAACGGGGGACCAAGGCAAAATTTTCAAACATTTGTTGGAAAAAAAACAACAGGGGGGGGGACCCTTATGTTTTTTTTCGGGGACTATTCGAACTACAGTAGAGTCACATAACCTCTATATAACATAACATTTTGGCTGGTCCATTGAGTTATCTTATGTAGAGAGTGGACTGTACTGAAATGAAGCTAAGGATCTCAGCTTCATTTTAGTATATAAAAAGTACCCAAATTTATGTCCCAGACCCCGGAAAATGTGCGCAAACTCTTCATTAGTCACAACTTCCGCACGCTGGCCACCCACAAGCCTGAGGGCTAAGCCTAAACTTGTTGTTTGCAAGGGTAGTTACAGCATTTTTAAAGGTCGGATTTGGGGGGGGGAGGTTTCTATAGTAGCGCCGATTATTTCATATTTGGATTTAGATATATGGACAATTTGAAAAATTGATTTATCTTGAGTGCATGAAATAGGAGGGGGGGAGGTGGATGGTGGCGATTTGAATCGATGGTGCAAAAAGTATATAATCCAAAAGTTCAATGATTTTTCGATATTTAATACATATAAAAATTTATTTTATTTTTGCAAAAACAGTCTTTTCATTTTAGTTTATTTTTTTGTATTTTTGCATTTTAGCTGACTTTAAAAAAGCGTTGTCTTTTTGTTCTTTATAAAGCCTTCTTCTGTCTGAATGGAAAAAGAAGTGATTACTTCGCATTTAGCATATGTTGGGAAATTCGATTTTGAAAAAACAATTATTTTCAAATATTACTCTCAAAACTTTTAATAGTTGTTTGTCATTTTTAACACTCAAGATCTTTTATTTGAATAAGGCTTAAATAAAAAATTGAAAAAATTAACAAGGCATGACCCTGCGTTATATGGAGAAAAGGCAAGCACCTGCAGTATTTTCTTGCTCAAAATTTTTTTACATGCATATTTGTCTAAGTGTTTTTTATCTTTCTGCCTAATTTTTTTTTAAAAGTGGTACGAGTTTATCTATACCACATTTTGCTGTTCCCAGACTTTTTTATTTAAAACGCATGGGCATGCCTCTCTAACGAGTCATATCAAGTGTTTCATTATTACAAAAACGTCTTTATAAATTTGGCGAGGCGAAAATTCAGCCAGAGAAATTCGCGAAATTTCAATTTTGACGTTTCTCCGAGAGAGAGACCAAATTCTGACACAATATTCATGTTCAACGTGATTGATTGCATAGCAAGGAATTTTCGAATCTAATACTCATAGTCAAATCAGGGCTGGGCACAGGCCGGCCGAGACCGGGCTGGCCGGCCCGGGCCGGCCGAAAGCTTCGGCGGGCCGCGACTAAAAAGCTCCCGCCCGGGCCGGCACGGTTAGCCCGGGTTAACTTACAGACAACTGAAAGTTTCACTATTTAAAAAGAGTTGTTTCACCGTTTAACAATTTTTTGCGTTCAAGCGCCCATTCATTATACATTTATTGCAATTGAATATTTCGAACTCCCAGATTCGAATCCAGTGGGTGCAAACCTTGTTTATCTTCCTTTTTTATTCCCCTTAGATACAACTTTGGTGTCAAATGATCCTCAGGCTCTTGGCTATCTAAAAGGTTATCATTTCAGCGTTTCACACCACTACAGCTCTTAGATTAAAAACTCTAACGAATAAAAAAAGTTAATTAATGAAAAGCACTAAATTATTTGATAATAAGAAGCGCACAAATTATTTCAATGGGTAGAAAAGCCTTAAGAAAACCAAGACGGCCCAAACATAAGTAATAAAAAAGTAAAGGAAAAGTACTTCTGTAAAACAATGTAAAGAAGGCGCATAATATAATTTTCTAGACCGAAAAGTTCTTTAAAAATAACTTAAAATTTTAGGCTAAACTTAAGTATACCCACCCCACTCAACTTAAGTATACCCACCCCAGAAATTTGCCTTGGTCCCCAAGCTGATTTTTTTTTACAAATTTTTTTTTGCAAAAAATCAGATAATATTTTGCCTTGGTCCCCCAAGCTGATTTTTTTTACAAATTTTTTTTGCAAAAAATCAGCTTGGGGACCAAGGCAAATTTCTGGGGTGGGTATACTTAAGTTGAGTGGGGTGGGTATTCTTAAGTTGCTCCAAATTTTAAATATTGGTAAAAATTTTGAATTTTTTAAAAAATTTTCAAAATTTGAATGAGAAAATTTTTTCGGGCTTTCCGGGCCGGCCCGGCCCGGGCCGGCCCGGAAAAACACGAACACGAATCCAGCATCAGAATTGGGTTTTTCCTAAAAGGACATCGAAAATTCAGATCCGCGAAGTCTTCTCCCGCGGAACTTTCGCCTTGCCAAGTTTTTAATTCAATTTGCATTTTCTAAGTTTGGTTTCATAGGGTAAAGTAGGCAATATTTTCGCATCTAATTTATATTATTACTCAGGATTCGTTAGGTTTATGTAACAGTGAAACCTCGATATAGTGACACCTCTCGGGATCGGCTTTGGGTGTGAAGTGTCACTATATTAGAATGACATTTTAGTAATTTCTTTCAGCTAAAATTAAATTCACCGGTATCAAAGCGTAACTACAGGGAGTCTAATAAAAACTACACCATTTTCCAAAATTTTTGTCGTGGCTTCAGTCGACCGGTGAAATCCAAAATATGTTTTGAGGTTTCAGCCAACAATTTTGATAAGTTATTAGCTGAAAATCACTAAAAATATTTAAAGGAGGACATACTTTAGGATGGGAAATGGAAATTTATTCCAGAAAATGGGATTTTGCAAGCTTGAGTAAATTTTCATTTCATATTATGATATTAACAGAAATCCTGCCTACAAAAATACATGAGATCAAATTTCGAAACATTTTTTCGAAAAAATTTGCGCTGGTCCAATTCAGGGCGTCCTGGTATTTTTCGGAACTGTTTCAGAACTTACGCTTTCATCGGTGCTGGTGACATTATTATACACAAGTTCATACTAAAAATGACGCTAGAAAGCAGGCTCATTTTGAGTATAAGGTTGTATGCGACTGTGCCTACAAAATTTGGGAAAAAAAACAAAAGTTCTCAAAAAATTCCGAAAGTTTCCAGAAGCATGCACTTTTTTAAGAATTTTTGTTTTTTTCGCAAATTTTTGCAGGCAGTCATATACAGCCTTATATTCAAACTGTAGCCCTGCTTGCTGGCATCATTTTAAGTATTTACTTGTATATAACAATGTCCAATAGAGCACCGATATAAACGTAAGTTCTGAAACAATTCCGAAAAGTACCGTTACGCTCCTGAATTGGACCAGCGCCAATTTTTTTCGAAAAAAAGGTTCGAAATTTTGATCTGATGTTTTTCGTAGGGTGGATTTCTGGTAATATCAATAAGTGTGAACAAATTAGGAGTTTTAATTAAATCAATTATCTTAAGCTTACGTTGCGTTACGTTGTTTTTAAAGTATCAATCTGATAAAGATGACCTATAGCTACTTGTATAGGTCATCTATTTCAGATTTGACATTCAAAAACAAAAAATGGTGATAAAAATCAACATATAGTCGACTCTCTATACAACATAACTAAAGGACTGAGCAAGTTACGGATTCTACATTTTTTCACACCAATCATTTTTCAAGCTTTTGCCAGTTCTGTTTTGACAGTCTGGTCCCAAATATTGCAAGGATTCCATTTTTGACAATCATTTTTTAGAAATCCGAAAAAATTTTCTTTAAAAAAATAAAAACTTGGTGAAAAAACAGGTTGTTAAATTGAGTTATGTTATATGGGGTTTTGCTTTTTTTAGACAAAATATTACATGTTTCTAAAAAAGATCGGCAAAATCGGAATCCTTATGATATTTGGGACCAGACTGTAAAACAGAACTGGCAAAAGACCTCAAAAATCAGGTTAAAAAAAGTGTCGGACTGTAGGTGGGAACGAACTTGTGACCCTAAAATTATGTTATGTAGAGTTATGTTATATTAGAGATGGCAAATGGCTTATTCGGGACGGGACGGGACAAAATTTACTTAAAAAATTTCTGGACGGGACACCGGGACGGGACAAGGCCTGAAAACCCTTCGGGACGGGACGGGACGTCCCGACCCATAATAAGGGAAAAATAAAGGAAAAATGAAGGAAAAATCGGAAAATCATTCCGGGACGGACACACTAGATTTTTTTTCGGGACGGACACCGGGACGGGAAAAGCCCTAAAATCCCTTCGGGACGGGACGGGATTCCCGTCCCGTCCCGAGGCCATCTCTATGTTATATAGAGAGACAAAATACGCGACATCTCAGAGAGTCGACTGTATTGGCTGTAAACATAGTTGAGTTGACCCCTCAACTTTTTTGGGGTCAACTTTTGTCAAAATTGCTAAAATATCAATTTTTTAACGGGAAAGTGCCAAATCTGATATTGATGACCCCCACTCAACTTTTTGAGCTCTACAAAAAAGC
Source organism: Ditylenchus dipsaci (assembly GCA_004194705.1). Lineage (NCBI taxonomy): Eukaryota > Metazoa > Nematoda > Chromadorea > Rhabditida > Anguinidae > Ditylenchus > Ditylenchus dipsaci. The sequence goes on from SADC01000107.1 coordinate 282,725, forward strand.
TTTAACAGAAATTCAGAATCCTGTCTCTACAAAATTTTAGCAAAAGTTGACCCTAAGTTGACCCCAATTGACCCCTCAACTTTTTTTACTCACCGATTTTTTCTGCGTCGTTTTATTTATTATTGTAAATCAGTTGGAAAAACTGCCTATTTTTCTGTAGAGTACAAAAAGTTTCCCTAGGGTCATAAATATCTAAATAAAAAAATATTAAGAAAATATTGACATTTTTGAATTTAAGAAAAGGTTGACCTAAAAGTTGACCCCGACAATGGTTACAGCCATTGCAATTTGGAATATATTGCAATTGTTCAGCTCTAATTTTTGGGCAGGTTATTATATTGTGTACTGCGGCCAAGCTTGCTTGAAATCGCCAGACAATCAACGGCGTAACGTAATTTCTATACAGCTTTCTATTGTGAGATTGTGCTTTGTATCGACTTGTATCGACAAATTCAATTTTAAATGCAGGCAAAAAATAATTCGAAAATATCAATGACGAAGTAAAAATAGTTCATGCGCAAATTCAAATTTAAAGAATCGTTGTGCTTATCAATGTCTCATGGTCCTCTAATCTAGATAATAAAGATTAGACAAAAAGTTTTGCATTAATATTTTTTTTTTGCATTATTAAACTTTTTTGCAAATTTTATTTTATATCTGCCTAGGCTTTAAGAACAACTATGGAAGCGCTCAAAATATTGCCAATGTTGCATGGGAACATGACTGGACCATCTGGATTTGATGTGAACTCGGCTTTCTAACAAGCCTGTTGGCTAATCCTTTGCTTTTCGGCAGCCTAGGGATTACATTATTTGTTTCATGGCTACTATTTCGCCGAGCATTACAGTATTGCAAACAAACTGTTCTGGCAGCGAATCACTAAAACTCTAAGTGTATCAAGCAACAATATGTAGGTTTTGTCTAACATACAAAAAAATCGGTAGGATCACAGTTCATTTCACGAAATTTCATTCATTTTCTCTGACTTTTTAGACTATTTGAAATACAATTTTCACCATCTGATAGCTAAGAATTAGGCTAGAAAAACGATATTTTCGGGTTCGAAAAACGTTGGTTCAACGGCGGCTTTTTGGTCAAAAAACACCTTTTTGAAAAAAACGCGGCCTATCCGAGAGAGGACAGTTTTTGCCTTGATCACCTTGTTTATTTTCATAAAATTTTAGGCTTCACGCTAAGTCAAGTAAACCAGCGTATAATATAATGAACTCAAACGTATCTTGAACTTATTTCTTAGACTCATGTGATATTCAGTCGCTGTTTAAAAAAATTTAGAAAAGAAGGACAAGAGGAGGATAGTTTTTTTTTGACTTGCCACCTTGTGACTTTTTGTTATTTTTCAGGCTGCAGGCTTGGGCAAAGGTTTGCCAGCGTATGTTAGAATAAATCTAGTCCATCCTATCATACACTAGTCTACCTTGACTAAGCCTGCAGCCTAAATTTTCACAAAAAATCAACAGGGTGACCAAGGCAAAAAACTGTCCTAATCTCGTATAGGGCCGACAACGCTGAAAGGGTATTTTTTGAATAAAAAGCCAGCATGTTTTTGTTTTAACTCCGACTTCGAAAATACTATTTTTTATCCTGAAATCTTGGCTATCAGATGATGGAAAGTTGTTTTGAAAAAGTCTGGTAAAAAAATCGAAGCGAATGAATGAAATGTCGCGAAATGAAATAGAGTCCACAAAAAATCGGCTCTATATCTTTTTAAGAGTCTTAAAAATCACCGCGTTAGTCCATGTGAAGTTGGTTTTTGAAAACTTTTTAGTGTACTTCTCCCACACCAAAGTCAGAAAAAAGTTTGGATAAATAAAGGCATTTTTATGAAACACATACAAAAAATTATTTGTCATTTTAATTTTCAGTTTTTACATTTTAATATTCTTTTATTATCTTTCAAACTCCTCTAGGGCCTGATGAGGGAAGAGATAGAAAGCTGGGTGGTTTGAAAAAGTAGCCTCGCTGGCTCAGTGGAAAGCGGTGGTCTTTTTGGTCCATAATTATGCGCAGGTCGATCAACCACCTTTATGGCACGCTATTTTTCTTCTTTTCTGACCAGTTTCTATTAATTCATCGACTTTTTAGTGCTTTTGTCAAACAAGCCAGAATAAAGAGCGTGTACAGGGGAATCGAACTCGTGCATGATTTTGGGCCGAAAATACAGCCGTTTATCCAGTGAGACACCAAGGCCACTTTTTTAAACCTAAATACCTATCTCACCCCATTCCCTTTTAATACATAAAGCGAGACTTCGAGACAAAGTGGCAAAGCCAGGACTCTCCAGATAAATGTATACTATTTGGATTACTACCCAGGTCCCACAACTTGTAAATGAGCCTTCAGTAAAATGATGGATAAAATACACAAATTTTTTTCTTAAACTTTTGTACACACATCTTGAAAACATTTTCGAGCCTTAGATAAAAAAAATGCAGTCATAAATTTTCAAAAATATTGCCTTAGTTCCTAAGCTGATTTGACTGTTTGCAGCTCCCATTATAGTTTCAAAAAAAGAACACCAAAAACTATGGTTCAAAATATACCACTTGAAATTGCGAAGATTCAGATTTGGTCAAAATCACGTAGAAGACAAATGGGGCTAAGATCCATGTATTACAAAAATTATACTAGAATAGTAATAATAAAAGCCAAGTAAAGCAGGTGACGGTATGTTAATTTAGACATGGTAACACAGAATAAAATTAAATATTTGAAATGTTTTTCCCATCATTTTTTTGATATACATAATATAAAATCTTGCCACCCTTACCAAGATTAATGTTAGTTATGCGTCATTATAGTAGCCGTTTTTATATCCTATGTGATATAAACACAATCTTAAAAACAAGAAGGATTTCCTCGTTATTTTACTCATGAAAAAATTATAGAGAAGTACGCCTGTCAAGTACAAAATTATTACTAATAAAAGTATTAAAAGGGGAGGGGGTCCGCTCGAGGAAGTACAGGGTGGCGCAACATAAACGCATGAATGAATTTTCGCCATAACTTTTAAAATTTGAAGTACTTTGACGAGATCCTTTTTTTATTCGAAAGCTGAATGAATGAGAAATCGAATGACACCAAACTTAATGATTTTCGTGTTTGTTATCACTGTTAAAACATGTTTGATTGAAAATTTATTTTTCTTCTTTTAGCCATGGTCTACAGTGCTCAAGAGAAGGCAAAGTGCGTCGAAATGTTCATTGAGGAAGGCAAAAGCGTGGCCAATTTTGGCGTTCGATATCGGAGGGAGCTCAAGATTCATGCTAAAAGTGCCGGACCGCAATAGGATTCTTGACTGGTACAACAAATTCAAGGGCAAGGAAGCGTCGAAAGGAAGAAGAGGCCAAACATCAACCAAACACCAAACAACAACAACACCAATCGCCAGTATGAATGAGCTTCGAGAACGGATTGAGCGCGCCTTCATGAGTCTGCCGCAGGAGATGGTCAACAGAGCAATCGGAGCCTATGAAACTCGCCTCGAATACTGCCTAGAAGTGAATGGGAAAAGTACAGAACAGGAATATGAGTGAAAATCATTGTTATTTTTGTCCGTTGAAATTGGGTGTGTTCAAATAAAGAATTCTTTGCATGTTTGGTGTCATTCGATTTCTCATTCATTCAGCTTTCGAATAAAAAAAAAGATCTCGTCAAAGTACCGCAAATGTAAAAACTTATGGCGAAAATTCATTCATGCGTTTATGTTGCGCCACCCTGTATATGATATCTCTCAACCAGCATTGTCATATTAACAAAGTCGAACATTTGTGAATACAACATGGTTAAAATATTTTCCGGCCCGAAAGGTTCGAATACCACTACGAGCGTACGTACTTTTTACTACTGTTTCTTTACTTTCTTTTTCATATTAAATTTTTTTTGCATTTTCATATCTTAGTCTTGGAAAAATAAATTGGTAGCTAAATGGTTGATCAAAAACAGGAAATTACGGATAGCCTAAACTAACTACCAGTAGATTTTCGATATTATAGAAGGTATTGTAGCAATGCTTAGAGCGTCGTAAATTTCTGATTTCTTCTCCCAACTTAACTATCGTTATTTCATTTCAAGACAAAGGTGCTGGTTTATCGAGGTTTTTATTCAGACAGTAAATGACATAAAATTCGATTACGGAGTTAACCAGACTGGGAAAATCTGTTAGTTTTTTTTTTAAACTTTATTCTTGGCTCTGTATTGGTATAAAGCATCTTCCAGAGCATCGCTAATCTTGAGAACGGCTGGATCGGCAAGTTCTTTTCGACAAATCGGCGCACAATATCCATGGCTTTAGAGGCTTCAAGGCTTGAGATCGTGGCTCCACTGGATCATTATCTCTCGCTTTGCATTGCCACCATCTTCTATTGCTCGGAGAATGCTTTCTTGTCTTCGAGAATCCCTTGAATTGTTGACCTTGGCTTATTGAAATCCTTGACTAGTTCGGATTGTTTCTTGTTTTCTGACGCCATAATAATCCTTTTCTTTTCTTCAAGCGAAATTGCCTTGTGCTTTCGAGAGCTCATCTTAAAAAAAAAAGAATGCAAAATACAAAAAAAGAGACAGGAAAATGGCGAGAAAGAAAGAAAAATATCCGCCTGAAAAAATAAACAAACATTGACACATTTATGGCGAAAACAGAATGGAATTTGTGGAAAAAAATGATGGCAATTCAAATTTTATGTTTTTGAAGTTTATTTTTTTACAAAATAAAAGCAAAATTAAAGAAGTATCCGTTTATCGAGGTAAATTTTCTTTGTGCGGACTGACATTAGGTGCTGGTTTAAAGAGGTACCGGTTTAAAGAGGTGCCGGTTTAAGAGAGTGTCGGTTAGGCCTATTTTAGTGCTGGCCAACCAAATCGGTCTCGGGCTGCCGGTTTATCGAGGGTGCCGTTTAAAGGAGTGCTGGTTTAAAGAGGTTCAACTGTAAAAATTCACTTCTGCAATTTTCTCATAGCCCCGAAAACAGGCATAGTACAAAGGAGTCATTCCATGTTCATAAGGCACATTTACTGCTGCTTTTTTGGGCAGCAGTTTCTATAATATGAGATTAAATCGGTTTTTTGCATCGAAATTCTCAGCTTGAGCTGGGGCGGAGTTCTGGCTGGCGCAGCTTGGTCTGGAGCAAAGTTCTGAGCTGGGGCTAGTAGCTAATAGTTTAAAGATGTAATTAATTTAAAAAAATTACTGGAATTCTTTTTTGCCTTACCATATACACTGATTCGATCTCGAAAAATCTAACCTGTTTTTGTTGTTCAAGACCATCGCTGCATTCTGCTGCTGTTGAGGTGGATTCTTTTTGTAGCCTTGTTTTCTCCGCCATATTGTAGGTTGGTTGACTGGGCAGGTTTGCCACTGGACGCGGCGAGAACAAAACGGGCCTGGCCGGACGGCAAAATGATGATTATGATGATTGGGCACGGGCCGGCCCGACACCGGACGGCCCGGTCTGGCCCCACGCGGACCGGCCTAAAAACTTTCGGTCTGCGGTAACACTATTTGAAAACCTGGGCAGTATTTCGTGAAGACGACCACTTCATTCTACACACATAGGTACCCTATACATATGAGTAAATTACACTTCGGTACTAACTCCTAGATAAATAACTATTACCACCTTTCTCGTAGAATATGAGTATCACCACCGATAAACCAAATGATTTGAATAGATGAGGACCACAGTCTGGACATCTAGGTACTACTCCTTGGTGCCACCCAATAAAAAATCGATGATACATACATCCAATGTAAATATACAAACAATATTTAGTAAAAGCAAAAATTCAAAAAATTCGAGAATTTTTTTTGTGAACCAATATTTGAAAATTTACCGGGTTTTCGGGCCGCTCCGGCCAACATTCTTCCGGGACAGGCTTTTATAGTTAAGCAGTGGGTAAGGTTGACCTGCCCACTCAGACCATGCGACTCAGACCCCTCACTTGACAGATTAAAAAGTTTACCCTCTTTAGTAAACCCCAAAAAATCAACTTTCACCGCTCGAAATTCTCACAAATCTTTAGTTCATACAATTTTTATCCAAAACATTTCACATAACAATCAATGGCTGGCAGTGGACGGCAGAAGTGGAAGGCGAAACCTTAAATGTTCTCACAGTCTGTTTTCTAGGAGTTCTATTCGCACCTGAAACAGTTGAAATTGATATTTATATATGAACATCAAATTGAAGATTACCCCTGGCAAAGCGGTAAAATATTTGCGCAAATGTCATACTTGCAGATATATTTCATGAGCATGGCACGGACAATGCCTTCATCAATTTTTTGAACTTCAAACCAAAACATGAGTAGATGGACACTTCTAGCGGATTTGCTCACTGCATAACTTGCGATACGGCTCAAGCTTTTTTCCAAGGCTTCTCGTAATTCCGTAATCCGTAATTTCGTGATCCTTTGCATCCTACAAAATAGGAGAATTATAGGAAGCATGAATTTTTCAGGGCATTCAAAATTTACCAGTTGTAAGCTTAGATCGCACGAAGCTTGTCCAACTATATTTGTTCTTTTTTTTGATTCTTTTTGAAATCCTTTACACATCAATAGCTAGACTCCAACTTTTTTCTTGAGCTTTCTTTTAGAAGAATTGATTCGCAGATAAACTCTATAAACATGATAGACAGAATTTCACCGCAGAAGTCATTAAATTGAAAATCACCCTTCAAGAGAGCAATTGGAGCTAAAAGAATATTCAACGATGTTTGCAAACCTGCCTGTGAGATTTGCCTCCGTTAATTGACTGCCCAGCAAATGCGCGATGATTACTACAGAATCAGATGGAGCGGGACCAGTAGATGAGGTGAATGCAAAAACGTCTTCAGCAAGCAAAATTTTAGGCAGAAGGAGGAGGTACCAGAAAGGGGATATCAAGGAGTATGTGATGGAAAAACGCTGCCAGCGCTCCAAAATTTTTCGCCGCCGGCGCCTGGCGGCGACGCAGGTCTTTTGGAAAACGGCGCCAGCGCCGGCGGTGCCGCCACCGTCGGCAATGAGAAGCCAGAAGATTGCCGCCGCCGCCAGCGCCAGCGTCGGCGGCGTTCTATAGTGCCAAATTTTTGTCTGTTTTTTTCCTTTAGGCAGATTAACAAGGTCAATCCCTTGTGATCGATAGATATTATATGTGTCCAAAACTAAGTGTTGAGTGAGGTGTGCTGATACCTGGTGCTGTTACGAAAGAGAAAGAGTATGTTGAGCTGACACTAGTAAGGAATTTTTTCCTCATACATAAAACTTAAAGGGGCATTGCTTATTGTCGAAATTGCAACCATTTCCAGCACTGCTTTGCTGTCATCAACTGCCTCAATTTTGTGATTTTCGGCAAATGACCACCAAAATTAGAGGAAACCAGCCGAAATAATGTGTACTTATCTTTATATAGCCTGAGCCTCCACCAACTTTATTTTTTGTTTACTCGTTTAGTGACTTTCTAGAGTCAGAATTTCATGGAGAATCAGATAGAAATGTTAACACAGCAAATCGCTGCATAAAAGCAAGGTAGCTAGCGAAGGATTGACGCGGAAAGAAATGAGTATTGAGGGGTAGGATTTCAGTGTTATTTAGGAACTGACATCTTTTCGCGATTTTGATTTACATGATTTATACAACCGTATGCCGAAAATGACGCCGAGAAGCAGGACTACATTTCGAGTCTCAGGTTGTATATGAGTATGTGAATTGAAATTGCGAAAAACGTCAGTTCCGGGATACTACCGAATAGTTCTGGGATGGTCCTATTGAGGATGGCATCGAATCGGACATGGTTCAATGTTTTTAAAATTTCAGTTTTAACTTTATACTAACATTTTATCTGTATGACAGCTCAAACGAAAGCTCAGAACCTTGATTACATTTCTGACACTTAATTTGTAAATAAAAGGAGAAAAAGCAGGGTTTGCATCCAGTGGTAGTCGAACCTGTGACCTACGGCGATGCGCCGTAAAATCTTTGAAAAAAACGGCGCCGGGCGCCGGAAATCGGCGCCGGCGCCCTTGGCGCCGTGCCCTCATTGTGAAAATCGGCGCCGGGCGCCATTGATAAAAATTTGGCGCCGGCGCGAAAAATGTGAAAAATTGGCGCCGCGCGCCAAGTAAAAACACAAGAAAAGTAGCTATGCAAATTATTTATTTTAAATATTTAAAACATGTAAATCAATTTGCTATTGTAAGTCAAAATGCTCTTGCTTTTCAAAAGTACGTGTCAGAACTGGGCACCAAAATCGGCACCAAAGCCGAACCGGGGCGCCCAGTGTAAAATTCAACTCTGCAGAATCTGAAATTTTTTGACAGAACTAAAGCTGTATGTGTCATAAAAGCTGAAAAGGCCAAGAAAATCAGTACAAAACACAGTTAAGCCTACTTCTATGATTTAAAAAGTTATGAAAAAGCACTGAAAAAAGGGCGCCGGGCGCCGGCGCCCGACTACGCAATTTTCGAAATCGGCGCCGGCAACCCAATTTTTTTTTTCGACCCGAACCAACGCCGGGTCCCGTGCAAGTATGCCCATACCTACTATCCTGGCTAACCTATCTACTCTCCAGTTACCCTACTCACTCTTCAAGTACCCCTACTCACTCTCCTGGCATGCCAAGCTATTTTTCATAAAAATCAACAGGGGGAGGGGCTAAGGTATATTTTGGTACCGGATTCAGCACTAGCTCCACGCGCCACTGACCGGTAGAGTACTTGAAGACTACCATTTCTGTAAGTGAAGTAAGCTTGTAAACGTGTAATTTTTGTAGTTGTAAGAATTTGTAGTTAGGGTATGGTTGGAGTATATACCTGCCAGTTCACAATAAAAATGTTGACCTTCGATGTTACGCGTAGAAAAAAAATTTCGACTCTCGACTCGACGCGTCGAGAATTTCGACGTTCGAGTTCGACTCGACGCCTCGAAATTTTCGACGCGTCGACAACCCTAATCATCATCCATGTTGGTGTTGTTCACTCTGGCGCCTCTAGCCAGCAGCATGTCCAGAAACATGCCCAAGTGCAGTAGCGAAAACGCATAGTCTTCTCTACAAAAATTAATTTGTTACTTGTTATTATTAACCAATTACCAGACATTTTATATTTTTTCAAGTGATTCCTGTATTTGGTCTTGGATATAGATAGATATCCCTGATTTGTAATTCACCAGTAAGCAAAGATCAAAATAAAGTTTAATTTTCTAAATGCAACAAAGTCTACATTTGTGATGAATGAAAATATTTTGAAACCTATCAGGAAGTGATAATCGCTCTAGTTCGGTTGCAAGACTTTTGCGACAAGCGGAGTGCCCTCTCTGTGGACGAAATACTTTTTGCGGAGCATTGGAATGCGTTAAATAAAACAATTTGTCTATGACCATGTGCTAATATGGTCACGCTAAACTACTATTTTTTTTAAAATTTTCTGACAAACGCCCGTTTTCGGATACCAGCCAGCGATCAGCGAGTCTGCTCCGGCAATCGACACATCCTCGTATGCTCTCGTGTTGTAGCTTGTATTCTTGGATTTTTTCTTCTGAGTAAATATAGTGCAATTTGGCAGTTTTTCGTGAAAAAATGCGATTTTATCCAGTGCTTAGTCGTTATCAGCGCTAAAAATAAAGGTTGGTAGCTAAAATTACTAGACGGACGACAATCGCGCCTCCGATAACGGAGCGCCGGAAAATATATAGAAAGAATAAAATTTTTTGATGGGTTCAGAAGTGACATTATAACTAGGCTTGGCTTAGGCATCCCGCGGGATTCGGGATCGGGATTTTGAAACGTTTCGGGATACGGGATTCCGCTGGACAAAAAACGGAATCCCGACGGGATTTGGGATTTTTGTGAAAATAGGTAAAATAGCGAATTTTCATCAAATTTATGTAAGCCAACAATTGGTATTAACAATTGTTAATCAACAAAACATAACACAAAACAATCAATAAGTAAAGTTAACATATTGAAGCGCCTTGTTGAGGAAAATTAGTGTGTCCGCACTCTTCGCATCGAGCTGCCCCTTCTGTAGTCGAAATGTCCCTTGAATGGCTAAGAGTTGCTCACTGGCGACAGATGTTGACGGAGCTGAGAGAAATCGACGAGCTGCTTTGGATAATATCGGGAAACGGACCACATTGACTTGCCAATAGAGAAGGGATCTGATGAGAGTGCTAAGGCTTCTCCGCATTGTACGATACGATTTCCTGAAATTTACGATTTCCTAAACTAACTAAATTGAAAATACATACGAATGAAAGGTTCTCAGTCCAGCTGTTTGGCGTTGGCAAAGTTCCCTCTTCAGCGATTTCTCTCTAGCAAATAGACTTCGTGGCTTCTTTTCAACGGGCTCAGACTCTTGTGATGATTCCACTGCTTCTGGTACTCGTTCCACTTGGGCTGAGAAAGGCTGATACTCCGTAGCAATCCAATTCTTGACTTGAAGACGGAATCCTGCACTGTCTGCCACACGACGGTCCCTGAAGCAAGATCCAAAAAGAGTGCTAGTCCATAATTTCCTATCCTAATTTTGGCTCTAAGCATTTCCTTTTCTAGCTCCATGCTTGGCACTTCAACATCTGCCAATTCCTTCATCAGCATCTGAGAGCTTGCAATCTGTAGGCCAAGGTGCGAATCATCCTTGCATAGATCCAGTGACGATGCTTCAGCCGGTTCCAACAACAAGCAAGTCCTTCCATAAGTTTCATTCCGATAGAGAGAGACACCTGGCTTCTGTTGCGGCTCATGCCGGGCGAAGTAAGTTCGATTGCTTTTTCTGTTGAAGAAGACGCTCCACCATAGCAATGTTCAGTTCCATCGAGTAGCCACATCCTGCAAATAAAATAATATTATGATGAAATAAGATTACTGAGTAAGTGAAATTACCTGGATGACCTGATTTTGTTTGAGCTGAGCATCTGCTTGGCATTCCTTCAGGCGATCCTTCGCAAGGTTTGATGAAGAGAAATGACCGGCGAGCTTTCTGCACATTTCGAGCACTGCTTTGATCAGTGGCCGAGATCTTTGATTGTTCCCTTGACAGCCAAATTCAACTTGTGTGCTCCACAGTCCGCATGTTCGAATCGACCTGAAATAAAGTTTCAATTTGAGTACTTAAGCAAACAGTAAACCGACCTTCAAACGCTTTTTTCATATTTGCAGCCCCATCACGAACGATGACATGGCAAACTTCTTGTTTGATTTCCCATTCTTCAAGAATTTCCCTGATTGCAGTATTGATGACATCGGCTGTGTGACTTCCCTGCAATTCTCGGATGGCTAGCACGTATTTATCCCTTTTCCACTCCTGATTAATGCCGTGCGCAGTGAGACTGAAACATGATAAGAGAATCATAAGACTTGAAATGTAAAATAAACCTGATGAAAGAATACGAAGTTGACGACCAGATGTCTGTTGTGAAAGAGAGGGCTTCAAACTTCTTCAGCTTGGCTTTAATCAGGCTGACGACAGCACCATAAGCGCGAGGCAAAACATTCCTAGAGTAGTGTTGACGAGCCTTGAGCTTTTCGTTCGAATTGGTTGGATTGAAGAGCGAAATGAATGATCGGCTTTCCACAGAATTGAAGGACACGCAATTCCGCCACATAGTTGATCACCTTCTTGTCGAGTGAGCTCATCCCTCCTGTAACAATAAATAAACCAAACTCAGAAGATTTGAAGAAAAATGAAAGGCCTACCTGACGCGTGAACCACAAACTTTTGCATCCCGGCTGCTTCTTGTGAGGTGTCATCATCTTCTCGAACTTGACTTGATATTCGGGATGCTGCTTGAGATGAGTGATGAGCGATTTGACTGAACCATCCGAGATTTTGAACTTGTCCTTCTTTTGTCCAGCTTGACGACACACTTTGCAGATTCCATAGTTCACCCGCCGATTCACTTGCTTCATAGAGATTGATCTTCCAAACGTTGTGAACCATCTTGCCTGAAAAACAGAAATTCGACAATGAACACAGGCAAACACGTACAAAACAAAAACAGCAGAGAGACGACTCAACAATGACTCGAATCACACAAAATGACAAACAACATGTTTCAAAATTTTATTATTTGTTTCGTTTCGAGACTAAAACATTGAATTTTGAATTTCGGCATTTTTTCGGATTTTCGGAAGTGAACGGGCGAGATTCGGGATTTTAGGTTTGGACGGCGGGTTCGGGATCGGGATTTTCACAATTTCCGGGATTCCCAAAACGCGATTCCCGTGGGATTCCCGTCCCGGGCCAAGCCTAATATAAACAATTTTTTTGTGAAAGCCATCAACAAAATTTATATCCTGTTAAATATTTTTGAAGCGCGCAGCTCTTCTTTAGACAACTACACGACATAACCTGACTCCAGTATAAGCTCCGGGGTTTATACAACAAATTAGATGATATTCGGGTTTTAACTCACTGCTCACCCATTCGCCTACCAAAACAGGCTTGGCGTGCGTTCTAGTGGTTTATAGTAGTTTTGTTGTTGTGGTGCATACGGAATATTTATTCACTTCGGACGAGATACCTAAGTCCGTCACAAAACCCATATTGCATATCTTTTGTTATCGCTTGTGAAATTACACGTCTATAGAAAATTTTTGTTGAATTAAAAGTTTGGAGATATTTTATTTATCTACAGGGTTGGTCAAAATAAAACGGATAAATTTAACTGAAGTTTCAGCATTTAAATCATCTCAAATTGCAGATAAGAAATTTGGTGCTCAAGCAGATAGATGAATGGTCTAACTTAAATAGTTTGCATGAGCTGGAAGAGTTTTAATTGCGCTGAAAGCAAGTAAGAGAAGATTACGACTTACTAAGGTTTCCTCACAGTCAAACCGCGGTAAGCCGCACCCCTAGGGACCGACCTTAGGGTGCCGGTTTATCGAGGTGCCGGTTTATCGGGGTGTCGTTTTCCTAAAAATATCGAGTAGCTGGCAAATCAAGTGTGGACAGGGTGCCGTTTATCGAGAGTTCGACTGTATTGAGTTACTTCGGAGGAATCAAGGTGATTTGTATTAAAGAAAGTTGTTGTTAGAGGCTCAAAAAGCACAAATGACCATTTTAAAGGTGCGCTTTGAAGCAGAAAACAAGACGAAACCTATCGTATAGAAGGAGAACAAAGTTTTGAAGCAATGACTGATGCAGCTATTAAAGTGCCTGCTAGAGCTGCCTGGTTGCGCATTGACACACCAATGACTACTCTTATTATTGCTAGCCTTATTGCATGTGCTATTGTTTTTGTTGTGGTTAATTAAATATATATTTTCGTGATTTTTTATATAGAAAAGAAGTTCTATTACTTCCACATACTTTTATTCTTTATTTTAAGTAATGTAAAAAAGAACATAGGCAGTGTGTGGATTGTAAAAAAAAACAGAATTATTACTTTCAACTATAAAACAGTATTTGATAAAAATAATAATAAACAGGAGTTTTATTTGGTGATTCCATCTACAGTCTGGCGCTAGGGTACTTCGTGTCAGTTTCTCTAGAAAAATTTGGGTTTCTATTTAAAAGAATTAACTTTTGAGAGATTTTCTTCGATCTAAGGAGCCCGGTAGTCAAAATATTTTTTAAAAATATGATAAGGCAACAAAAAAATTAACGGCTAGAGCCTGCAAAGGCAAGTGTGGAAATTGGAGCGCCCAGTGAAGGATCAGAGTCTAATATGATGTCACCAAATCCAGAATTGACTGTAAATAAATTTGCAGAAACAGCAGTAAGTAACATAAGTAAAATAAAGTAAGGCACAATAAAAGAAAAACGAAAATTCTCATTTTTTTATAATTAATTAATTACTATATAGTTATTATTATGGTCAAGTAGAATCCTTTCATAGATGGCACAAAATGCATTAAAATGTAGCTGTGTTTATTGCTCAAGCCATTTCTCCAGTATGGGAATGATTTGGTCGAAGTTGGGTCGTCTTCCTGAAATTAGACTTCTTGTTAGAAAAGAACCATAGACTATAATTTGGTCAAAAATTATAAGCACGGCAAATTGTACTCTTATCTAAATTACTTCAGAGGACCCATATTTTTAAAAATGTGGATGATTTTTGGGACTTGCAACCTAATGGACTTCGAACTCGTCACGTGACGTCACACGCATGAAATTGCATAGATCACGTTCTCCGCACGATTTTTCTAAATTACCCATTGGTTTTCTGACCCTAGTAGAATATAACGCCCCTAACCCTCATCCAAAAATTTTTCCTTTTCAAACTTAAAAGACAGAATCTGTAAGAATGAACCATGATCTGTGCATGCCAAAAATCTTTATATTAATGACTTATTAACTTCAAATAGCTCTAGGTCATTTTTTTAGTCAACCCCAATCACATAATATCTCATTTTGCTCCTCAAGAAAAGCTCTTTATAATGAGTACGATCGTTTCGGTTGACTGTCGAAAATGTTCGAACAACTGAGCAAAAGTTTGAAAAATTCACATTTTGCCGAATCCCCAATTTCGTCACAAATGCCGTTCTCTCAAAATTTCGCGTTTAAAAGCGAAGTTTTTACTCGGTTGTTCTGTTCAACACAATCAGCAGAACAAGGCTATTGTAAAAACATTCTCCAAAAAAATAGCTTTGTCATGCGAAAACATATTTTTAGTAATAAATGTTGCCAAAAGTTGGTGTGATAATTTTCGCAAAAGCTTCTTGTTTTAAGTTATTTTAACTTCTTGACGGATTCGTGTTCAGCATGGTCAAAATTCTTGTGAGAGTGCTCTTTGAATGAAAAATCACGGTTGGATTTCGAATTCCGCTCGAGAAAAAAAATTGAATGCGATTTGAGAAATTGACTTATGATAGTTTAAATCTTTGTTGAAATCCAGTTGTGAGTCTTTATCCAAAGAGTACTTTCACGGGTGAATCGACCATGCGGAACACTAATCTGTCAAGAAAACCTGTCAAAAAAAACTCGAAACAAGAAGCTGTTTCGGAAATTATCGCATCAACTCTTGGCAACCTTTTTACTAAAAAGCTGTTTTGTCCATCACAAAGCCATTTTTTAGAGAATGTTTTACACTAGTCTTGTTCAGCTATTTATGCTGAACAGGAATATCACATGAAAATTTGCTTTTTGACGCAAAATGTTGAGAAAACCGGCATTTTTGAACAAATTGGGGAATTGGCAAAATGTGGATTTTTTCCAACTTTCGCTCAGTGCTTCGAATTTTTTTGATGGTCAACTGAAACGATCGGGCTCGGACCGAAAATTGCAACGGTTTCAAAATCCCCATGAATTTGCTACAAGATAGATAAAAAAGTAAAAAAAAGTTCAACATGCCAAGCCTCTTTTACAGATTATGTCTTTTAAGTAAAGAGTATCCAATTTTATGTCACAGACCACCATAAAAAGCGCCTAATACATTTATTATTTACAACTTTCGTAGAACTTCCGTACAACTTCCGGGGTATTTGCTACTAGCACCGCATTCCTCAACCTCTTCATTTGTGACCCATATTTTTTTACTTTATCGCTAATATATTATTGAGGATGCACTACTGGGATGGCTATTATTAGGGTTGGCGAGGGTAGTGCTAAAGCGACTGATCGATGAAGTGATGGGTTTCGTTAGCATTTTCCAACAGTTTGTAAAATCTTCCTTTACGCGTTTCAGAAATTTTTTTTGAACCGTTGTAGGCAGAAAGACAAAATCTACAAAATAGTTTGAAAAAATTTCTGAAACGCGAAAAGGAAGATTTTACAAAACTGTTGAAAAATGCTAACGAAACCCATCACTTCATCGATCAGTCGTTTTAGCACTACCCTTGCCAACCCTAGTTATTATTGAGAATCCACTTTTCGAAGCATTCGCTGCACATTCATTCTTATCACAAATTTTTACGAGAATCGACCTTGAATTTATAGTGGATTGGTACCTGGTGGTCTGCCACAGCCTAAAGTTCAAGTTAACCTCAAGTTCGATTTAACCGAAATTTCGAAGTCATCCCAAAAATTTTCATATTCGCGAAATTAACCGACATGTCGGTATATCAGTGAAAAAACTCTAGGTGCTACCTAAATCATAACCCCAGATGCGTAGATTCATTTTTTTCTAATTTTTTCTCATTACTATCACATAATCATGATAAACCTTACCTGGGTCTTCATTCAAACAAATGTTCATAAGGCGGAACATGTTGCGAGAAATGCCTGGTGGGATTTGCACTCGGAGACCCTCCAATGCCACCTAAATCACATTTAAAGAATAGGACTATTAATTCTTTTGTGAAACACCGCCTTTGAAAATAATACAATTTCGTGAAAGTCAAATTAGTTGGTTTAGTATGTTTAGGTGCGACGCTATACACTTTTGGGTCGTTAATTTTTTTTTTGAGAATTTTGTAGCATACTCTTTTGTCTAACACTATACTCTTTCATTCGTAAACAGTGCTGTAAATTTGGAATTTCGGCACCGGCACCGCACCGGGCACCGGCCTGAAAAATTTTGGCACCGGGCACCGACCTCCAAAATTTCGGCACCAGGCACCGCACTGGGCACGACCTCCAAATTTTCGGCACCGGGCACCGCACCGGGCACCGCGCCGGGCACCAGCCTTCAAATTTTTGGCACCGGCACCGGCCTGTAAAAATTTCGGCACCGGGCACGGCACCGGGCACCGACCTCTGAAATTTTGGCACCGGGCACCGCACCGGGCACCAACCTCTAAAATTCGGCACCAGGCACCGCACCAGCACCGGCGGTGCCGGTGCTGGTGCCTGGTGCCGGCGGTGCCGGTGCTGGTGCCGGTGCGGCCGGTGCCGCACCGGTGCCATTTACAGCACTGGTCGTAAAGCATACTTAAAACAGCTTAACTTTTTTACTACACAAAAAATTGTGTCTTTAGTAAATTCGCCTTTGAAAATTTTTCATTATCGTCAACAGCGTTGGCCTTTTACACCACTCACCTTCATTCCAGCTTCCATAGGCGATAGTTCAGCGAAGGGTACTTCCCTGGTGTTCAATTCCCACAAGCAAATTCCAAAACTCCACATATCGGCGGCTCGAGTGTTAGCACTTTCAGGAGCTCTTTGCAAGGCTGTAAAATTTTGCCTTATTTAGACTAAAATTTTGTTAAAAAGTTGCAAACCTTCAGGAGACATCCAAGCTGGGAGTACAAACGTCCCACCTCTTGAAACGAAAACTTGGTGTCAGCCATGGAGATCTTGGCACTTAGGTCCTCATCCACAACCACATGTTTGGAGTTGAGGTAGAAGCGGAGGATGGTCTGGTCCAAGAGTGCAGGAAAGACATTCCTCTGGCAATGTCAAGGGCGAATCTGATGGCTTGGATTGGTCGATTACCACAGCTGAATATGAAAAATGGTTTACAAAATAAATTTTCAAAATCAACAAGTTATATTATAGAAGGGGAACCCATAAAAGAGTCATTATTCTATATAGTAAATTTTGTTCAGGATTTGCTTATCCGGGTACTCTGTCATCGTGGCGGATATAACGGATTGTAATGATAGTTATGCAGGAATGAGTCGTGTTACTTACTACCTTGAGTTGCTTTTTTTCTCTCTAGGCTGAGCTATTCTATTTTCTGAACTGGAGTAGAATTGATAAAGGTTGTTAAATGATAAAGTGTGCATTTTATTGTTTCGAGTATCTAGTCGAGATTGAGCAGGTAGAAACATATAGTACAAATGTGAGCTGTCACGTACAAATAAGTTTTCTCTCGGTTCTCCCTGCTTACTGTCAAAAAAAATTTTATTTGGTGCTGTGTATTAGAATCTGGCCCAAAAAGCAATTGTAATCAGTGTTTGGAAAAGCCAAGGCCAAAGCCAAAGCCAAAGCCAAAACCAAAGCCAAAAATAGGAAGCCAAATTTTGGCCGGCCAAAATGTGGCTTTGTGTTTTTGGCCTTGGCTTTGGCTTTGAATTTGCCGAAGCCAAATTTGCCGGCCAAATTTGGCTTTCTGTTTTTGGCCTTGGCTTTGGCTTCGAATTTGGTCGAAGCCAAATTTTGGCCGGCACTTTTGGCTTTGGCCGGCACTTTTGGCTTTGGCCGGCACTTTTGGCTTTGCCAGTACTTTTAGCTTGTTCCTTCCTTTTTCTAACTTTAGCCATCAAATTTTGGCCTTTGTCATTTATTCTCTTTGTAGTGAATGTGGCACATTTTTTATCTCGTCTATTTCCAGTTGTTAAAGTTTTCGTCTGCGCATCAAACTTTGAAAAAGAACAATGTCGGAGTGCTACGAGTGTCATGAGACTGGTCATTTCACTCGCGAATGCCCCAGCACCGGTTACTCTTACGGCGGCGGACGCTGACAAGATGGCGGCGGTTCGTTTTTTCATATGTTGTACTTTTGAATTCATCAAAATTTGTTTTCAGGTGGCTCGTCATGCTACAACTGCTGCAAGCCTGGAAACGTGTCTCGTGAATGCACTCAGCCTCGAAGCGGCGATGGTGGCGGCAGCTATGGTGGTGGAGATGCTACGTTGATGCTACAATTGCCAGTAAACCGGCCATCTGAATCGTGAATGCCCTCAGGGTCAGTGCTATAAGAAGCCAGTGGTCAAGAGAATATTCCTCCTTATCAATTAAAACAGGTATAACTTCTTATGTTCGCATTGTCTCGTTGTTTGGCGTTTGCGTTAATAAAATAAAAATGTTGCTGCACTTAATTGCTAAGATGTTTTTCCTCAAATACAATGCCTTCAGGGAAACTTCGGTTCGACTGTGAAAATTAGAAAATCTGTGGAGTCTCTATTATTCTCCTAATTAAGTAAGAGCGGGTACTCATGAATGGCGATACCGGTGGTGGTACTGAGACGATTCAAATTAGGCAGTGCTCCGCCTCCAAGCACGGCTAGTGCACCTCCTCACATGGTTTGATCCATCTGCTCAAACGACCTCGTCCACCTTTCAACATGGTCTAACCTGCGTATTATCACCTGGGTACTGCTACCTATCACAACTAAAGACACTGGTCACGAGACGCCAAATATTTCACGTGATTTTATTTCTACTGAAGCAAACAATTGAACAGAACAATTTCTTTGATGTAGATAGATGTTTTCTGATGCATGCTAGTCGAACTTGCAAGTTGCAACCAGGTCGAGCCTTGTGACACAGAACCTTCGTAGTATGGACAACTGGACCAACGAGAGCTTTTCCAGTTCCACCATGGCCGACAGAAGCGCGTTCGTCGCGGACGTCCACCTTGCCAAGCATTTCCTTGCCATTGACCATAAGAACACCTAGTGAGATATAATAAAAAGAGCAAGAATAAAGTAGATAACCTGGATGGAACCAATGTTGTTTCGATACTCATGACCACTTCAAGAGAAGCACGCAGCGATCTTTCCTTTGTCATTCCAAATTCGACCACCACCGGCTCACCAGACTGGTACCACAGAGCAACGTACTGATCCAGATTCTCACCAGGGAACGTAGTCAGCGAGCGGCCAAAAGCACGAATAGCTTTTGCAGGAGGAACGGATCACAAGTTCTGAAGTCGCCCAATTGTGCGTCATGATGAGGCTAGCTGGCGACGAAGGAGGCGGCGGAGCAGCTAGCGACACTAGCGGAACACATTCGATACATTCGCAAGTCTGAGGCCCTGTAACACAAAAATAAAAAATGACGTGCTTAAAGAAGAGTCGAGAGCGAAAAATAACTAGAAATAAAAACACATACAAAAAAATACAAGCAGAGACAACATAAGAAGATGTAATGCAAAAGGTGTTAAAGTAAGCCACTCGACAAAAAGACAAGGAAAAACCAGGCCAAGGCCGAAAGCGGACGGTCAAGACCAAAATGGCCGCCCAAAGCCAAACGCAAAGCCAAAGCCAAAAGTGCGGCCAAAGCCAAAGCCAAAACCAAAGCCAAAAACTAAAGCCAAATTTTGGCCGCCAAAATTTGGCTCGCCAAATAAAAAGCCAAAGCCAAGGCCAAAAACACAAAGCCAAATTTTGCTGGCCAAATTTTGGCTTTTCGTTTTTGGCTTTGGTTTTGGCTTTGGCTTTGGCTTGGCCGGCACTTTTGGCTTTGGCTTTGCGTTTGGCTTTGGCTTTTCCAAACACTGATTGTAATGCACATTCCCGACCAACCGACCACTCCCGACCACTGGAGGGACATATTTAGACCACATCACTATACAGCGTTAAAATTAAATGCTAGTAGGTTATGCTTGTCTGTTCATCTCAAAAAATATCAAATTTAACTTACAAGACTGTTCATGAACTACATTGTAAAGCGAGCCGGACGGCATGTATTGACTGATAATTATCAACTGTGGGGTTGGTTGACGGCTGCCAGCACTGGATTAATATGGGCACTAGCAAATATCCTAAAACCCATCTTCACATAAAGTTACTAATGTTTTGGTAAATTACCTCAATGCCGGGAATTCAGACTGGAAGTCCCTGGAGATGCGAGGTGTGACTTCAGGTAAGTTTAGTACCCTGGCCACAATGTCATTTCCCTGCCATTTGCCTCTGTAGAGAGTGCCAGAATGCGACTGGGCTATGGGTTTGGTGAGTGCGAGAGACTGGATGTCAACTCCTGTGTATCTTGACCAGGTGGCATCTCTGGTGCGCAGAGTCTTGGTATTCCTCCAGTTCTCATCCTTGTATTTGACTTTCTGCTCTGGATTTTGTCCGTTTCAGCAGCAATTTCTGAAAAGTTAAGGATTGTATCAAACCCTCAAAGAAAAGTTTCTTTCCCGCAAAATCATAATATGCCACCTTATAAAAACACAATTTTCCGAGCTATAAACTAAAGTGGCAATAAAATTTATTTCAAGCCTAACGAGACTCATATAATAAAAAAAATATGACAGCGACAAAACTTGGCTTGTTAGTCCACAATGCCTTCGTGTTGTCCGCTACGAGATGTGATTCTTTTTACGAAAATATTATGATGTGCTGCAATAAGTTGGGACGGAATTCCGATTTCCGTTTTCAGTTTCTCGCACTTTTTTGGCACTTTCTTTCTTTTGGTCATCAAATTTTTCTGCTTCCGTTCCGACTTTAGTCCCGCCTTTTTTGGCTCCCGTACCACCTCCATGTTGCAGATTTATACATCAATACGTTTATTGAGAAACAACAAATTACCAAAAGAGTTCGGCGAACTTGTGGTTGACAGACATCTAGTGGAGTGAGATCTCTTTATTACATAGTGTGGCGATTGCTCCTGATCGAATCAGATCCTGCAAATACAACAGCTATTTTATGCTGATTTGTAATAACAAAAGCTGCCAAAATTCTACCTCAGCAATTTGCTCATAGCCCCAAAAACAGGCATAGTGAAGGGGAGTCATACCGTGTTCATTGGGCACATTTACTTCAGCTTTCTTGGACAGCAATTTCTAAAATAAAAATTAAATTGGTATTTTTGGATCGAGGTTCCGGTTGTTCGCATCCAAAATAATATTTTAAGAGTAATTCTGGCTTGGATATTGATTGACGAAATTTTTTCGATTCGCGAGTAATAAACTAATTTGTAACCCACCAAATAGTTTTTTTTTTCATCATTACACAAATTGTGCAAGCTGTGACCTGTCCTAGCTCGCTCACGAACACTACTTGTCCAATGACGCGGCAAAAGTCACAGTTACATTCACAGTGTGTGTCTAATGGCGCGGCGAAAAATCACAGTCGGAGTCATAAGCGTAGCCAGGTGGGGGATGCTGATTGGCTATAGGCCACTAGTCAGATTTTTCGAAAAAATTAATAATTAAAACACTATAAAACTCGAACGACTTGTAGGGAAAATGACCTCTTAGGGGCTTCTTACTGAGTAACACCACCAAATTCCACCGCTGGTATCACTAGCTAGGTACCCCCACATATCACCACCTAAGTACTCTAAGTAGTACCGACACCTGTACCGCCATATAGGTAAGTTTTAGCCATGTTTGAAGTGAATCAGACGATGTGATGAGTGGATCAGACCATGTTAGGAGGCGCATTATCTACGATACCATATGCTTAAAGTATAGCATCCAATAAAGAAAAGTGACTGTGACTGAACGTAAATTCAAATCGATTTGAAGCGTCAGTCGCAGTCACACTTTTCCGCGCTATCGGACACACACTGTGACTGCGACTCTTTGATGTGTGTCCAACGACGGAAAAGTCGCAGTCTCAGTCTCACTTCTCGGCGTCATTTCACATAGTGTAATATTTTCCGTGCAGAGTTATAAAATACGTAAAATACTTACCACCACAATTTGTCTATGCCATGAGCTGCTGCTAAATTAATATCTTTTAAAAAATTGCGAACCAACTTTTGATCTTAGACAAACCTAGATGCAAGGGTGTATCATCACCCATGTTAGTGGTGTTCACTCTGGCGCCTCTGCCAGCAGCATGTCCACTATGGAAACATGCCCTCTTTGGATGCCCAGTGGAGTAGGGAGAACGCATCATCCCTGAAATAAATGACCATCAATATTAGCTTTTCTAACCCGGCACTTTTGTCGTAAGCTATAAAAAATCAGTTAAAATTTTGACCGTTTCTATGAACAGTTCGAATTTTGCTGGTTGTCGTGGTTTTAGATCCAGTAACGTTATTTGATAACGTTAAAAGTTGATCAAAATATCAAGAGAGTCAAAAATGTTGTGCAAAATTGATGGATCATGAGCCTTTCCAAATTCTCTCACCCAACGTTCAGTCATGTCTGTATCGTCTAACCAGACTCTGACTTGAAAGTGTTGCCTCCTGACCCATCCAAACACATCCTCCATAATAATGGGCACATTGGCTTTGTGAGCATGATAGTGACTGGCTATGGACATCCTGCTGTTACTATACTCCTGGTTATTATGAATATTCACTCTCCAGTGGAATTAAAGAAAATAATTACGAGACTGAGCATATTCCTGAAATATTAATATTAGCAGTATTCAATATTTGTAGATGATAGTTATTGCGCTAGAATGTATATAATAAAAACACAAAGCCAATGAAATTCAACTAATTATTGACCATGAGTTTTGAAAAATCATTTGGTTGCATGAGGCGCTGCTCATATAGCAGTAGTAAAATGTTCTTGATCTGTGCAAAATGTAAATCTGATAGGTGCATTAAAATCAAAAATTTGAGACACTCGCAAGTTAACTAGGTCGCACAAAAATCACTGCATGAACAAATATGTGACCACATTCAGTATTTTAATTATATAAAATTAATGAAAAATGTTAAAAATTCTACGCTATCTAACACACGCATTCTAGACAAGTTTCTGCAAGTCCCAGCACCGGCTAAAATTGTCACACCTGATTGGGGAAGTTTTTTAATATTTCCAGTCATGTGCTGTATCAATTTTTCAAGCTCGACATCTGTACCGAGTTAGGATAGAAATTTCTAGCATTTAAACCTCATAAGCAGCAGCGGCGGGCCATGTCAATTTACAAGAAAATTTTACAATATAGTTTGAGGCCGATCCGCTGGTTTAAATTTTATTTTTTTGCTACACGATTAAAATGTCTAGCTAACACATTTCTAAATACATAACTATCAAATAGTAAACATAGAACAAATGTCGGGGTAGCAGTGTCAAAAGCTCTTGAAAACAACAAGAGCTAAGCAAAAGAGTGTTCTAATAACTAGCACAACACTGTTTATGTTTGTTTTGACAGGTCAGAGACCAATGAACTTATCGAGGAGAACTGTTGCTTTTGGCTACTTCTAGAAGAAGCACAGAATATAAAGTTGACTATGTCTTTGTTTGATTAGTAAGCAGACAAATCAATTTCTGCTGCTTATTTTGCACTTTCAATGGAAACTAGGACACCATTTTTAGACTAATTTAGCCCTATCTTTGAATAGGTATGATTTTTTAACATGACCTTATTACTTAGGATAGAAAAACTTAGGCCAGAAGAGATTCAAAACTCGTTTCCCGAACTACAAAAAAAGTAAAAAACTGGGCTCAAATTGTTTTACCCGTTAAATTATTCTTTTATCCTGTCAAATCGTAAAAATGTTTTTTTATCTCTAAAGTTTTCCAATTTTTTTAAACATTTTCACATCGAAATGTAGCCCGGATCTCGGCTTTCTAACAAGCTATTGACTGAATTTCTGAGATTTCAAAAATTTGGAGAAAAAAGTCTTTGTATGGACCGAATTTTTCAAAAAATTAGGTCAAAAAAATGACTTTTTCTCTGATTTTTTATATCTCAGTGAAATAGTTAATAGCTGGTTGGAAAGCTGAGATCCCGAGCTACATGCAGGTACATAAAATTAAATGAATTAAGAGAAACTTTAAGAAATACTCAAAAGAAACAAATTTTTACGATTTGTCGGGTAAAAGATAATTTGACGCGGACAGTGCTTACAGCCAAAAAACTGTTTAGAAAATTTCAAACGTCTACAGTTGACTCTCTATTTAACGACACCCCCGAAAGTTTGTTCCCGTCTAGAGCGCGACACTTTTGAACCTTTAGTGTTTTTTAGTTCTAAATCGATGTTTGATGCGAAAAATCGTTAAGATTCCAACTTTACAAAAATTGTCTCAAAAAGTGTCTCATCCTAGGCGAAAATGAGCCTTGGGGGGGGGGGTGTTGTTAAATCGAGAGTCGACTTTACCAACTCATTGAAGTTCGGTATAACAGCATCTATTTTTGAGACAAAAAGATATGGTTGACGGCGTCGCGGTGCGGTCTTGTTTTGGAAGCTGTGTTAACCAATTTTTTGATTATTTTTTAGATTCTTTCAACCGTTCTGTTCAGCATGAAAAAAGGCCCGGTCTTTAGAATAATGACGACCACTCCATGAATTGTTTCAGTGATTAAAATGCGTTGGCGCAACCAAAAAAAAGATTTTTCGACCACTCCAAAAAATCTTTTTTGGTTGCGCCAACGCATTTTAATCACTGAAACAATTTATGGAGTGGTCGTCTTATCTAAGACGCGCCTCTTTTTTCATGCTGAAGAAACGTAAAACAGAATCTAAAAAAACTAATCAAAAAATTAGTTACACAGCCTTCCAAAACAAAGACCGCACCGCGACCGCCGTCAACCCTACAAAAAGATGTGTTTGAGTTACTTTGTGTCCTTTTCGAATTCGCGCCTTTTTTAATTTTAATTTTTTGGCTGTTTGATGCATGTTTTTTAAATTTTTTTATTTAGGCTTCGTATCAGGGTAGGCCAGCGCACGTTAGGATGGGCTCATGGTTTCAAAAGTGTGTCTCAAACTGCAAAAAATAAAAATTAGAAAAAGTTACAAAGTAACTCAAACGCACTGTGACTTCCACTTACAAAAGACCGGTGAATCGAATATTTTTTCGCTTTTTTTCACTATACTAATCAAAAACAACTAGCCATAAAATTCAAAATTTGAAGTAAAAAATGTTTGGACTTGAGCGGGAACGAACTTGAGTGTGATTTTATTAAGTTTCCAAAAATTATACCATTACCAAACAAAAAATCAATGAATATCAACAATTCAAGAAACCTATTTTGAGGCAATTTAGTTTAGCAAATCAGGCCAATAAATGCAGCAGGTGAGTTTGAGAAAGGAATGCGTGGGAAGCACCCCAAAGCACTGGTTAGACACACAAACCCAAGTGGCCAATGGATTGTTGATTGGAGCAGTTGAGCTCAATCTGACTATAGCGCTGGATTAGAACAACAACAGCAATTGTAGCTGGTCTGCTTTGTTCTTCAATCAACAACGCTAGAGAACAAATTTGCTGCTGGTGTTTGCTAGCAAGAAGACAGCTAGCTAGGGGCTGTCTTTAGATCAATATTTCTAATGCTATGGCTTGCTTGCCTGAGTGTTATAGATGAGTAAGACAGCACAACGAATGCTGGCTCTTATTGAAAAGTGGTGTAAAAATAGTAATACAGAATGGCCATGAAAACTGTAGCTACTTACTTAACGAACATAACTGCGTACTTAACTTACGAAGATGGGGGGGGGGTGGGGTGGCAAAGATCATATCGATCTAGATCGAAATCAGATAGATATGTTAGACCTTTTTCGAGTCATCACAGTTCATCTTTATTTCGAAAATAGTGAAATTCTCTGTAGAAAAATTGACTAAACTACCGTATTTCCTCTAATTAGCCCCCCCCCCCGCCTCTAATTCAGCCCCCCTCTTTTTTTGACTAGAACTTCAGTGTTAGGGCCATTTTTGATTTACAATTTCAAGATTTTTGGCCGTCCAAAAATTTAGCCCCGGGGGCTAAATTACAAGAAATACGGTATACCGTAAAACGTGGTCACCATAATTTTAATCGAATGTATACAGGGTATTAACACCAGGCCACAGCGTGTCAAAAACAAGCAAACTCGTGGTTTTCATGTCAACACAAAAGTGTTTATCATTTAATTTGTTACTGTTTTTACATATTTTGACTATTTGTTCAATTATGTAAACTTTTTTTGACTTTGATTATTGTGAGTCTTTTATCAGTTTTTATACCATTGGATAGCTTAGATTTTGCGCAATCACAAAAAAAATCACGTAGTTAAATTGGATATAGCAAAAGGACATGACCCTGAAATAACCCCCCCACAATAACCCGGGTTATTCAAGGGGGTTATTTGAGGGGGTTATTTGGGGTATGTTTTTCAGGGTATATTTTGTCTTGAAGGAAGTCATGTTATTTCGATATTTTGACCTGTTTCCCGTCCTTATCCACCTGGAGGCAGTATCAACCCAAGAAGGTATCTTCTTGGAGTAGCCGAAAATATTCGATTGTAGGAAACTAAAATCTAACCATTGGTATTTCACCAGAATCGGGAGCTGAACACGTTTGATAACACCGAAACAGCAAATTTATTATCAAAACCTCAATACCAACGTACTTTTCTTTTTGAACACGAATTTAGTTAATTTAGCTAATATATATTGAATAATTTTTCTTGAACCATTCTCGGCCCAAATATCCCAGGTACCCTGGAAAGTACTCATCCTTGGGTACCTAATTCTCCTCCATGTAATTACTCCGCTGAAGCTATCATGCAGACTGAGAGTAAAATTTTTACTTTTTCGGGTTCCAAAACCTGTTTTTTGACTAATTTGGACATGCTGAAGATGGTTTAACAGTGGCTAAATGCCGTTTTGTATAGCATTTCTTGAGTTTTGGTAAAATCGATTATTTTCCAATACTAAAAAACCATACAAAACCTTACTTATTATTATCAAAAGATCTTCAGCATGTCCAAATTAGTCTAGAAAACAGGTTTTAGAAGATGAAAACAGTAAAAAGTTTTTTCGCTCCAAGTGACGACCACTTGGTTTTGTTGGCGCATGGATTACCTAGTATAACTGAACTTGGATCATAGAAACATTTTAAATTTAAAAATCTCATTTCAAGACGAATATTACTACCGGTACCACTACACTGCATGAATTCCCCAACCTGTGTACGACCTGGCTACAACCGAACCAAGTGGTGGTCCACTTGGATCAGAAAAAAATTAGACGCTACTGGCTTATACCCCCCCCCCCTAAAAATCGGACCTACTGTCATATACCCCCCCCCAAAACGACTTTTTGGGAGTGTCTAAAAACCATTTTTATGCAATAATTTTTCATAAAGGACCAGAAAAGCAGTTGAAAAGGATTATGGGCTGTATTGGGATGGGAAGGAATAATACAGGGGCCACTTTTTTTTAGCTGCTTTACCATGTTTTTCAACTGGAGCCGTGGCAAAAATAGACTCTATATGCATTTTATGATCAAGTGTACTTCTCGGAATTATGTCTAAGGTAAGTGAGTGCGCGCATCTCTAACTCTCAAGCCCCTGCGCCCGAAGGGTCTTGGGGCTTGGAGTTGAGATGCGCACCCCCACTACCTTAGACATGATTCGAGAAGTACACTTGATAAAAATGCATATAGAGTCTATTTTTGCCACGGCTCAGTTGAAAAACTATGTTCAACATCTTTATTTTGTGACCGAAAAGGATATCCCCCCTCTTCAGGCCTGGGGCTACAAGCCAGAGGCTCAGCCGGTTCTTTATGGTTATCGGAATACCTAGGTGACTATCACCTTGTTATCGGACTACCTACCCACATGTGTCACAAGGTAGTCCCGATAACCATAAAAAACCCAAAATTTACACGACACCATCGAGATCCAGCCGGCTGCTCGATCCGATCATTTCGAGTCCTATACTTTTAAGTGCACCACAAGTGGCTGGGTTTGAAAGTGACTTCAACGCTAAGAGAATTAATACTCTTTGGTACTTATAGGCACTATAGAAGTGGCCCCTGTTTTGTCCCTTCCCCCCCAATCAGTGTTTTCATAATTCACACTGACAGTGACACTGACATTGACACTGACATGTCAGTTTAGCAAACTGACATTTTTTAACAGTGGTCGACATGAAAGAACTTGTCTTTCCAAAATTCTGTGAAGTGCGTTAGAAAGCTGACGAAATGACGCTACTCGTAATACCCCCCCAAAAAAGCTACTCGGGAATACCCCCCCCCCCAAAATCAGACCTACTCGGTTATACCCCCCCAAAAATCAAGATTTTTAGGAGTGGTCAAAACACATTTTTAAGCAATAATTTCGCCATAAAAGGTCCAGAAAAGCAATTTAAAAGGGATTATGGGCTGTATTGGGAGGGGAAGGGAATAATACAGGGCCACTTTTTTTAGCTGCTTTACCATGTTTTTCAACTCGGGCCGTGGCAAAAATAGACTTTATATGCATTTTATGATCAAGTGTACTTCTCGGAATCATGTCTAAGGTAAGTGCGTGCGCGCATCTCTAACTCTCAAGCCCCCTGCGCCCCTTCGGGGCGCAGGGGGCTTGGGGGCTTGGAGTTGAGATGCGCACACCACATACCTTAGACACAAATCACTCGAAAGCGACTCTGGATGCATGAAAAAGCATGCATACCAGAGTTATTTATGCGGTAGGTGCCAGTATTCAAAACTATGTTCAACATCTTTGATTTTTCGGCCGAAAAGGGTCTCCCCGATTTTCCAGCCTGAGGCTACGAGCCAGAGCTCAGCCATCCAAAAGTTAAACAACAACCATCAGGATCCACCCGGCTGATCGGTCTGATCATTTCGAGTGCTTATACTTTTACGTGCACCACAAGTGCTGGGTTTGAAAATGACTTCAACACTAAGAGATTAATACTCTTTGTACTTATAGGCACTATAAAAGGCCCTGTTTTGTCCCTTCCCTCCAATACAGCCCATAATCCCTTTTAAATTGCTTTTCTGGACCTTTTATGGCGAAATTATTGCTTAAAAATGTGTTTTGACCACTCCTAAAAATCTTGATTTTTGGGGGGGTATAACCGAGTAGCTCCTAGGATTGGGGGGGTATTCCCGAGTAGCACTTTTGGGGGGGGGGTATAACCGAGTAGCGCCGACGAAATTCTGATTGAGAAAGGTGTTACAGTCAACCCTCGATATAACGACCCCCCTGCGGACCGGCCTAGGGGTCGTTATATCGAGGGGTCGTTATATCGAGGGTTGATTGTAAACAGGTCAAATTCACCGAAAAAGCAAATTTCTTTTAAAGAACAATAACAACTGAATTCAGCAAACAACAATCAATGGTTAGACGAGAAGAACTTGGTGATTTTTGACTATCTTTGATTTTTTTTGCGCTCGCCGTAGAAGTAATCATCGAGGGCATCACTGTGACGAAGTATTGTGAAATCAGCCGAATTCTCTTCCAGATATTGGCGAGATAAAATATAAACACACAAACGCCAACAATAATAACAATTTTCGCGATTTTTGCCATAGTCGTTATCGTTAAATAAGGGGTCGTTAAATCGAGGTATCTTTTCTTTATCGGACCAGCCAAAGGGGGTCGTTATATCGAGGGGTCGTTGTATCGGGGGTCGTTATATCGAGGGTCCAGTTTGCCTTAATTTTGCACTGAACAACCAAATCGAGCCAAGGGGGTCGTTATATCGAGGGAGTCGTTATATCGGGGTCGTTATATCGAGGGTTGACTGTATCAGATTGTCAACCCGCCTATAAAAAAAACCGGAAAAAATAAGTGTCAGTTTCATTTTTAATGTCAGTTTAGCAAAAAAAGTCTAAACTGACACTGACATTTTTTTGCTAACTGACATTAAAAATGAAACTGACACTTATTTTTTCCGGCTTTTTTTCATAGGCGGGTCGAAAATGTGATAACACTTTTTTCAATCAGAATTTCGTCAGCTTTCTAACGCACTTTACAGAATTTCGAAAAGACAAGTTCTTTTATGTCTACGACCACTGTTAAAAAATGTCAGTTTGCTAAACTGACATGTCAGTGTCAATGTCAGTGTCACTGTGAGTGTGAATTATGAAAACACTGCTCCCAATACAGCCCTTGAACCCTATTTTAATTGCTTTTCTGGACCTTTATGGCGAAATTATTGCTTAAAAATATGGACGCTACTGTCATATACCCCCCCCCCCAAAAAATCGGACCTACTGTCATATACCCCCCCCCCCCAAAAAACCGACTTTTTTAGGAGTGTCTAAAAACCATTTTATGCAATAATTTTGCCATAAAGGGACCAGAAAAGCAGTTTAAAAGGGATTATGGGCTGTATTGGGAGGGGAAGGAATAAACAGGGGCCACTTTTTTTAGCTGCTTTACCATGTTTTTCAACTCGCGCCGTGGCAAAAATAGACTCTATATGCATTTTATGATCAAGTGTACTTCTCGGAATTATGTCTAAGGTAAGTGAGTGCGCGCATCTCTAGCTCTCAAGCCCCTGCGCCCCGAAGGGGGCGCAGGGGCTTGGGGCTTGGAGTTGAGATGCGCACACCCACATACCTTAGACACAAATCACTCGAAAGCGACTCTGGATGCATGAAAAACATGCATACCAGAGTTATTATGCGGTAGGCCACAGTATTCAAAACTATGTTCAACATCTTTATTTTTCGCCGAAGAGCATTTTCCCTCGTCCTATAAGGCCGGCCAGGCCCAGCATCCAAAAATTCAGCCTAGCACTCAAAAAGTGCTACGGCAAGGTGTAAACCCGCGGGGTCGACCCCGCTGATGGGGTTGGTCCATGAAAAGTACTTATACTTATGCCTGCACCACAAGTTCCTGGTTTGAAAGCACCCTTAGATGCTTAGAGAATTAATACTCTAAGGATCCTAACCATCTCGAGAAGTGGCCCCTGTATTATTCCCTTCCCCTCCCAATACAGCCCGCAATCCCGTTTTAAATTGCTTTCTGGTCCTTTTATGGCGAAATTATTGTGTAAAAATGGTTTTTTAGACACTCCCGAAAAAGTCGGTTTTTGGGGGGGGGGGGGTATATGACAGTAGGTCGATTTTGGGGGGGGTATATTACAGTAGCGCCAAAATATGTTTGACCACTCCTAAAATCTTGATTTTTGGGGGGATATAAGCCATTAGGTCGAGGATTGGGGGGGGGTATAAGAAAGTAGCTGTTTTTGGGGGGGGGGGGTATAAGCCAGTAGCGCCAAAATTTACGTTCTTCATGTTCCAAACCGGTTTTCTCGACTAATTCGGGTATGCTGAAGATGGTTTGATAGTAGTAAAACGCCGTTTTTTCGGGGATTTCTTGAGTTTTTCGTAAAATCAAGTTTTGATAAAACCAATTATGTCCGAATACTCAAAAAATACCGAGAAAACGGAGTTTTACCATTATCAAACCATCTTCAGCATGCCCGAATTAGTCGGGAAAACTGGTTCTCAAACCTAAAAAAAGTAAAACAAAATCGCTCCAAACCAAGTGGATGACTACTTGGTTTGGTTGGTTGAGACTAAAAATTTCAATTCCTGCAAAATGTTCACTGAACATGAAGGTAAAAAAACTCATTGGGTACACTGAAAGTGAGAGTATAAGTAAGACTGAGAGGCGATTTTTTCCTGTTGGATACACGAAAGTGAGACATGAGAGTACACGAGAGTGAGAGTTCGAGTCAGAGTGAAAGTGAAAGGGTAATCCACTAATTTGATACCGAGCTTCAGGGTAGATACCTACTTACCTTCCAGGTGGATAAGGGACGAGAAACAGGTCAAAATATCGAAATAACATGACTTCCTTCAAGACAAAATATACCCTGAAAAACATACCCAAATAACCCCCTCAAATAACCCCCTCAAATAACCCCCTTAAATAACCCGGTTATTTGGTGGGGGGGGGGGGTGGTTATTTCAGGGGGTTATTTGAGGGGGGTTATTTGGTGGGGGGGGGTTATTTGGGGGTATTTACGAGCAAAAGTTTGGTCAAAAAAATTTAAAATTTATGTTTGGCAGAGTTTAGCTGTCAACTTCAAATGGCTTTTTATTTGGAATTTTTGTAACCAAAAAATTCTGTCTGAACAGATTGTAGCATTTTCTCAAGCTTTTTTATGGCCTATTTAGTTGTTTCATTAGATTTCGATCTTTAAATTAACTAAGTGGTTTGAAAAATTTTCGGTTTTGGTTAATGTTGACGTTCACCGTAATCTGAGAAGACTGGGTGCCATGCATGCTTTTATCAGCGCTCATGCTGTACCGAAATTATGCTTAAAATTTGGCACGTCGATTGCAATATTGACGTCTGTCTATGCACCCAATTGTGCTGATCTAGATTTTTCAGGAATACTTAGGTGGACTTTTGAGGTTGCGGTTAAATCCAGATGAACTTTGATCAGTTACTCAGAGATCCTCTAATCAATCGTTAATTTTTGTGTTATTTTTGCTTTCAGAGCATATTTAAAAGCATTTGAGAAGATTAAATTTAAAAATTTCGAAAAAAATTTTTGGTTTTAAAACCACGTACTGTCCCTTTTGGGGTCGAAATGACCAAATTTGAGGGTCGATTTTGAGGATTTTTAAATGTCATACAATTAAAGCTATTTTTAGTTTTATCTAGTAAATAACTCTTAGTAGTGAGATAATTCAAGAAAAAAACATTTTCACAGAAAAATGAGAAAATTTCAAATTTCGTACAAAACAGAATGCACAGCAAGTTTGCGACTTTTGAATTTTGACACACTGTGGTGCGGTGCCTTCAGCGGGCTTATGTGGAATTCTTGACACAGCTGAAGCTAAGGCTGAGGGAAATTTTCGAAAGTCAGTCGGCTGAGGAAAGTTGGTTCTTATCCCTTATCCCGGACTTTATTTTTAGGTATATTTTTAGAGTTTTTTCACTGTTTTTTTTATTAATTTTATTAGTCTTTCGCCAATTATTTTAAACTTAAAAGTTTCCTTTTCTAAATAAAAATCTACAAAGCAGCGTAAATTAATAAAAACAGTGAGAAAAGTGTCTCAAAATATAGAAATTATAATCATCAAAAAAAAGTACCGTGTATAATCGAGAATAAATCCTTCCCTTCAAAGTAGGAGCTTGGCCGGTTCTCAGGGGGCAGGTGACCTCAAAGTAGGTATCTTTATTTAATCCCTTATTGACTATCGTATTTAGCATGGAATTCTGCACCAGTGGGAACAAAGGTCACGCATGACCACTGAACATTAAGATCTAGCTTCTAGAACAAGAACGGCGCTTTGAACACTTGTATAATTTGAAGTTCATACTTCACACTCGTACCGTCAAATTTTGGGCTCGTACATAGTGATACTACCAGTAAATTTCTGCTCGTACTCGTACTCGTATAACGATTACTATTACGAGTAGGGTTGTTACACAGTTAACTCGATTTTTTCTAAAATTTTGACCTTATTTCTTGTTTTTATGCTACTTTTTTACTGAAATTTTGAGCATATTACCCCACGTTCGAAAGCCTAGAATGTTGGCTATCCAATGGTATAAAAATTTCTTGGTTCGGTTTACGAAAATGCAAATATTTTATTACAAACACTTTCGAAATATTTCGAATTATTTTCGAACTTTTAATTCGAAATAGTTCGAAATAATTCGAAAGTGTTTGCGAAAAAATATATGCATTTTTTAAGAAATTTTTATACCATTGGATAGCCAACATTCTAGGCTTTCGAACGTAGGGTAACGTGCTCAAGTTTTAGAAAAAAGTAGCATAAAACAAGACATAAGGTCAAAATTTTAGAAAAAATCGAGTTAACTGTGTAACAACCTAATTACGAGTGCGAACCGTAGGCATGACGCAAACCATGTCTCTGATATAATAAACAAAAAACAGGTACAATACAAAAACCATCAGGTAGCTTTGTATGTAGTAGATTGAAAAAAAAAGAAACTTGATAGGTGTGGAAATTCGGTATTGTGTGCATCTAATCTTCTCTAATAAGGAGCTGAAAAGGATCAATGGCAGGGAGGTGATGTGGCGGCGGAAAATTTGGCGAAATTTTGAAGGGCCATGGCCGTCTCGACAACGGTTGTCCCCCGCCAATTTAATTTTTTTTTCTAATGATTGAATTTCTGTACGGAATTTTGAACATGGTTTAAGTATAGTGCTTACAATGGAGGTGTGAGGTGCGAGATCGAGGTAAAGTGGTGTCTAGATCTCGCGTTTTTCGCTGAAAAATGGCAAGTCTGATATAGACGACCTATACTTAAAATCGAAAAGAAGATATAGGTCATCTATATCAGATTTGGCATTTTTAAATAAAAAACACGTAAGATCTAAACATCGTTTCACCACGACCTCGCACCTCCCACCTCCATTGTGAGCGCGCTATAACACAACTACACCTAAAATTAAATTCTAGGCCTTGTTTTGTTAGAAACCAAGCTGAAAAATCCGTATAGAACAGGGCTCGGATCTGAAAATTTTGAAAAAAAGTACATTCGGTCAAAAAAATTACAATTTGGTCATTTTTCGTCAAAAAGTGCAATTTTATCCAGTGCTTATTGCTATTTTGGAGCGAAAAAAGATTTTGACTGAAAACTTCAAAAATAAAAAGATTGGGCGTCCCAAAAAGTACAAATTTTTTAAAAAGTACATATCGAGCCTGGTATAGGAGTTGAATGATTAGACGAAAAAAATTTGAATTGGCGGTGGACAATTCAAAACAGGTGACAATGGCCTTTTAAAAGACCATCATTTTTGCGCGCAGTGGCATGTGCAAATTCGAATTGGAGGAGGACACTTCTCTTTTGTCTAATGCTTCACTCTTCCAAGTCGTTTCGAATGACTCGAAAGAGTACCCTGATAGACGAAAGAAAATTGTCCCCGCCAATTAAAATTTCGCGTATGCCGCTGCGCGCAAAAACCATTGTCCTTTACGAGAGCCATCAAATGTATATCTGTTCTGGTAGTACTGAGACAAAATTGTAATTTTTTTTATCAAAAATTTAGCTGTAAGTATTATTGTAAAACTTTAGTTGTGTAACCTTTCAAAAAAAAATGGATAAAAATAAAAATAATGTGTTTTCAAAATTTTTGTGCTTTGAAAATTTTGAAACTTGGAAACTCAGCTTAGAGCCAAACTAAAAAGTTATTTACAGCAGAAATTTCTAATACAAGAGCATTGTGCAACAAGCGAATCAGGTCAACAATTTCCTCTCAAGTCTCAAAAAGTGTGTATAGATAAAAAGTAAAAAAAATTGTTGTATGAGTTTCATAATAAATTTGTGATTGCTAGGGTGCACATACTCAGGTCGGTGTTTAGACAGACTGTGTACGCCAATCGGAAGTTCTTGGCGTGACTGTTACTGCCAGACTTGGTGATTTTCCTGCCGACGTTAGTAGGATGAGTGAATTGAGCTGGAAAAATGAGATATTATTTGCGTAGAATATGGCCAAGCTTTTCAGTAATTAGTTGAATTGAGTTGAAAAGAAGGAACAAAGGGAGAAGAAATTTTCCTGAATTTTTTTCCAACGTCATTTTTTGTAAAACTGGATCACTTATGTTCCCTCGATTTTTTCGAAATTTCTAGTTTTGGTCACATTCCAAAAAAAAAGAGAAAATTCTGAGTAAGTTTAGTTTTGACGTAAAGATTATTTGACCCTACTATAGAATACACCCCCCCCTCCCGAAAATCCGACCTTTTAAAACTTAAGTAAAAAGTACCCAAATTTATGTCCCAGACCCCGGAAAATGTGCGCAAACTCTTCATTAGTCACAACTTGCGTACGCTGGCCTACCCCCAAGCCTAAGGGCTAAGCCTAAACTTGTTGCTTGCAAGGGTAGTTACAGCATTTTTTAAAGGTCGGATTTGGGGGGGGGTATTCTATAGTAGCGCCGATTATTTCATATTTGGATTAAGATATATGGACAATTTGAAATTTGATTTATCTTGAGTGCATGAAATAGGGGGGGGGGGGGTGGGAGGTGGATGGTGGCGATTTGAATCGATGGTGCAAAAAGTATATATATCCAAAGTTCAATGATTTTTCGATATTTAATACATATTAAAATTTATTTTATTTTTGCAAAAACAGTCTTTTCATTTTAGTTTATTTTTTTGCATTTTTGCATTTCAGCTGACTTTAAAAAGCGTTGTCTTTTGTTCTTTATAAAGCCTTCTTCTGTCTGAATGGAAAAAGAAGTGATTACTTCGCATTTAGCATATGTTGGGAAATTCGATTTTGAAAAACAATTATTTGGAAAATATACTCTCAAAAGTTTTAATAGTTGTTTGTCATTTTTAACACTCAAGATCTTTATTTGAATAAGGCTTAAATAAAAAATTGAAAAAATTAACAAGGCATGACCCTGCGTTATATGGAGAAAAGGCAAGCACCTGCAGTATTTTCTTGCTCAAAATTTTTTACATGCATATTTGTCTAAGTGTTTTTATCTTTCTGCCTATTTTTTTTTAAAAGTGGTACGAGTTTATCTATACCACATTTTGCTGTTCCCAGACTTTTTATTTAAAACGCATGGGCATGCCTCTCTAACGAGTTCATATCAAGTGTTTCATTATTACAAAACGTCTTTATAAATTTGGCGAGGCGAAAATTCAGCCAGAGAAAATTCCGCGAAATTTCAATTTTTGACGTTTCTCCGAGGAGAGACCAAATTCTGACACAATATTCATGTTCAACGTGATTGATTGCATAGCAAGGAATTTTCGAATCTAATACTCATAGTCAAATCAGGGCTGGGCACAGGCCGGCCCGAGACCGGGCTGGCCCGGCCCGGGCCGGCCGAAAGCTTGCGGCGGGCCGCGACTAAAAAGCTCCGGCCCGGGCCGGCACGGTTAGGCCCGGGTTAACTTACAGACAACTGAAAGTTTCACTATTTAAAAGAGTTGTTTCACCGTTTAACAATTTTTTGCGTTCAAGCGCCCATTCATTATACATTTATTGCAATTGAATATTCGAACTCCCGATTTCGAATCCCAGTGGGTGCAAACCTTGTTTATCTTCCTTTTTTATTCCCTTTAGATACAACTTTGGTGTCAAAATGATCCTCAGGCTCTTGGCTATCTAAAAAGGTTATCATTTCAGCGTTTCACACCACTACAGCTCTTAGATTAAAAACTTCTAACGAATAAAAAAAGTTAATTAATGAAAAGCACTAAATTATTTGATAATAAGAAGCGCAGAAATTATTTCAATGGGTAGAAAAGCCTTAAGAAAACCAAGACGGCCCAAACATAAGTAATAAAAAAGTAAAGGAAAAGTACTTCTGTAAAACAATGTAAAGAAGGCGCATAATATAATTTTCTAGACCGAAAAGTTCTTTAAAAATAACTTAAAATTTTAGGCTAAACTTAAGTATACCACCCCACTCAACTTAAGTATACCCACCCCAGAAATTTGCCTTGGTCCCCCAAGCTGATTTTTTTTACAAATTTTTTTTGCAAAAAATCAGATAATATTTGCCTTGGTCCCCCAAGCTGATTTTTTTTACAAATTTTTTTGCAAAAAAATCAGCTTGGGGACCAAGGCAAATTTCTGGGGTGGGTATACTTAAGTTGAGTGGGGTGGGTATTCTTAAGTTGCTCCAAATTTTAAATATTGGTAAAAATTTTGAATTTTTAAAAAAATTTTCAAAAATTTGAATGAGAAAATTTTTTCGGGCTTTTCCGGGCCGGCCCGGCCCGGGCCGGCCCGGAAAACACGAACACGAATCCAGCATCAGAATTTGGGTTTTTCCTAAAAGGAACATCGAAAATTCAGATTCCGCGAAGTCTTCTCCCGCGGAACTTTCGCCTTGCCAAGTTTTAATTCAATTTGCATTTTCTAAGTTTGGTTTTCATAGGGTAAAGTAGGCAATATTTTCGCATCTAATTTATATTATTACTCAGGATTCGTTAGGTTTATGTAACAGTGAACCTCGATATAGTGACACCTCTCGGGATCGGCTTTTGGGTGTGAAGTGTCACTATATTAGAATGACATTTTAGTAATTTTCTTTCAGCTAAAATTAAATTCACCGGT
Organism: Ditylenchus dipsaci; assembly: GCA_004194705.1. Taxonomy (NCBI): domain Eukaryota; kingdom Metazoa; phylum Nematoda; class Chromadorea; order Rhabditida; family Anguinidae; genus Ditylenchus; species Ditylenchus dipsaci. The sequence goes on from SADC01000107.1 coordinate 320,899, forward strand.
ATCAAAGCGTAACTACAGGGAGTCTAATAAAAACTACACCATTTTCCAAAATTTTTGTCGTGGCTTCAGTCGACCGGTGAAATTCCAAAATATGTTTTGAGGTTTCAGCCAACAATTTTGATAAGTTATTAGCTGAAAATCACTAAAAATATTTAAAGGAGGACATACTTTAGGATGGGAAATGGAAATTTATTCCAGAAAATGGGATTTTGCAAGCTTGAGTAAATTTTCATTTCATATTATGATATTAACAGAAATCCTGCCTACAAAAATACATGAGATCAAAATTTCGAAACATTTTTTTTTCGAAAAAATTTGCGCTGGTCCAATTCAGGGCGTCCTGGTATTTTTCGGAACTGTTTCAGAACTTACGCTTTCATCGGTGCTGGTGACATTATTATACACAAGTTCATACTAAAAATGACGCTAGAAAGCAGGGCTCATTTTGAGTATAAGGTTGTATGCGACTGTGCCTACAAAATTTGGGAAAAAAAACAAAAGTTCTCAAAAAATTCCGAAAGTTTCCAGAAAGCATGCACTTTTTTAAGAATTTTTTTTTTTTCGCAAATTTTGCAGGCACAGTCATATACAGCCTTATATTCAAACTGTAGCCCTGCTTGCTGGCATCATTTTAAGTATTTACTTGTATATAACAATGTCCAATAGAGCACCGATATAAACGTAAGTTCTGAAACAATTCCGAAAAGTACCGTTACGCTCCTGAATTGGACCAGCGCCAATTTTTTCGAAAAAAAGGTTCGAAATTTTGATCTGATGTATTTTTCGTAGGGTGGATTTCTGGTAATATCAATAAGTGTGAACAAATTAGGAGTTTTAATTAAAAATCAAATTATCTTAAGCTTACGTTGCGTTACGTTGTTTTAAAGTATCAAATCTGATAAAGATGACCTATAGCTACTTGTATAGGTCATCTATTTCAGATTTGACATTCAAAAACAAAAATGGTGATAAAAATCAACATATAGTCGACTCTCTATACAACATAACTAAAGGGACCGAGCAAGTTACCGGATTCTACATTTTTTCACACCAATCATTTCAAGCTTTTGCCAGTTCTGTTTTGACAGTCTGGTCCCAAATATTGCAAGGATTCCATTTTTGACAATCATTTTTTAGAAATCCGAAAAAATTTTCTTTAAAAAAATAAAAACTTGGTGAAAAAACAGGTTGTTAAATTGAGTTATGTTATATGGGTTTTGCTTTTTTAGACCAAAATATTACATGTTTCTAAAAAAAGATCGGCAAAATCGGAATCCTTATGATATTTGGGACCAGACTGTAAAAACAGAACTGGCAAAAGACCTCAAAAATCAGGTTAAAAAAAGTGTCGGACCCTAGGTGGGAACGAACTTGTGACCCTAAAATTATGTTATGTAGAGTTATGTTATATTAGAGATGGCAAATGGCTTATTTCGGGACGGGACGGGACAAATTTACTTTAAAAAATTTCTGGACGGGACACCGGGACGGGACAAGGCCTGAAAACCCTTCGGGACGGGACGGGACGTCCCGACCATTAATAGGGAAAAATAAAGGAAAATGAAGGAAAAATCGGAAAATCATTCCGGACGGGACACACTAGAATTTTTTTCCGGGACTAGACACCGGGACGGGAAAAGCCCTAAAATCCCTTCGGGACGGGACGGGACTCCCGTCCCGTCCCGAGGCCATCTCTATGTTATATAGAGAGACAAAAATACGCGACATCTCAGAGAGTCGACTGTATTGGCTGTAAACATAGTCGAGTTGACCCCTCAACTTTTTTGGGGTCAACTTTTGTCAAAATGCTAAAATATCAATTTTTTAACGGGAAAGTGCCAAATCTGATATTGATGACCCCCACTCAACTTTTTGAGCTCTACAAAAAAGCGTTAACAGAAATTCAGAATCCTGTCTCTACAAAATTTTAGCAAAAGTTGACCCTAAGTTGACCCCATTGACCCCTCAACTTTTTTTACTCACCGATTTTTCTGCGTCGTTTTATTTATTTTTATAAATCAGCTGGAAAAACTGCCTATATTTCTTGTAGAGCACAAAAAGTTGCCCTAGGGTCATAAATATCTAAATAAAAAATATTAAGAAAAATATTGACATTTTTTGAATTAAGAAAAGGTTGACCCTAAAAGTTGACCCCGACAATGGTTACAGCCATTGCAATTTGGAATATATTGCAATTGTTCAGCTCTAATTTTTGGGCAGGTTATATATTGTGTACTGCGGCCAAGCTTGCTTGAAATCGCCAGACAATCAACGGCGTAACGCAATTTCTATACAGCTTTCTATTGTGAGATTGTGCTTTGTATCGACTTGTATCGACAAATTCAAATTTTAAATGCAGGCAAAAAATAATTCGAAAATATCAATGACGAAGTAAAAATAGTCATGCGCAAATTCAAATTTAAGAATCGTTGTGCTTATCAATGTCTCATGGTCCTCTAATCTAGAATAAAAGATTAGACAAAAGTTTTGCATTAATATTTTTTTTTGCATTATACAACTTTTTGCAAATTTTATTTTATATCTGCCTAGGCTTTAAGAACAACTATGGAAGCGCTCAAAATATTGCCAATGTTGCATGGGAACATGACTGGACCATCTGGATTTGATGTGAACTCGGCTTTCTACACAAGCCTGTTGGCTAATCCTTTGCTTTTTGGCAGCCTAGGGATTACATTATTTGGTTTCATTGGCTACTATTTTCGCCGAGCATACAGTATTGCAAACAAACTGTTCTGGCAGCGAATCACTAAAACTCTAAGTGTATCAAGCAACAATATGTAGGTTTTGTCTAACATACAAAAAAATCGGTAGGATCACAGTTCATTTCACGAAATTTCATTCATTTTCTCTGACTTTTTTAGACTATTTTAAATACAATTTTCACCATCTGATAGCTAAGAATTAAGGCTAGAAAACGATATTTTCGGGTTCGAAAAAACGTTGGTTCACGGGGCGGCTTTTTGGTCAAAAAACACCTTTTTGAAAAAAACGCGGCCCTATCCGAGAGGAGGACAGTTTTTTGCCTTGATCACCCTTGTTTATTTTCATAAAATTTTTAGGCTTCACGCTAAGTCAAGGTAAACCAGCGTATAATATAATGAACTCAAACGTATCTTGAACTTATTTCTTAGACTCATGTGATATTTCAGTCGCTGTTATAAAAATTTAGAAAAGAAGGACAAGAGGAGGATAGTTTTTTTTTGACTTGCCACCTTGTTGACTTTTTGTTATTTTTCAGGCTGCAGGCTTGGGCAAAGGTTTGCCAGCGTATGTTAGAATAAATCTAGTCCATCCTATCATACACTAGTCTACCTTGACTAAGCCTGCAGCCTAAATTTTCACAAAAAATCAACAGGGGTGACCAAGGCGAAAAAACTGTCCTAATCTCGTATAGGGCCGACAACGCTGAAAGGGTATTTTTTGAATAAAAAGCCAGCATGTTTTGTTTTAACTCCGACTTCGAAAATACTATTTTTTATCCTGAAATCTTGGCTATCAGATGATGGAAAGTTGTTTTGAAAAGTCTGGTAAAAAATCGAAGCGAATGAATGAAATGTCGCGAAATGAAATAAGAGTCTACAAAAAATCGGCTCTATATCTTTTTAAGAGTCTTAAAAAATCATGCGTTAGTCCATGAAGTTGGTTTTTGAAAACTTTTTAGTGTACTTCTCCCACACCAAAGTCAGAAAAAAGTTTGGATAAATAAAGGCATGTTTTATGAAACACATACAAAAATTATTTGTCATTTTAATTTTCAGTTTTTACATTTTTAATATTCTTTTATTATCTTTCAAAACTCCTCCTAGGGGCCTGATTGAGAGAAGAGATAGAAAGCTGGCTGGGTTTGAAAAAGTAGCCTCGCTGGCTCAGTGGAAAAGCGGTGGTCTTTTTGGTCCATAATTATGCGCAGGTTCGATCCCACCTTATGGCACGCTATTTTTCTTCTTTTCTGACCAGTTTCTATCAATTCCATCGACTTTTTAGTGCTTTTGTCAAACAAGCCAGAATAAAGAGCGTGTCACCAGGGGAATCGAACTCGCGCATGATTTTGGGCCGAAAATACAGCCGTTTATCCAGTGAGACACCAAGCCCACTTTTTTAAACCTAAATACCTATCTCACCCCATTCCCTTTTAATACATAAAGCGAGACTTCGAGACAAAGTGGCAAAGCCAG